>JAZKJV010002057.1:0-361342 GCA_037367405.1 Ottelia alismoides
TACTTGCACGCGCCTGGGCGAGGGCCAAAAGTAATACTCCGAAATCCTGGGGGCTTACTTGCAATATGTCCAAAAATATAACACGTGATATGAAATTTTTGGTACTAAAACAAAATACACTAAAGGCCAAGGGTACCCTTTCAAAATGCCCCCACCTCACGTGTACAGATCACGTGAGGTGACGTGGCAGGGGACCTAAATGTAAATATGGAAAGCTTGGGGGTCTTTGTGCAAATGTTACAAAAATATTACACTACAGACAAAAGTTTCAGGACTAAAAGATAAATACAAAATGCGCGAGGGTTTAGTGTGCAAATTACCCTCGGCACGCGATCCAACGGCGATGAAGGAGCCACTTAGACACGTGGCGCGTTGCGGACGACCGATGATGCTTCGACGATGGTCGGCTGAGATTAGATCGCTCGAGACCGATCTGACGGTTGAGGCGTGACGCGATCCAACGGCGGAGATCAGAACTGGGGCGGCGGCTCGATCGAACGGTGGAGGAACGAGGTGGAGGAACAGGGAAGAACGTCGGCGGGGAGATCTTCCCCGAGCTCGTTCTCGGTTCTCCGGCGGTGGATGGGCTCCAAAATCGAGCTGCGGACTCCTGGGAGGTCGAGGAAGATGCTGAGTGGCTCAAGTACGTCGGAGATGCTTCGGAGTGCTGGCGCGAAGGCGGCGGAGCTCGGAGCTCCAGGTATCTCCGACGAACCTCGCAAAACGGCCCCCAGTGGCTTTGACTGCGCGTTGACCTGCAAAAAGGGGTGAAAGGGTCCAGGGCAAACTGCCTGGACCCCGCGGAGGCGAAATGGAGGTCGGATGTGGTCTCTGGACGGCGAAGAGATGTCGGCCGGAGGTGCGCTCCGGCGAGATGGAGTGATCAGGCGATTGGATCGATGGAACTCTAATTTTTTTGAGGGTTTTTCATCCTTAGGTTAACAGGAATAAAAGGCACGAAAGAAATGACGAGGAAAGGGCCCTCAATGGCCGGAGCCAGAGGGAAGAAGATACCTCGACCGACGTACTCGCGGGAGGTGGTGGAAGCACCTCTGACCTCGGCTACCTTGGCTGATGGCTTCGCGGTGGAGCTGTCACCTCCAGGAAGCTCTGGAGATAGGATTAGGCGCGAGGGGTGGACCAGAGAGTGTTCAAAATTCAACCGCAAGGTCGGGGGCTTCTCTTATTTGGTTTGACCCTGAGTTGCAGGGGTCCAAAGACCAAGAAAAATCTTGCGCCACAGTGATGCTTAGCCCGATGTAATCGCATGGCGAGCAAGCTTGATGGTAGGTGGAGAGATTTGCAGAAGAAGGTTTCGCGAAAGGATGAAAGTCCGCGCCTCGAAAAATCTGCAAAAGCGGGGAGGAAATGAGGTAGCAGAGCTACAGGGGGGGTAGGTCAGACTGTTGACCTTGGTCAACAGTTCTGGCCTCCTGGTTGGTCCACGTGGACCAACCAGGAAAAACCCTAAAGAAATATTTTATTAATTCATTTAAAATTAGAAAACAATCGAATTAAATTATGATTATTTAATAAAAATATTAGTTATTTTATGTAGTATTTTATTATGATTTTTAATTTATTTTATGAAGTATATTTTTTATAAGTTTGCTTTTTATCCCTATATAGGTATAATACCTATGTATTTAAGTATTTAATTTTTATTTTGTGTATTTTGATTTCATTATTTTTATTTATTATTTTATAAAATTATAAGATACTTTTATGTACACAAATATATTTTTATTTTATTTTTCTGATTTATTTTGTATGTTTAATAAAATATAAGTATAGTTTATACAGGTATGTATATAAGTATAATACCTATGTTTTGAGTATACAAGTATTTTTATTTGAGTTGTATTTATGTTTTTTTATTCTAATTTTAATGCACATAATTATTATAAGTAATATTTACAATATTATAAAAATATAAAATTATAAAAATAATGAATAATTAATAAATTGAATATTTTAATAAGTATAACTATACAACAGGGATCCAAAACTCAACTTTCAAACTGTAGCTCCGCCAAATGCGAAACCACAACCAATAAATAGCTTATTTTCTTCTATATACAATTAAAGGTGAGTATGCTGCATTTGGAGTTTTATTTGTGAGATACGGGTCTAGGAAGTTGGGATTCTGGATTCTTATTCAGACCATAACTTTTTATCTGTACATTATTTTTCAGTGAAATCAATTTTGTATTTTTCTTTATAAAATTAGATACAACTTTCATGTACAAAGTTTCTTTATTTGATGTATAAAAAGTGGAACCAAAAATAGGTCCCAAAATGAATGAAGAATGAATAGAATGTATAGGTATTTTATCTGTATTTCTGACCTTATCTCCCCCTACTTTATTCCTTGTCGACCTATTCATCAAGATGCCTAGGTCTCGGGGTTTCGGGTCATAAAATATTTACAATATTTTATTCTTTTTCTTTTCTTTATTTATTCTATAATTTTGGCCTTTATTACAGTATTTTATACACTCATATGATGCAAATGCATGGATGCTAAGATGATGATTTTAATGCTATTTACAGGCATTTGCTAGGGTTTTTGATGCCAAAATGATAGAATAAAGATGATGAAATGTGGATTCATCATTGGTCCACGTGGACCAACCAGGAAAATCCGCAGGAAAAATACTTCTAAAATCTATAAAAAATAGATAATGATTTTATTGATTTTTAATTATAAAATAAAAAAAGTTTATCTTTTTATAAATTATTTTATTATGATTTTTATTTATTTTTATGAGATGTATTTTTACAAGTTTGCATTTATGCCCTTTATAGATATATATCTATATATTTTAGTATTTTATTTTTATTTTGTATATTTAATTTTATTTATTTTGTTTATTATTTTATATACTTATAAGGTATTTTTATACACTTATATATATATTTAGTTGATTTTTCTGAATTGTTTTGTATATTTAATAAAATATAAGAATGTATCATATAGGTATGTCTATAGAATTATTACCTATGTATTATACATACATGTATTTTACTTTGAGTTTTATCTACATTTTTATTCTGATTTTAATATACAAATATATTATAAGTAATATTTACAAAATTATAAAAATATAAAATATAAAAATAATAAATAATTAATAAATTGAATATTTTAATATGTATACTTATACAATGAGGGTCCAAAACTCAACTTTCAAACCGTAACTCCGCCAAATGCGAAACCACCGCCATTAAATAGCTTATTTTCTTCTATATACAATTAAAGGTGAATATGCTGCATTTGGAGTTTTCATTTGTGAGATACGGGTCTGGGAAGTTGGGATTCTGGATTTTTATTCAGACCATAACTTTTTACCTGTACATTATTTTTTTTGAAATCAATTTTGTATTTTTCTTTATTTAATTATCTACAACTTTCATGTACAAAGTTTATTTATTTGATGTATAAAAAGTGGAACCAAAAATAGGTCCCAAAATGAATAAAGAATGAATAAAAGGTATAGGTATTTTATCTGTATTTTGTCCCTTATCTCCCCCTACATTATTCTTTGTCGACCTATTCATCAAGATGCCTAGGTCGCGGGGTTTCGGGTCATAAAATATTTACAATATTTTATTCTTTTTCTTTTCTTTTCTTTATTCTATAATTTTGGCATTAAAAACCGCATTTTATACAATATTTACACACATATACATGAATGCTAAAATGCATGAATAAAGCCTATTTACATGCATTTACTAGGGTTTTTAAGGCCAAAATGATAGAATAAAGATGATGAAACGTAAATTCATCATCCCCCTATACTTGCCTTTGCTAGTCCCTAGCAAACACTTATGCAATAAGTGCAGAAAAGAAAAACAAAGAAAAGAAAAAGAAGAAGGTGGATTAAGTGTAATTATCAAACTTGTCTTCACAAAATCAAAGTTTGGAGCTTAAGTCGGACCTTTGGAATTTTAGTGCGAGCGGAACCTTAATGAAAACCGAATTTGAAATCCAACAGTCCCTGAGAATCCCAAAACTCTGTCCTAGTCTCCTCAATAGCCAGGTCAGAAATATCTCAACTCATACGCAAACCCTTACGACTATGAATCTGACTCGTACAGTGTAAGTGATATTGGCTCTCCCCAGCTAGAATGACAAAGAGACCGACTTCTCCAATATGACAACCCAATGATTCCCCAATCCAATAACTCCATCCTCGAGGAGCGGGGTATTCCCTTCTAAGTTCAAGTGGCAACCAGCTCAAGAGGAGGGGGTGAAGAGAAGAATGGACGGTAGCCAGTGTAGCTACCTATCCGAGGATGCAAGACCAGTGTAGTCAAGTCATCCAGCTGCAGGCTCACATGATATGACTTTAGAACTCAAGCTTGCTTATTGACTTTACAACATATGTACATACTTTGCAGGCTTTTTATTTTTGTACATGCCTGAACTTTTTTTTTGAAATACTATTCACAGCAGCATTTACATAAGGACTTTTTCCTCTTGAGCCAGTAGACTATCCCTCTTTTAAAGCTTTATCGCAACCCACAGCCTCCTGTCTTTAGACTTCCTAATCACTAGACGGGTTGGGGTGTACTTCCCTCCCTAGAGGAGGACAAGTGTTTCCACTTGTGTGCGTCTCATACCGGCAAATCCAATCCCATCACCACTCCAACTGAGTCGAGCCATGTGAAAGGTGCAGGTGTCCAAGTTAGGTCATTATCAACAAGAGTCATGCGTGTGCTCCGAAATACTCTACTTAGGCAGTCAAGAATCCATTGAACTAAGTCCCGTGATCCTCAAAGAATTAAGTCAACTAGACCTGAAGTACTTCAAACCCAGTTCCTATAAGGTTCCTGTTATTAGTTAGATTTTAAGGTCCAATCAAGCTCCAATCTCCGGATTTTATTTCGACTTGTTCAACTATCAAACTCAATCCGAAAAATGCGAATGCTATGCACATGCGATGCAAAATGCAGAAAATATTTTTGTAATGCAATTTTCAAAGATTTTGAACTTTTTATGGATTTTTGAAAAGATGATGAATGATGCATATGCATTTTTTTTCTTTTTCAAAAAAATTTTCACATGTTTTTGGATTTTAATTTTGCAAATGTTTTTGGGATTTTTTTGAAACAAAAAGTTTTTGGCTGAAAACAAGGTTAAAAATATGTACACGGGAGTGCTTCTTATATATACAAGAAGTGGATTTTAAGAATTTACAAGGGTAAGTGATCAATTTTATACATATATATATAATGGATTTTGGTGAGATGTAAGTATTCCTCAAACTTATTTGACACAAGTTTTTCACACAATTTTTGAAAACCATAGTCCAAAATAATTTTTACAAACATTTTTGCAAACATGTACACACATTTGAAAATCATTTTGCAAAGGTTTTCAAAACAGTATAGATAGATTTTTTCAAAATATTTTTGCAACCATTTTTCAAACCATTTGCAAATCATTTTTCAAACATTTTATTTCACACAAAGAAAATAAATTTTACAAAACACATATTTTTACACAGGTTGAAAACATGTAACAAAACATTTTCAAAATAGTTTTCAATAGATGTTCACAAAGATTTTCAAACTATTTTTCAAATATTTTGCAAAAAACATTTTCACCTGATTTATTAATCAGTAAATACAAAAAGAATTTGAGGAATAATCACATCTTTCTATTAAGAATTTTAATGAATTTTAAAGAATTATTAGCCATATTATTACGAAAATACAAAAGTACAAGTTATGGTTAAAGTATATACGCAGTATATACGACCCCCTATACTTAGCTTGAGCTATGTCCTCATAGATCAGAGAGAAAAGAGAAGACATAACTCGTACTGAGTATAAGAAAATCTAAAGAATAAATGAACGAAGAAACAAATGAACGAATGAGAAGTTGACCGTCCCCCCTATACTTAGGATCAAATAATCCTAAGTATAGCAGACTGTACACAAAGCAGGGAGGGTCAAGGGTGGGAATGAATAGATCGTACTCGGGTTGTCTCCCCCTATACTTAGGGTAAGATATCCCTAAGTATAGACAAGAAGAGGAGACAATGGAGAGGATCGAGATAAATGAAAAACTTGGGGTGCACACCCCCCTATACTTAGGACAAAGTACGTCCTAAGTATGGAAGACTGTCTACAAGGGGCGACACCTTTTTGATAGATGAAGAAGATAGAAAAGGAAAAGAAGAAAAGAAGAAAAGAAGAAAATAAATCAAGAGATGAAATAGATCATGGGGATGTACACACCACTCCCCCTATACTTAGGGTAGAAGAAGCCCTAAGTATAGGCAACAACAGGAGTGATGACACGGAACGAAGAATGAACACTCGGCTCGTCCACCCCTCCTAAACATAGGACAGAGTGCGTCCTAAGCAAGGCAAACACGAGAATGGATGGACGAGCAATACGGGAGAGACAGAGATGAACAAAGGAGAATGTACAACAGAGGTGGATGTACATGTGATCAAGAAGGCCGAAAGCTAACCTTCTTGCGAGACCGCTGAGGGATAGATCTAGTGTGATGCAAGTCGACATCGGGGTCCACAGCAGACGGAAGTCGATCAGGGTCGACACGGTGAAGGCCCTCAGTGGAATCGAATCTGAAAGGGACGAACTGGTCAATGGAAGTAGTATGGCTAGGTTCTCCCTTGGTGGTCCTATGGTGTGAAGGCACAGACGTGTGAGTGGAAGATGTACGGCTAGGTCCGGCCTTGGGCGTCTCGCTGATATCAAGGTGGAATGGGACGAACTCCTCATCATCGGAAGTAGTGTACTCAGAGTCGTCCTGCGAGGTGTCGCCCAGGTCAAAACCAAAAGGCACGAACTCATCGGTGGAAGTAGTCGAACTCTGGTCGTCCTCTATAATTTCAACCGGATCATCTTTCTCATCAAAAGGCCCGAATTTCCGAAGAAAAGCAATCAAATCAAATTCGGCCTTAGTCTCATCAGTATCTACATGGACAAGAGCGGACTCATCAGTGGAAGTAGTCAGAGCATGTCCGTCCTATATAGTCTCTGAATCTGCCCTCCGCTCAATGGTGTCAATCGTGTAAATCCCGCGGATGTCATCAACACATCGCCAAGTCACGTAAGAAGGAACATCGAGGTCCATGCTTTCCGAGTCTTCCTCAACAGGCAAGAATTCTCGGGTCTCAGTGGAATCCAATAGACAACAAAATTTTCTGATAGTATCATCAAGGTCATGGTCCTCGAGGTCAGCCAAGATAGGTGTGGTCGCATCAGGTGCAGGTCTCTGGTCGACAGTGGGTGTGGTGATCAATGCTTCGCTCTCATCAGCAGAACGGAAGCGAATCTCTCCTGATCTGTAGTCAATAACGACCCTCACAGAGGCGAGGAATGGTCGTCCCAGGATGATTGGAGAGTGCTCCCCCGTGGAGGTCTCCATGGGCAATACGACAAAATCAACGGTGTAGCTCGTGCCCTGAATCGAGATGGCGACATTTTCAAGGATACCCTTCGGCCTCTTTATTGATCCATCAGCAAACTGTACGATCATCCTGGTTTTCTTGAGAGGCCCTAGGTGAAGAGACTGTACCAGCGAGAAGGGTATGATGCTAATCGAAGCACCGTCGTCTAGGAGAGTGTGATCACATGTGTGGTCAGAGATGGTGCATCTAATGAAAGGTGTGGCAGTGTTCTTTTTCCTAGGAATGGGACGATGTGTGATGGCGTGGGCAGTGGCCATGGTCAAGATGTGACGCTCAGATCTGCTCCTTCGCTTTCTCTTCTTGGGAAGAGGAGCAGATAAATCGGTCATGGCCTGCTGAAGTGGGGCACGGATGATCTCATGAATGGTGGCAGTCAGAATTTTTTTGAATTTTTGGACCTCCTCCATACAAGGGAGGAAGTCGGAATCAGCATATACACGAGGCATGCCAAGAGCAGTCTGTACAGCGGCATCCTCGGGGTCAAAGGTGGGACAAGGTGTGAATGAATGTGTGGACAAAGGATCTGGCAAGTGAGCGCTCTCCTCATAGTCTGACTCGATCAAAAGTCTCCCAATCTCTTTTTGTGTTTTTAAATTTTTCTCATTTTTTTGTATTTTGGGCGATTGCAAGCTCTCATGGAAATCCTCGAGTGAACCCATATCATCAAATGGTGGAATATCATGGTAGCTCTTATTTGTACTAGTGAGGGTGTCAATCCTTTGCCTCATATGATCCATCATCTGGGTCAAGTGCTCAAGGGTGGACTCCATGAAAGGTGACTCCAACAGCTCGGCCTCGGGTGGATGTGAAGATGGAGAATACGGAAGTGGAGGTGGGTGTGGATAGAAATCCGAGGTCTGATACTGTGGCTGAGGCGGATATGTACAAAAGTCAGGAGCAAAGTCCTCCTGGAAAAAAGGAGGTGGACCGGCTGGAGTGAACGAGTGATCCGCAAAGTCCAGATAAAATACGCTCCAGTCGGCCATCTCGAATCAAAAGAAAATGATCGGAAGAGCTCGATGGTCAAGCCAAGAGAGGTGAGAAGAAAGGCGCAAGTGCACAGTGGCGATCTAGGACACACACACAACAATCACAAACAAAAATAAAAATAAATCAAACCCTCAATTCACCTACTCAACTCGGTTGAGACCGCAAAGAGCGGTCTGTTTATCTTGTCTGTTTTAGAGTTAGGTGAGAAGTCCAAAATTTCACAAACACTTAGGAGGCTGAAGATAGGATTTGGGCTCTAACCTTAGTGTGTGCGCAAGCAAATAAAAGCGAAGACAATGAGGGGATTACTCGCCCCAATACAAGATTTTCTTTTTAGTGGATTTTAGGGCCAAGTAATATTAGCAGTCCCAATTTTATTAATTGTCACTTTTTTTGGATTTTTAATGAAATGCACGATCCTATCGGGGAGTCAATTCCTATGAGCACCTAGGTTGTCAAAATCAGAGGGAGAGTCGGAAAAGCAATGCAAGCGGCAAAAATGATGATGAATGCTAAAGCGTAAATGCTCACCTTACCTCCAGCACTCTACATGCAAGGATGCTCAGCAGAATTGAAACCTATCTATATGCAAATGCAAAAGCCGATGAAATCGCCCTAAGTTTCAGAAATTGCTATTAGCGGGAAGCACCACAAGTCGACCACCAATCCTCAACCCTAGAGTTCGGTCTAGACTCACTCCTCCTCTGCTCAACACACTTGAGTTTAGGAGAAAGCGCTTTGCGGGGAGAGCTTGCGGCACGATGGATTGAAGGTGATGATCAACTGTTTAAAATTTGACTAAGTCCAAACAAGACTATAGGTGCATGCAAGGGTATTAGGTGTTTGGCCTTAATCTATCGCAAGCAATCCTAAAAGCTAAGGGCTCAATCACACAAAAGAAATGAAAAATAAAACCGGAAAACAAAATAAAAAAATGCGAAGAAAAGCCGACAAAATCGCGACGAGCCCCCAAGTGAACAATCACTTGGAAATTAGGCTCAAGAGTCCAAGTCCGGGGGTACCTGTATTATTACAAATATAATGGTCTCTCTCTCTCACAAAAATTACAAAAATAAATACAATGAAAGAAAATGCAACTCAAGTAGAGCGCGGTCTTCAAAAATTCTCTTCTCGTCTCCTCGGTGCTAAGCTGGCCGAAACCGGCTTCACGCGGGTGCGTCGGCGCCTCGAGTGACGTGCCTCCCTCCGTCCGCGGTACCTCGCAAAAAGTCAGCAAAGAAGAGGAATTAGACAGCTCAAAATATATATCAAATAAATAAGGAAAATAAAACAAGCAGAAATAAAAGCCGCAAAGGTAGACTAATAATCACAAACACAAGCAAAAATGAGATCTACGCACTGTTGCTCCCCGACAACGGCGCCATTTGATTTAACCAAAATTCACGGAGTCTAAAATTGATGCCTCACACAAGGCGGAGACAACCGTCGCTGTGACGACTCACGATAAATCCTGGACTAAAATCAACAATTAACCCACATAAAAGATCAACAATTAGAAATAAATGTGGAGTTAAAATTTATTTTTAACTCTGCACAAATGATGTAAAGGGCAAGTATGCAGAGAGTTCGAACACAGGGAGCAAACAGGGCTAGATCGGGGCAAAAATGCTCAAAATGTGTGTGTATGTGATCAAGTGTCTACTAAGCTATTTTTTGTGGGTTTTTAATTTTATATTTTTTTATTTAATTTTTAATTTTGTATTTTTGTATTTTGATTTTTATTTTACTGATTTTTTTTCGTTTTATATTTTGTATTTTTTTATTTTCTTTTTCAATAATGGAAAATAAAGACAATGTAATAAAAGGGAGAAAGAGATATTTATAAAAAAAGATACAAATGTCCAAAAAATAGCAAATAAAGTCTTTTTGGTTTTTTAATACTTTTTTACTGTTTTTGTGATTTTTGGGAATTTTTAAGAATGTTTTTTGGTATTTTTAAATAGCGAAATAGAGAAAACAGTGATTAAAATGCAAGTCTGAAACTAAAATGGAGAAATAAAATAGAAAACAGTAGCAAAAATTCTCCAAATTAATTTTCAATTAAAGATAATAAAATAAGGAAAATTTAGACACCAAGATTATATTTTTAGGGTTTTTGTAGAATTTTTAATATTTTTATATAGGTTTTTAGAGTTTTGTAATTTTTAGGAGTTTTCTTTTGTATTTTTTAATGATTTTTGGTTTGGAGCTAGAACACACTAAGAGAAACAAAATATATTTTTTTGGGGATTTTTATGGAGAGTTTTTATATTTTTTAGGGATTTTCTAATGCAAACAGTGCTGAAAATGATTATTTTTTATTTTTAATAAATATAAAAATGCAATAATTATGGAAAATAAAAATATGGTGATAAACTACACTACAGCAGGAGCTTAATATGATTTTTGGAGATTTTTTGGGGTTTTATAGATGCATGCATAAAATACAAGAAGCAAAAGGAAAAATCATGTTCGCAGGGGCATTTATGTAATATAAGGAAAGTTTGAGGGCCTGCGTGCAAAAATACCAAAACTATATAACTGACATAGAAACTTTCAGGACCAAAAAGAAACACCCAAAACACGAGGGTATCCCCGCAAAATCTCCAAACCCACGTGCGTACGCACGTGGACCTCGAAGGGGTATATCCGTAATTATCAAAAATCATGAGGGAAATATTGCAAAATATCACGAAAATTAACACCTTACATCCATATTCAATTACTAACAAGCAATACACGAAGTAGCGGACCCTTAGATGCAAAATAGCCAGACGCACATGCACAGGCACATGCGTCTTGCTGGTAGGGACGAAATCGCAAATGCTAATAGTCTAGGGTGGACAATGCAAATACTACATAAAGTTAATAACTGCAGAGGAATGCTTAAGTGTTATTTCCTAAATTCAAAAAGTCGCCGGGTGAAACAAGCAAAATACCCAGACTAATGTGCGGCACGGACGACGGATGGGCTGCCACTTATCCACGTGTCACTCCGCTAGCGCACGATGCCTCTTCGCGGCCGACGGCCCAGATTAGAAGCCCAAATGTTGATCGGACGGATAGGGGGAAATGAATCCGACGGCCAATGCTTCTCAGGAAGATCAGGGGCGATCCAGCGGCTCACGATGATGGCCGAAGAACAGGGGATGAACAGGCCCCCGACGGACTTTGATCGGGCGTTGTGGGCTTCCCCGCCGGTCTAAATCCCCTCCGACAGCTGCCGACGCCACCTGGAAACGTCCTGCAATGGATAACGGTGCCAAAATGACGGATGCCCCGTCGGTGCACCGCCACGACGATGGAGGAAGAAGACGCTCCCAGCTGCTCGGACTGCGGCAAAAAATGAACCCAGCAGGGGTTCTCCAGCACCTGGACCTGCAAGAAAAACACAAAAGCACGAGGAGACGGTTCAGGATTGACTGGCGTGTGAAGAATGATGGGCGTGGAGTCGAGAATGCCCACCGGAGCTCTTTAGCTCCGGCGAGGTGTTCGAGGGCTGGATTTACGCTACGGATGGATCAAAATGCAAACTAACTATCAAAGATGAAACCTGGGATAAAATGCTATATAAACTACTAAAATAAGAACTGAAACAACCTCGATTGGCTGGTCGGCCAAGAGATAAGGTACCTCACGGCCGCGTGGCCGGAGATGGGCTGGAGCTGGCCAAATGACCACGCCAAAGGCCGCCGTGGATGGCTGGAGACCCGCCTGTCACCCAGGTCTATCCTGAGCACATCCCAGGGATCAAAAGCAAGGTCAAAAGGGGTTCAAAGGAAAATGGAAGCTTTTGGGTCGGTTTTGAAACTTGGCCGAGACGCGACTTTCAAGGAGGGATCACGGGCGTGTCTTCGATTCAAACGCCAAACCAATGCCTGGGCGTGGATCACAGTTATACCAGGTACAACTTTCGTGAAGGAAGCGTCCTCCCTCGAGCAACGCACCAGCGGCGAAAAAATCGAGAAGGAGGAGTCATGGGCATTCTGACACGCTGCAGGAGAAGGCCAGGAAGTTGACCAGTGGGTCAACTTTCCAGCCACCTGGTTGGTCCACGTGGACCAACCAGGAAAATCCGCAGGAAAAATACTTCTAAAATCTATAAAAAAATAGATAATGATTTTATTGTTTTTTAATTATAAAATAAAAAAGTTTATCTTTTTATAAATTATTTTATTATGATTTTTATTTATTTTTATGAGATGTATTTTTACAAGTTTGCATTTATGCCCTTTATAGATATATATATCTATATATTTTAGTATTTTATTTTTATTTTGTATATTTAATTTTATTTATTTTGTTTATTATTTTATACACTTATAAGGTATTTTATACACTTATATATATATTTTTAGTTGATTTTTCTGATTTTTTTTATATTTAATAAAATATAAGAATTTATCATATAGGTATGTCTATAGAATTATTACCTATGTATTATACATACATGTATTTTACTTTGAGTTTTATCTACATTTTTATTCTGATTTTAATATACAAATATATTATAAGTAATCTTTACAAAATTATAAAATTATAAAAATATAAAAATAATAAATAATTAATAAATTGAATATTTTAATATGTACACTTATACAATGAGGGTCCAAAACTCAACTTTCAAACCGTAGCTCCGCCAAATGCGAAACCACCGCCATTAAATAGCTTATTTTCTTCTATATACAATTAAAGGTGAGTACGCTGCATTTGGACTTTTCATTTGTGAGATACGGGTCTGGGAAGTTGGGATTCTAGATTTTTATTCAGACCATAACTTTTTACCTGTACATTATTTTTTTGTGAAATCAATTTTGTATTTTTCTTTATTTAATTATCTGCAACTTTCATGTACAAAGTTTATTTATTTGATGTATAAAAAGTGGAACCAAAAATAGGTCCCAAAATGAATAAAGAATGAATAAAAGGTATAGGTATTTTATCTGTATTTTGTCCCTTATCTCCCCCTACTTTATTCTTTGTCGACCTATTCATCAAGATGCCTAGGTCTCGGGGTTTCAGGTCATAAAATATTTACAATATTTTATTCTTTTTCTTTTCTTTTCTTTATTCTATAATTTTGGCATTAAAAACCGCATTTTATACAATATTTACACACATATACATGAATGCTAAAATGCATGAATAAAGCCTATTTACATGCATTTACTAGGGTTTTTAAGGCCAAAATGATAGAATAAAGATGATGAACGTAGATTCATCAGCTGCTTTGCGGTAGCTTGTGTTGTGTTGGTGAATTAAGCATTGTCTTATGTTTGAAATGGAAAATCTTAAGGATTTATATATGTCGGTTCTTCTTAGACTGTTAACTAAGTATATATATTTGGATGGCTTGGTCAATACTCCACTAGAAAGTAGATTACATGCCCTCGTCTCCATAACTTTTGTAAAACAAGGGATTTTGGTGATGATACTTAATCCTTCTCTACTAACCAAGCAAGGGACCAAAATGCTCTATTCAGTAAAGGACAACATTATGGAGATAACAAGACTAATGGAAGAGCGAGAGAAAAAGAAACTTGAGTCCGCAAAATCAATTAATCCTATATAAACTTCCTTCACCCCATATCCATTATTAGAAGACCTCTCCATTTTTTACTACACTCAGAATTCAATATTCCCCCAACTGATTTTCTAGAGCTATCTACTTTTAACAGACATAAGTCATTGGATATCAACTAAGTTCTTGATCAAACTCGAGTCAAATTTGCAATCTAATAACATGAATTTTGAGAATATATAAGAGGAATTTCTCGGCTTTGTCACGTTCCCATCCACTCCTTTTGATCTCAAACCAAATAATCATGTTTTCATTCTTGATGCTCAGAATGTGATTCTAGAATGTCTCGGTGATATAGAAATAAAAAAGGCGAATTTAAACAAATTTGAGGATTCTGGATAGGGATGAGCATGGGCTGGGCTGGGCTGGGCCAGGCCCTGAAGGGCTCACGCCCATATAAAAATTCTAGCAGCCCAAGCCCAAGCTCAAACCCAGCCCAATTTTCATGGGCCGGTCTTGGGCTGGGCCGACCCATATAAATATTCATGTATCAAGGCTCAAGTACCTTTTCCATGTTTTCAATAACCAACATCTTATACTACAAGTAGAATTGGTAACTAGACAGAGATGAGAATATACGAGCAACCGCGTTTTAAAAAATGTAGTAAAAGTTTTAACTATAATTCTCATGAAGAGACCACATTGCATTCAAGTTCAAGTTCATCGATCACAATAGCTTGAGTACCAAAAAATCGGACTTTTAGATAGAGTTAACTACTATCCAAATGCGAGGACATGAGTATCTAGCCATACTTCTAGCTTGTCAGGACAGAAACATCCCAAACTTTATTCATATTGAAATTGAACCTTTATGGCCCTGAATACTAGAAAAAAATAATGCATGCGACATATTAAAACTACATAGTGCAATTTTACAGGCAGTGATCCAACAATTCAGCAACTTCTCCTGGCATAAAGAATGGTAAATACATGATAGAGATAGAAGATTGCTCGAAGTGATCAGACATTGCTACATTGAGGTGAATAGTGACTTAAAAGACAATATTACCACATCATTGTAATTGTACAAAAGGTATTCACCTCAAGAGAGGAAAACCTACTGCAATTCAAGATTTCTTTGCCCGTTCTAACCAAGAGAGGAAAACTTACTGTAATTGTCTAGAATGCAGGAAGCATCATTAGGAGGGAAAAACATGACATGGTTCAACATGTATAAAGATCCTACATGTAGTTCATCATCGAAACCATACTAGAATGGATGAATATCAAAACTAATAGAAGTGGATGAATAACAAACCAAACCAGATAAATAAGCATGGCATGGTTCAACATTAAGATAAAATAAACATGACATGGTTCAACATTACATAAGCTAAATGGATGAATATCAAAACCAACAGAAGTTCAATATTAACCAAGCCAAGTAGTTCAACATCCAAACCATACTAGAAATAAATAACACTTTCAAAAAGTTGCTCTAGAGAAGTGAAAGGAAGATCTTGCATGTTGGCAACCTTCAAATAACATGTAAAGTCCTACAATAGAAATTTAAATTATAAAAAAAACATCTTAAAATTAATTATTAGCAGTCCTCTAAGATCTTTTTTAGCTACTTACCTATGACAGATGACATATATCCCTGCAAGTTGTGGTTTCAAAATGGTAATCATACTTGAGAGGACTTTGAATCACAAATAAAGATTTAAGTTCAATACTAGTTAAGGAGATCTAATTTACTAAAGATAGCAACTCAACTAACCTAGTAAGTCTTCATCTACTTGATCCTCTTCGTCTTGTTCACCCAAATCTGAATATTCCCCTTCGTCTTCACGAATCCAATCTCCTAAACAAACTAGTGCTTCCACCATTTTCGGAACGAGCCTGCTTCGGTATGGGTCTAAAACTCTATCGCACGTGCTGAATGCATTCTCCGAAGCTACAGAGGAAACTGGAATGGCTAGAATATCACGAGCAATGAATGACAATATATGATACTTGCTTGAGTTCACATCCCACCACTTCGAGTTATTAAATTTGTCATCATCCATTATATCTACTGAACAATCATCGAGATATATATCAATCTCTGATTTTTCTTCCTCGAGAGAACCAATCTCTCTTTTGTTCTTAAGAAATTTGCTTCTTACATCTTCTTTTTCTTTGATGTGAATGCAAACTCTTGCTCAAGTCCACCGTTTGTAGTAGATTCTCCACCAAAAGATGATATGTACTTAGTGGAGTATTCAACATAGAGCCTATGAAATATGTCTCTTACTCGTTCAACAGGCTCAATAGCTTCCACCTCATGATAAAGTTCTAGATATGAGAATCTTAAGAATTCAAGTCTGTATCTCGGATCCAAGACAATTGCTATTGCCAATGGCATCATGACATTCTTGTCCCACCAATACTTATCGAATTTAGAATACATCTTCGTACCCATACTTCTAATGGAAGTGTCATCATGATTAACAAGAATTTGCAAGCGTCTTTCAATTTCATATATCAAAGAAAAAAACAAGTTTGCAGTAGAATATTTTTGTCAAGAGAAAACCTTCGTGGCAACATAAAAACTCTCCAACATCCCACATACCATCTCATCATTCTTCCATTCACTTGCAAATGGTGCATCAACCAATTGGAAATCATGAGCTTTTAAACGACTGAACACTTTCTAATATAAAATAGCCAACTCAAGCATAAGATAGATAGAATTCCACCTTGTGCTCGCATCCAATCTAATCCCTTTGTTATTGGAATACGCTCTTGTTGAGCGATATCTTTGAAGTCTTGAAATCTTCTTGTGGTGTACTTTACATATTTCACAAGTCCACAAATTTTGGTGGTGATGTCCTTCACCTCAAGCAATCCATTCTGCACAACAAGATCGATGATATGTGTCCAACACCTTACATGAAAGAAAGTGCCATCTAGCAACAAAGATTTTTTTGTAGCAAAATGATCTAGAAGATTACGTACAACAACGTCATTTGTGGAGGCATTATCAACTGTTATTGTAGACAAACTTTCCACATTCCGTTCACTCACACGACTCACAATCATATCTGCAATATTATCTCCGGTATGGCGTTCATATAGTACACAGAAGCAAATGATTTTCTTATGCAGCTTCCATTGATTGTCAATGAAATGGGCGGTAATAGACATGTACCCTAAGTTTTGGATTGATGTCCACATGTCTATGGTGATGCAAATTCTCCCAGTTGTCTTAAGAAGCTCCCTTAATTTTAATTTTTCAATCTCGTAAAGTTTCATGCAATCATGTTTTACGGTGAATCTTGAAAACACATTGAACTTGGGTTGAAGGTATTTTGTAAAAATCCGGAACCTACGATTTTCTACAGCCTTAAAAGGCAACTCACTAGAAATGATCCATTTTTTAAGATCATCTCTACTTCGCTCTTTTTCGAACTTCCAAGTTGTGAATGTGCTACTACTACCATGCTCAGGATTTGTGAATTACAATAGATTCTGGCACTTTGATTCTTTTATATTGTATGGGCACACAAGGTTCAAGTGACGGTCAAGGTGACTAGTCCCGCCCTTAGAGCCACATGTTAGTTGTGCCTTACAATAGTTGTACCTGCAAACTTCTTTTCCATCTACCATACCGATTCTAGTGAGATGCTTCCACACCCAAGACTTGTATTATCTTTGTCGTTTCCTCGTGGGTTTATTATCATTCCCTTCGTCAATCACAGTTGGGAAATCACCCCCGTCTAGATCAACATTACTCCTCGGTTGATCTTGTTCGAAATCTGGTGACATCTATAAAAAAAATCAAGAATACATTACTATCTTGTAATCCATAAGTTGTGCATTTTGTATAATATGCAAATTGAACAAATTGCGCATTGACTTGTCCAACAACAAGTTGAATGGATCTATTCCTCTAAGTTATTCAAAATTTCCTTTTCTCCAGAATTGTAGGCCCACTTTTTCATTTCCAACTATTGGAGACTTTTTATTTGCTTAGTCGCTGTTAGGCATAGTTTTACTTTTGTCTATGTTTTTTTGCATGTTTAGAGGGATAGAAACTATACTGTTTATATCTTAAGTTGGGCGTTCAGACATACTCATAGAAAACAATATTATTCATTGACCTTGTACATATGTCTACCTTTAAAAAATTAATCTTGTGTACATGTCTTGCTTTTAATATATTTTGAGATAGCAAATATATTTTTGGTTGAATGTTGCATATGTAACCAAGTTGAGGATTTGATAACAAGGGACATGTGTTATCAAACCTTATTTGTGTTTGTAATACTGGAACGGTTACATGGAGCGGTTACAAGTAGCTATAATGATTGTTGTGCAGTTATGGTCCTCGAGATATGGTCCGGACCATGATATGTCTTGATATATTTTTGGTAAAAGCCATGGAACTTAATTGGTTTGGCGATTGAACATTTGGACTCATATTCAGAGATCAGTATTCAATCCTCATCAATCATAATTGTTAAAAAGAAAAGGTACAAGTCCAATACCCTTATTATGTATTTGCAGTGATACAGTCTTCTTGCATCTACCGTGTAAACAGAAGTGAATGATTATACTTGAATCTGATATGCATATTAATATCAGTATCATATTTTCATGCAGATCTCTAAAGAACAATATATTGACTGGATACAAGTGATGGAGATGTTATAGCTAACAACCAAGAAATCAAGTTTCGACCGAACATAGGCAGATATTATAAATATTGTAGTAGATGTTATAAAAGGTTAAGCACACCTGTGAGGTTGTGAATCTTGCCTCAACAATCTGTGTGGTGTGCCTGTTGGACATGCGAGCCCACGGTGAGCCATTACGCAATAAATGTTATTGCGAATATCATCCCTGATCTGAAATGAAGAATAACTAATTTGCATAATAGGTCCCTCAGTACAATTAGGGTTATGTACCATGGCCGTCTTAATGATCATATAGCTGTTGATTCAATCATTGAATCATATAGGATGGTGCTTGGATGAATATCTAAAGAGTTAGATTGATGATTCATCAAGTACCGTCAAATGATCGTTAAGAGAGGATCTCCAGCCTGAGTAGGAGATGTCAATCCTTTCTCACTTGGCTGATATCTGACCGACCTCTTGATGTAGGTCCTCTGCATGGGAATAGAGATTCGGAGGTGTCAGATTAGTTAGGTCAAAGAGTTGACTTAACGAGATTGAGATAACCAAAGACCTATGTTGTATGCTGTCACGATATAGGCATGCATCCTCTAACCAGAGACAGATGTATTACTATATGTCTGAGTATGTACATTTGGCAGACCAATAGGTTGATGACCTAATCAAGATCTATACACCGACGCGCTGGTGTGCATATAAGGGCATATGAGTAATACGATCTCTCAAAGGGATCATACAGGTTCATTTCCTAAACCGGAAGACATGATCTCACTCATGAGATATTGAGAAGAATCAAATTCCATGCACGGTCGTCTCGCTTTGGAAGCTTGACTGAATTTGTAAGGATTGATATATACTTTTTGAAAGTATATGATCAACACCTAGGTATGATATATGATTTTAGAAAGTATATGATCGATACCAACTCCCAATGATCGAATGAGAAACTTAATGATAAATCCCTTAAGTAGACAGTATAAAATTGATCTTACACTTTGGGATTATTCTGGGTCTTCCAGTATGCAGGATGTACAGGTATTAGGAATACCTGAGGGTGATGTGATCATAAACGGTTGTATAACCATGACGCTTCCATTCCTAGGGAGTGATGAAACAGGTCTAGATTTTAGTGACTCCTCTCAGTAGAGAAGTAATCTGATCTTAGTCCAAATATTGGACATTGATCTGAATGTGATTCAGATGCAATGAGAAGATTAGATTTGTGGTCTTGAATTAATCAACCATCTATGGGAGGCTCGAGATCTGGATTTGAGATGTGATCTCAATATCCAAGTCACTATACGTGGAACAATACAATCACCCTGTCCTTATCTCCAAGTATCTGCGGAGAAAGCGCATTATCCTTGAAAGAGTTCAGGATAATTTCATTGTTGATATATGTATCCAAGCATTGAGAAAATTGATAATTAAATGTGATTTAATTATCATGGATAATATGGATTTGATTCATATTATAAAGAGAGTTATCTAAGATAATTAAATGCGATTTAATTATCAAAGATGTTAATAATGTGAATGTGATTCATATTATTTGGGAACATGAGAATAGGGATCCAAGATGATTAAATATGATTTAATTATCACAGCTATGAATAATATGGATATCATTATCCAAATTAATCATATATATTATAAATGTGATTTATAATATATAGGAGAGAGCAAATTTGTAATTTACATTTGTTAATTAAAAGTTGATGTGAATTGGATTCACATTGGACAATTAATTGAGAAATGTAATTCACATTTTATTTTGGGTTGTGAATGTGATTCACAATTTTCCAATGGCAAGATTGCAATATTCACAAAATAATTATGAATTATTTTTGTTGAATAATTTACAACAAGTGTTGTTGTAAATCATGGAGGTTTCCATGGAATAATGTAATCTCATGAGATATCATGAGATTACATGAGATTGCCACCAATCATATATTATGGAAGGAGGCAATCTTCATTCCATAATCTTCATGCTTGATTGATTTAATTTGGGATTAAATCATATTGATTTATCAATATACATTTAATCTAAATTAAATTAATTGTTGTTGGTTCTTTTACCAATAAAATCTTGGCCACTAAAAGAAACACAAATCAATGTGAGCCATTGGATTTGTGTTACCCATGGATTGAGATCCATGGATCCCAAAATATTATAAATAGAAGGGCACCCCTTGCTCTTCATATGATAATGAGAACATAAGGCTCTCTCTCTTTCTCTCTTTCTCTCTACACGCCCTCTCTCCTTCTCTCATGTGGCCGTCCACCATGGATGCCCTAGAGAGATTCTCCATTACCGCAGCGTCGTCGTCATGCCGCCGGATCATTTTCTCGTGGATCTCCGTCTCCTTCGGTGCACCTCGCTCGTGAAGAAGATGTCGGATCTCGTGTGTCGAGATCAGGAGATTCGCCTCTTGGATCATCAATATGGAGTGCGAGAAGCACGTGTTTCATCAACACGCTCGCAAGCGTCCCTTCCGTCGGATCGGACTTGAGGCAGGAGGTCTCTTAGTTTAGAGACCCGATCGCAACCACGCTTCAAGAGGTAATCCTATTAATTGTTTGTGGTTTAGACAAAACGATCCGAGAAGTGTTCTTGGATCATGTGGTTTCGTCGATGAATTTTTTTTAATTTCCGCTGCCTCGAGAAACTAATGCGACTAGTCGCTCCCGATCGCATACGATGCAATCCTCATGCTTCTGTGACGCGCTTAAGGATCTTACCCTATCTTTCAAGTGGTATTAGAGCCAGGTTGAAGGTTTCGGATAGAAATAATTATCATCAAATATTTCACAATTATTTATCTATAATTAATATAGGAAATTAAACCATTTAATTTCACTAATTGATTAAATGACAATCACAAGGTTCTTGATTAGGAAAGTAATTTCCAACAGTGACCCTCACTTACTAAAATTAGCATATCTCAATCAATTTAAATCCAAATTAAGCAAAGTAAGTTTCCAAAGTTTACTAACTTAGTTTACAATAGAACTTAAGTGATTTGCACGTATTTCAAGGTGTTTCTAAACAGTAATTAACTCTAAGATTCGCAGTCCCCGAAACAGTGGATACATGTTCACTAATTTGATCATAACTTGAGCAAATGGATTTGAAATCATGCAAACTCAGATCCAACGGTTTCCTTATTTAATGGGGGAATAAAATCCAAGTTTTATTTCATGTTTACACAATTTAAACATGGTCGAAAATAATCACAAAACAGAGATGCAAAAATGAAATGCGATAAAACTTTTGCAACCCTAACGAACCCAAGTCAACTTAGGTTTATGGATTTACTTAAATGACATTTCCTGGAATGCTCTTGTGTCGGATCATCAAAATGGTCAAGACAATCAGCAAAAATCATGTCCGACTCAATGGTAGCTTCTGGTTGTGAGTCTTCCTTAGAAGCTGTCACGGTGGTGGTGCAAGCAGTTGATGAAGTGGAGGTATGGGGAGTCTCTGAACCAACGGTCGTCCGGATAGTCAGTCTCTCAGGTGTAGGAGAGAGGTGAGAGTCATCTACCTCTCGATGGTCACGACTGTCAGTGGATGTGTGGGTCAACTTAGAGTACAATGTATTAAAGAATGGGCGAGGTCGAAGTGCTCCTAATGCTGAAAAATCATTCTCCCGAGTCTCGTAATCTATAGTCGTTGTAGTTGAGGCTAAGAACGGCTTCCCGAGAATAATCGGAGACTGGGTGAACTCTCCTCGATGCTCAATGTCAATGACTGTGAAGTCTACCTGGAGTAGAGCACCTTGGAAAGTAATGATGACTGAAATGGTTTCTCTCGACCGTTTTATGGATCGATCAGCCAACTGAACGATCTCTCTCGACTTTCTGATAGGCTTGAGTTTGAGCTTGTCAAACACATGGGTCGGGAGGATACTTATCGGGGAGTCATCATCGATTCTTGCATGGGTAAAGATAGTGTCTTTGATTTCACATTCAACTCTAGGTAACCGCTTCACTCTGTGGCTCTTGGTCTTTCTCCCCATCATCAAAGAGGTGGCCATAAACACTATGTATCTTTCAGTCCTTGTCTTCTTATTGCCCGACCTCTTTGGCATCAATTTACTTCTCACAAATCGTTTGAGGTCAGGAAAGTGATCTATGACCTTTATTAAGGGAAGATTAAAAATCAATTCTTCATCGAGTGCTTCCCTTATGGTTGGATCCATTTTTTTAGATCTTTTATATTTTAAAATTTTTATGTGATTGTTTGGGTTTTCAAATTTTTTGGTGTTTTTGGAATTTTCAAATTTTTTTAGTATTTTTGGCAGTTGAATGATCAGACTCTGGATTGGAGGGTAAATGGTTAGTAGAAGAGGGAGGTAGACTTGACTCCAGTTGTACACGATGTGTGGGTTCCCTAATGTTCACTCTGTTTTCAACCTCAAATCTACTTATTTCCTTTTCCACTTTCATTCCCAAGCTGCAGAAATTGAGTGCAATATGTCGGTGACATCTCTCAACTTGGCACCAAATAATTCATTTTTCGCGATGAGTCGAGAAATGTCATCCTCCAAACTGTTCTCATGGCAAATCATGGAAGAGTTCTGATCAATTGGAGGATACTGCTGAGATGTTGGGGTCTCATACTCAACATACCTAGACTCTGGCATGTAATGCTGAGTCGAGTATGGACCATCTGTGTGGCAAATATTGGTCGGAGCCTCATATAATGGAGTCAACGAAACAACGACTGATAAGTCTAACTCATGAGTCCAATCTTGCGAATGTATAGGCTCTCTAAATGGCTGGTATGAGGGCTGGTTAATGCAAGCTTGATCACTAAAGTCAATCAAGTCTGGAAAATCATGATGTGCAGGCCTCTCCATTTGGTTTGTTTGATCGGCCAAGTTGTTTTGCCAGTCATCTGTCTCAGCAGTGGCTTGCTCTTCGTATGGTTCATTGATTCCAGCAAACTCTCGAGAATAAGGACAGCTAGCCCAAGATGGAAGTGGGTCCGGAGTGTTAGAATACGGAGTAGGTGAGAAATGCTAAGAAGTGGAGAAGTCAGTCGAAGTTCTGACTTCATAATCGGGTTGAGGTGGAACCGACCATGGGAAAGGTTCTCTCGTGGTTGGCGGAGGAGAAGGCGAAGATGAACAGTATATGATCGAGGAGGAATGACCAGAGGTTACGGGGTATGGGGACCAATATCCCGACTTTGTGAAGAGCAAAGGATGAATGTAAGTAGATTGAGGTAGAAAATGTGCAATTACATACTATAACACACACGGACAGACACACAGACAAACGCAAAATCAAACCCTGAGTTTACACTCAACACGGTGAAAGACTCGAAACTGAGTCCGATTAGTCTGGTTGATTTTAAGTGTGATTTTTCAAGCAAGTAGCAAAGGTTACGCGACCTATAGGGGAGTCGGCTCAAAGCCGGATGCGTCTTCTCTTCCTTTCTCTGCTCCTGTCACCATCCGAAAGTTCAAGGACCTCCCCTATCTACCTACAGAGTAGGCAGAGGCTGACAACGTTGTAACTTCGCCCCTATCTACCTGCCGGAGTAGGCGAAGGCTACTAGCAACTTGTCACGGTGCATTGCAATTTCGCCCCTATCTACCTACCGAAGTAGGCGGAGGCTACTTGGCGCTGGTCAGTTGAACCCATAGTTCAGCCTGTGATATTTGCTTGGATCGGGATACGCGATGTGGAAGGCGGGGATTTTTAGCTATGCCTTAGGGTGTGCACACACACTCTAGTACCCTCACTCAGCCTGAAAACAAGGTCGGGGTTAATCTCCTGCAAACAAGGTTTAATTCTAGTTAATTTTTTGGGTCCAAATTAATTAGCAGCCCTGATTTTAGAGATTAGTTGTCACTGATATTAATCCATACAAGCAACACATCTATTGTCCAGTCCCAATTCCTTTATCTTAGGTTAGAAAACCGAGAGAGAGAGAGAGAGAGTCGGAAAAAGCTGATGCAATCGAGAAAATGATGATGAATGCTTGAGTAATAAGACTTACAGTGCCGCCGACTCTCTTCAATGTGGGATGCAATACTGAATTGAAATTTTACACTAAATGAATGCAATCGATGAAAAGCCGCTCCTAGACAGGCAGTTCTATTAGCGAGTGAAGAACAGATTCAAATTTAGCTAAAGTCCTACGGTCTAAGTATGTCTTTTAATGATGAAGTGTGGTCCTAAATATTACGAGCACAAACAGTCCTAGGAAGCTCTAAGAGCCGTAAGTGCAGGTCCTATTCTACGTAAAGCAACCACACAACACACGGGGACATGTTTTATTATTCTCTTACACGCGCGAGAACCCAAACGGGAACCGCTGGAAATACAGACTCTCTTTTTTTTACAAGTTAAACAAATGAAAATCTTATTGGCGTCTCAACAGCCGACTTGATTCACGAATCGTCGGCCTCCGATGCACTTTGAGATGCGTCGACTTCAAGAGAGCCGCTCTAAGTCCACCGGGCCCTTGCACAAAAAGATAAAAAATGGCAGAGAGAAAGAGAAAAATAAATAGAAAAATAATTGAAAAATGGAATAATTACAAGGTGGTTCGGGGATCAGACTACCCGAGTGAATGGAAAACGTAAATCTAATTTTCTAAAGTGATCCTAAGCGGTTTTCCTCCCGGTAACGACGCCATTTTGACGAGCGTCGAACTATCCTTGTTAATTCAATCAAATTAATGGTCAATTTAAAGTTAGGTTCATTGCAGTCGGGTAATCAAGGCTTCGTCAAAAAATACCACTTCAATTAATGTTCAACAAATACGAGCGGCAGATTTATTTTATTTGGGCAAGCCCAAGGTCGAACTCAGGGAGGCAACTGTCTCCTTAGGTGAATTTTTAAGGGAATTCAGAGATTAGATTTTCAGAAGAATATGTTTGCTCATTTTAGAAATTTTTATGCAATTAAGAAAAGAAGCAATGCAATTTCAAGCCAATTTTACAAGTTAAATCAGAAATATAATCAAATGAAGTCCAAAAATTATGAAACTTGGCCAGATGATGGAATGCTATGATCCTAAGTGTTTACAATTTTTTTGGAATTTTTCGACTCTTAATGAATTTAATATGAATAAAAGATGAATGCAGGGTGTTTGTTACAAAATTAATTTTAATAAATACCAAAACACATTATTTCCAGATATAAAAATTATCCTAGATGGATCTAAGTATGATGAATCCAGGAAAATTAATAAACCTAAAATTCTATGTGAATTGGGCCTATTAAAAATCAATTAAGAAAATCACGGTTTGATTTATTCAGGCCTCATGATGCGTGCAAATGCAATGATTTTGGGCACAATATAGAGTAAATTATCCCAAGTCTAATGTGATTTTATGATGATTTTTTGAGTGAGAAGGAACTTAATACGAATTAAAAGGCTTACAGTGGGTAAAATATAAAAAAATTTCACCAATTTAATAATATTAAATTCCAAAGAACTCACAAAAATAAAACACGTGTCACATGAGATAAAGAGCAAGTTGGCTACAACATGCAATTTTTAGAATTTAAAAATGATGCTAAATAGACACCTAATTATGCGTGTAAAGACAGGGACCAAATTACAAATACAGAAAATAAAAGTTGTTGAAATAAAACACGCTGACAGGGACTTAAATGCAATTACCTATAATGTGGAGGGGGTGGATGCAAAATTCCCAAGAAAGCACGTGCTCCTCGCGTGACACGCTTGACAAGGACCAATTTGTAATTTACAAAATCTTCAAGGGCCTCTGTGCAAAATACCCAGCCCTCACGTGGGAAGCACGTGCGTGGCTAGGCTCGGACGATGATCGAGGCTCGGGTGGAGGCTCGGGCAGCGAGTGGCATCGAAGATCGGACATTGATCTCTTGTCTAGATAATTAGCCTATTGCTCTTCACAATAATAGTATATTCTCATCTAGGGTGATTTCATCGGCTTGCATCTCATATAGCATAGGTTTTCAATTCTGTTATGCATCCCGCATGGAGAGAGCTGGTAAGCACTGTAAGTCTTCTGACTTTGCATGCATCATTGATTTCTGACTTGCATGGATTTTCCGACCTTCTCCCTCTAATTTTGACCACTTAAGATGATTAATGGAATTGAAGACCCCGATAGGCCGTGCATTGAAAAATAAACAAAAAAAGTGACAACCTAAATAAATTGGGACTGCTAACTTTATTGGACTTAAAATAAAATGTAATGGATACATTGTCTTGGGGAGAGCAATGATGAATCCACATTTCATCATCTTTATTCTATCATTTTGGCACCAAAAACCCTAGCAAATACCTGTAAATAGCCTTAAATCAAGCATCTTAGCATTCATGCATGTGCATTCAGACAGTGTATAAATTACTGTAATTAAGGCCAAAATTATAGAATAAATAAAGAAAAGAAAAAGAATAAAATATTGTAAATATTTTATGACCCAAAACCCCCGAGACCTAGGCATCTTGATGAATAGGTCGACAAGGAATAAAGTAGGGGGAGATAAGGTCAGAAATACCAATAAAATACCTATACATTCAATTCATTCTTTATTCATTTTGGGACCTATTTTTGATTCCACTTTTTATACATCAAATAAAGAAACTTTGTACATGAAAGTTGTAGATAATTTAATAAAGAAAAATACAAAATTGATTTCACAGAAAAATAATGTATAGATAAAAAGTTATGGTCTGAATAAAAATCCAGAATCCCAACTTCCCAGACCCGTATCTCACAAACGACAACTCCAAATGCATCAAACTCACCTTTAATTGTATATAGAATAAAATAATCTATCCAATGGCGGTAGTTTCGCATTTGGCGGAGCTACGGTTTGAAAGTTGACTTTTGGACCCTCATTGTATACTTGTACATATTAAAATATTCAATTTATTCTTTATTTATTATTTTTATAATTTTATATTTTTATAATGTTGTAAATAATACTTATAATAATTATGTGAATTAAAATCATGATAAAAACATAAATAAAATACAAATAAAAATACTTGTATATATTATAATACATAGGTACATTATCTATATACATACCTATATAAAACATACTTGTATTTTATTAAATATACAAAATAAATCAGAAAAATAAAATAAAAATATATTTGTGTAGATAAAAGTATTTTATAATTTTATAAAATAAGAAATAAAAAGAATAAAATTAAAATCACAAAATAAAAATAAAAGAATAAAATATGTAGATAATATACCTATATAGGGGTATAAGAGCAATTTGTAAAAATACATCCCATAAAAATAAATAAAAATCACTACAAAATAATTTGTAAAATTATAAGCTTTTTTTATTTTTTTGACCATAATTAAATAAAGTGGTTTACTATTTTATTTTAATTTTATAACATATTTTTCCAGGCTTTTTCCTGGTTGGTCCACGTGGACCAACCAGGTGGGCTGGAGAGTTGACCTCGGGTCAACTCTCTGACCCCTGGCCTGCTGCTTGTCAGAACGACTGAGACTCCTACTTTCTCGATTTTTCTCGCCATGATGCGTTGCTCGAGGGAGGATGATTCCTTCACGAAAAGTGTACCTGGAACTACCACCTAGCTCGCCAGCCTATCAGATCCTCTTGGATCTTCTCCATCCGCCCGTGATCGAGCCTCGAAACTCGCCCGTCGACCACATTTCAAAACCCAACCTCCTTCTTCCTTTTCCCCTTGAACCGGCTTGGGCGCCAAAATCCTCCGGGTGAGGGTCGAGGGTTGATCTCCAGTGACAGGGGAGTCCTCCCCCATCTCAGGCGAGGTGCGGCGGAGCACCTAGCGCCGAGTTCCACCACCTCCGGCCGTACGGCCGTCGAGGTTCCTTCCTCGTGGTTAACGCCATTTGAGGGCAGTTTTCTTCTCATTTTTCTTGTAGTTAGTTAGCTGTTAGTCTAAGCTTTCGATTCGTCCATTTAGTTTGTCATTTAAACCATCAATCAGTGCCGGACACCATCACGAACACCTCGCCGGAGTTCTTGAACTCCGACCACCATTTTCACCATTCCACGCCACCATTCCCTTTTTTTTTGCTGGCCCTGGAACCTCTTACTTCTGCTGGTACTCTCATTGCAGGTCCAGGTGCGAGGAGACCCCTCCTGGGGTCGAGTTTTGTAGCACTCAAAGCAGCCTGGAGTTCCCCCAGCACCATCACGCCGCGGCGGTGTCCCGGCCGCTCTCCGGCCATTTTGAGGGCGTTGTCATCTCGAGTATACTTCCAGGAGCTTGGAGAGGCCGTTAGAAGAGGTCGTGCACCTAGGAGTAGCGAGATTTTGCAGATTGAAAGTCGCTGAAGGCTGGTTCTTCGCGTGTTCATCCTCCATACCCCTAGGCCGTCCGATCTCCCCTTGTTCTTCGCGGGCTACAGCCATCGTTGGATGAAGTCCGCTTCAGCCGTTGATTGCCCGCGCTTGATCTAATCTCGACCATCTACCGCGAAGGGGTACGGGCCAACGGATCGTAGCCACGTGGACAAGTGGGCGCTTGGGCGCCGTTTGATTGTGAAGAGGTAGTATCCATCGGATCAGCGCCGCGTGTCTCGAACCACCACATCGCCGTCCGATCAGATAGGTTGGGAAGTTTGCATTCTAAGTCCCACCCAGTTTTGTAATTATCATTTACTCTTGAAACTTTCGTCTGCTGTGTTTAAGTTCTGTTGATTTTGCAAACCTGCCCGTTAGTTTTTTTATTATTGCCGGATAACCCTCTCCAGGTCACGTGCTTCACGCACGTGGTCTAGCGATTTTGCAGGGGAACCCCCATCATCTTGGGCATTGTTATTTGGTCCACAGATTATTTTATTACAGTGTAAATTTTTGGTGTAATTGCATTAAACCCCTATACTTTGCGGATATTAGCTCTTTAGTCCTCCCCAGGCGCGTGCATTGCACGCGCGTTGGAGGACATTTTGCAATCAAGCCCTAGCGGCTTTTGGTATTGGTTTTTGGCCCTGAAATTATTTTATTTCAGATCAAATTTTGTGTGCAAATTGCAGTTAGGCCCCTGGAATTTTGTGTTTTTGCATATAAATCCCTGCCAGGCCTTTAATTCTTGTATGCTTGTTGTATTTATTTAACCTATCATTTCATATCCAAAAATTCTCAAATTTTGAAGTTAAGCTCCTGGACATGTGTACTTTGACGCCACCATTTTAGTTTTTGATTTTACTTTATTTTCATATTTATTAAAAATCAAAAACTTGCTATTTGTGCACTGTCTAGCTTAGAAAATACCAAAAAAATATTAAAACACCTCCAAAAATTCCAAAAAAATCACCTAGTGTCTATTTTATCCTATTTTAGTGTCAGTCCAAAAATCACTAAAAATCTCAAAAGAAAAACACTAAAAATTTAAAAACACTCAAAAACTTCAAAAAATTTTAAAAAATAGTAGAAAACTCCAAAAATCAAAAACTCAGTTTCTGTTTGTTCCTTATTTTGTCCTTTTTATGTGAAAAATAGTGTGAAAATTTTGAGTTACTGGTTGCTATTTTTAATTTGCATTTTAGTCACAGCCAGCCCTATTACCACTGTTTTGCCTTAATTCAGTAATTAAAAATACCAAAAACAACTTGAAAAATCCCCAAAAATCATAAAAACTGTAGAAAACTATAAAAATACCAAAAACATCTTAGTTCTGAATTTTTGGTTATTTTTGTGCATTTTTATAAATATTTTAGCTTGTTTTTTATTATATTGTCTTTATTCTCCAATATTGAAAAAAAAATAAAAAATATAAAATATAAAAAGAATATAAAAATCAGAAAAATTAAAAATCAAAATACAAAATTAAAAAAAATTAAATAAATAAAAAAAACAAAAAAAATTAAAAATTAAAAACCCACAAAAATTCATTTGCTTGTTTGCTTAGTGTAGACACTCCACACATCACACACACACTTTAGCATTTTTGCTTGAACTACCCTGCTTGTTCCCTGTGTTCGAACTCTCTACATACTTGCACCTATACATCTTTTATGTAGAGTTAAAAATAAATTTTAACTCCGCATTAGTTCTAATTCATTGATCTTAGTGTGGGTTAATTGTTGATTAAATACGGATTTCATCTGAGAGCCGCCACAGCGACGGTTGTCTCCGCCTTGTGTGAGACACCATTTTAGACTCTCTCGATTTCCGTGTTTATCAAGCAACCCCCTCAATGTCTGTACATTTTATTCCTACGTACACACTAGGATAGTGCTCCATTCCCAGGCATGTCTGCGTGATTGTACAACTTTGTGCTAATCACCTAACTCTAAAATCGACAAGATAAAAAGACCATCATCTCGGTCTCCACTGTGTTGAGTAGGTGAAATGAGGGTTTGCCTTGTACTTTGATTGTGATTTTGAGTCCATTCGTATTTTATCATAATTCGAGTCTTCATTCCCACATGTTTGTGTATTTTCATCATTGATTCTTTCTATCCCCCTTGTTTATATCATTCCTCATTTGAATCCGAGTCGTGATTGAGACCCCGTGCTGAGAGAGGCCACATACAACGCATGTAGTACCCGTTGTGGCGAGCAACGAGTGGCATCAAAGATCAGACATTGGTCTCTTGACTAAATAATTAGCCCACTGCTCTTCACAATAATAGTATATTCTCATCTAGGACGATTTCATCGGCTTGCATCTCATATAGCATATGTTTTCAATTCTGTTATGCATCCCGCATGAAGAGAGTTGGGAAGCACTGCAAGTCTTCTGACTTTGCATGCATCATTGATTTCTGACTTGCATGGCTTTTCCGACCTTCTCCCTCTAATTTTGACCACTTAAGATGATTAATGGAATTGAAGACCCCGATAGGACGTGCATTGAAACATAAACAAAAAAAGTGACAATCTAAATAAATCTGGGACTGCTAACTTTATTGGACTTAAAATAAAATGTAATAGATACATTGTCTTGGGGAGAGCAACCCCCTCAATGTCTGTACATTTTATTCCTACGTACACACTAGGATAGTGCCCCATTCCCAGGCATGTCTGCGTGATTGTACAACTTGTGCTAATCACCTAACTCTAAAATTGACAAGATAAAAAGACCATCATCTCGGTCTCCACTGTGTTGAGTAGGTGAAATGAGGGTTTGCCTTGTACTTTGATTGTGATTTTGAGTCCATTCGCGTTTTTATCATTCTTCGAGTCTTCAGTCCCACATGTGTGTGTATTTTCATCATTGAGTCTTTCTATCCCCATTGTTTATATCATTCCTTATTTGCATCCGAGTCGTGATTGGGTCATGATCTTCATCACCTTCATCGGACTCTTCAACTTTCATCCTGCCTACATCACATTATCTCTGGTCCGGTTCGAGGAGGTATTCTCCTCGAACCACAATTTTGGTTGTGTTCCCGCCTTGTGTGGAACACACAAATTTTGACTCTGTTCCACTTTTTTCTCGCCCGCCCTCCTCGCATCTCTTCGTCTCGTCATTTCTTTTACCCGGGAATGTTGTGCTTATAGATGAGGCCCGCATCGAGGATTTTTGGATTCCATTAATTATTTGTGTGAGCCAGGCAGAGTCGAGGATGTTGAGATTAGTGTGTTTGGTGGATCTGGATTTGATATGTGCTTGGACATTATTGAAGATTTGATGATTGCACAATTATAGGTGTGACTCTTTATCAATGATTTTTAATCTCGCAGGATTGAGGATGTGATGCACTTTCATGACGTGATGATGATTTTGTGAGCATGCTTATATGATCTTTTATTCGTTCCGACCCGTCTTGATTCAGATGCTTGACGTACTATCTCTTCATGTGCTTCAGAGTGACGGTGCCCCGAACCCTCATGATTTCACTCATCTACTTGTCTGATCCATCCTCCATCTCCTGACTATCTGATGAATCTGTGATTCATCACTCTTAAAGTTGAAAATAGAGTCTTGTTCCGAGTAATTAGCTGTATATTTCCCCTTATATTGCATAATTAACATTCATGCATGCATAAGTAATATCTGCATTTTAGCATTCATATTTGCATTAAATAAGAAGCCCAAATCACTTGTAAAAATCACCTGTAAATATTCACCTACTTGTATGTATTTTATACTCACTCCAAGATCAATAAAACCAACTTTATGTTGTATATATCACTGAGTAATAATACAAGGAAAATACCAAAAATTTCTAACTTGTAAAAATTACCCAATAAAACCCCAAACCCAGTTAGAGACCTTAGACCTTAGAATGCACATATGTATCTCATAAACCTCCGATCTAGGTAAACTCACTTTTAATCTAATATACACTCAGAGACATTCAAAATGAGACCAATTTCAATCAAATCGGAGCTCATATGTAAAACTTGGGTTTCGGGACCCCATTATACACTATATGTATGTATATTTGTACCCTTGTATTATAATACTTTATATGACCTCATTTCCGTTTTTGGTCAGCATGAAACTTGTAGATCTCATCGAGATCTACAACTTTTATGTTTTGAGTTTTTCCAAATTCGACCATCTTCTCTCCCTTATATCACATTTTCTTTCGGTCACTCAGATCAGGCCACGTGGCGCCCCCTGATTGCGCCACGTGGCCCGCTCATAACGCGCCACGCGCCCCTCCATCTCCACCATCCGATGCCGCCTTCTCCTCCTACATCACGGCCATTCATCCTGCAACTCTTCATCACCGTTCGATCGCTTCCTCAGATCTCATTCCGACCGTTGACACCCGCCTCATCCATTGCCTTCCACGTGGCACGATCACCCATTGGATCATCATTTTAAGGACCAGATCGCCACCGTTCAATCCGCCTCATTTCTCGGCCCTTGGATGATGGTCAAGATCGCATCTGGGTCGTCCTTCAGTGCCTTCACCTGCTTTTGCCACGTGTCACACCCCTATCCCTTCGATCACACCTCTCCGATCTAATCCAGGCCACTCCTTAGCGCCTCAATCTGGGTCGTTGGATCACGAGATCCAACGGTCCAGAGCTCGTCTTCCACCTCCAGCCGACTTTCTCGCACACGTCGCCCACCTCGCATTGCCTTCGCCCCCTTTAATTTTCTCCTCCACTACAACCACCGTCTCCACTCTCTAGCACCTCCATCTCATAGCCCATACCTTCCTTATCCTTGCCAGCCACCACGATCTCCATAAAGCCCGTCGTTGTCGCTCCACGACCCCCATGAAACCTCGCCTTCCATCACTGCCACATCCACCTTCTTCCTATAAATACCCCGCCTCCGGCCACCTTCGACCCTATCCGCCATTACAGGAGGCACCCCCGAGCTCTACTCTCCTCATCGGTGACAGCGATTGGGCAAGACATCGAGCGACGACGGCCAACTACCTCTGGCGAGATCCGTGGCACACCTCCGTTGTGTAGCAGCTCTTTCAATGAGCTGCTTGAGCTCGGGAAACTACCGGCCCTTGAGCGAAGACCTGGAAGCTCTGCTCCGAGCTTCTGACCCCAGGTAGACTCCTCCCTACTTCTCTAATCATCCATCTTCTTTCCTCGCACTTTTCCCCAAATTAATTCCTCCTCGCCTCGCATCTTTACGCTCGCCTGACCATCCCTTGAGCTCCACCCTGGAGCTCCCATCTTCGCACGCCATTCCATTCTTTCCGACAGCACCTCGCACTTCACGCCGATCACAGCTCCACCGGTCACGGCAGAATCCCACCTCCAGCCATCACCACTTCACCCTCCAGGCCTCACCACACTCGCGCACTTCCTACGAGCACATTGCACCTATTTCCTTGCATCGACTAACCCAGTAGGGGCTTCCACTTCATTGGCCGGAACTTCACCGGAGCTCCACTTGAGCTTTGTCGCCACCGGCGTTCGGACCTCTCCAGCCACTTCTGGGACCTCCGGCAGCCTCCTGGCACTTCCACGACCAGCCCGAGCAATCGAGGAGCCACCGACGAGCTACACCGAGCAAGGGAGGAGGAGGCGGAGCCAGGAGCAAGTCACCGGAGTCCCGCCAAGTCCGCCGCAGGAGGCGACAGATCGGAGAGGACGAAGAACATATGCTGTTGGATCTTCTTGATCCGACGGTCCTGATATCGACACGTCGCACACGCCCCACCACCGTTGGATCAGGAGGATCCCACGGCTACGACTCCGCCACGTCGCCCGCTTCATCGAGCGCCAGCAACCGTCCGATCTCACACGGATCTGACGACCAGTGTATTGACACGTCGACTTCATCAACACCGTTAGATCATCTCGATCTGACGACTCTAGGTGTGCCACGCCAGCATCTCCAGTAGCCATTGGATACACATTAATCCAACGGCCTACATCGCGCCACATAGCCTCCTCCAAACCTCTTCCCCGACCCTAGGCTCAGAGCACCCCACAACGGGTACTGCATGCGTTGTATGCGGCCTTTCTCGGCATGGGTTCTCAATCACGACTCGGATTCAAATGAGGAATGATATAAACAAGGGGGATAGAAAGACTCAATGATGAAAATACACACACATGTGGGACTGAAGACTCGAAGAATGATAAAAAATGCGAATGGACTCAAAATCACAATCAAAGTACAAGGCAAACCCTCATTTCACCTACTCAATACAGTGGAGACCGAGATGATGGTCTTTTTATCTTGTCGATTTTAGAGTTAGGTGATTAGCACAAAGTTGTACAATCACGCAGACAGGCCTGGGATTGGGATACTATCCTAGTGTATACGTAGGAATAAAATGTACATACATTGAGGGGGTTGCTCTCCCCAAGACAATGTATCCAATACATTTTATTTTAAGTCCAATAAAGTTAGCAGTCCCAGATTTATTTAGATTGTCACCTTTTTTCTTTATTTTCCAATGCATGTCCTATCGAGGTATTCAATTCCATTAATAATCTTAAGTGGTCAAAATTAGAGGGGAGAAGGTCGGAAAAGCCATGCAAGTCGGAAATCAATGATGCATGCAAAGTCAGAAGACTTACAGTGCTTCCCAGTTCTCTCTATGCGGGATGCATAACAGAATTGAAAACCTATGCTATATGAGATGTACGCTGATGAAATCGCCCTAGATGAGAATATACTATTATTGTGAAGAGCAGTAGGCTAATTATCTAGACAAGAGACCAATGTCCGATCTTCGATGCCACTCGTTACCCGCCACAACGGATACTGCATGCGTTGTATGCGGCCTCTCTCGGCACGGGGTCTCAAGTCCAAATAAATATCGCTTCAAAATTTGACTAAGTCCAAAACACGGTCTATAGGTACAAGAAATATTTATTAAGTGTTTGGCCTCAGTCTATCGAGCAAGCACATCCTAAGGTAGGACTCATTCACACAATATACGTGAAACAACAATCGGAAAACAAATAAAATCAAAGCGATAAAAACACGAAAAATCTGGCGATGCCCCCAAAGAAACAACCCCTCGGGCAATGGACCTCACGAAGTCGTTGTACATGTGGAGAGTCCAAATTATTACATATAGAAGTGCCACTCTCTCACATAAATTTACACAATTTTTTGGCTCATTAGTTTTGGAACATTGAGCCAGGCTCAGGTTTTAGCCCAGCTCAGGCCCATGTAAGATTTTGGGCCCATGGGCTGGGCTTGGGTTCTATTTTTTTAATTTTGGTTACCCAAGCTCAGGTCCTACCCATGGTCTTATAAGTCGGGCTTGGGATGAGCCGGCCTACAAGATAAGTGGAGTTTCTTTGATTTATGTATTTTCTCATTAGGGTGTGGCATCATTATGAGTCGTCATCTAAGTTAGTTAATTAACATCAAAGCAATAACTTAAGATGATCTAAGTGATCAAATAAACTAATACATACATCAAATTCAATGCTTATCAACATGGTTGCTTTATCAAATTATATGATTTAATTTAATCTTCATAAAATTTTCTAACCTCGTGAAAGCAAATTGAAATTTCCACAAAGGTGTTGGTCTTTGACTCCTTGGATGCTTGAAATCAGCCTCCTATAACTGACTGTAGATTGCTTAATTAACTTGTTAGATTTAAAAGCAGCTCATTGTAAATCAAATATGCCTATTATCATGGAGATGTTACATTACAAATAAGGGTACAAATCAACTGCATGAGAATCAAGATAACAAATAAAATTTATAATTTTGTAGCATACATTATTACCGTGATAATGCATATATAAATGAATTCTTAAAGTACAAATATGTGCAATATCAATATGGATACCACAAGAAGAACATTTGTGCCCGTGATTGTGACGAAGAGGCCGAGGGCATCGTTGTGTCGATATTAGCGGTGGCCAGTTCAGAGCGGAGGGTCAATAGTTTGGTAGCTATCTCACGGGTTGGGGAAGGGCAGTGCTCGTTGCCGTTGGGAACTTGGGATGTTCTCCTAGTAGTGGGATTGGGGTTTTTATGTGGGGCCAACCAATGGGGGACTAGGATTTTGGTCTCGAGGAATGTGAGTGTTCTCGTTAGGGATGAAAATAATCGGATACGGATACAAATATATGTATAATCATATCCTTATACATTTTAAAATACGAATACGAATGCGGATACAAACATTGACAAACGTGAAAAATATTTTACCATATCCTTAAAAACGAATACAAATCGTATACGAATAGTTACATAATTATTTAATAGATGGTTTACCTATAAAATAGATATACCGAATATATTGATTTCATAACAATTATATCAACAATGGTGAATGTAGTCATAAAATATTGTCACGCACAGTTATAAAAAAATCGGTGACTATACTAATGTGCGAAAATGAATATACGAATACGAATGCGAATATTAATGATTGTCAAAGTGATATCCATATCAGCATCCATTTTAAAATGAGTACGAATACGAATGTCAAAATATGTATAAAACGAATACAATAACATCGGATACGAATATATTGAAATTCGCTTTCATCCCTAATTCTAGTGGTAATGGATGACATTAGGTTTTGGGTGGGGCCAACCAATGGAGGACTAGGGATTTGGGTGGGATTTGAATGGAGTTACACGCATGGGTACATGATTTTGGTTGGGGTCGGGTTGGGCGAACTTAGGCTGAGATTTCGGGCCTAACCACGGGCCTTTAAATGGGCTTAAACACGGCCTACCAACGGGTCAACTAATCGGGCTTCGGGTTCTGGTTATGCTAGACTGAACCCAGACCCGAATAACAAATTGGGCCTAAATAGGAGCCCAAGCCCGCCTATATTTCCAATGGGCTTGGGCTAGGGTAATGTTTGGTGGGTCGGGCTTTGAGTTGGTTCGAGTCAACCCTATCTGATGGTCAACTCTCAGTCTCATTTGGAGAGGAAGGAGGGCTTATGCGTTTGGAGTGGAGGTAAGGATGGTGCTAGAGGAAGGTGCATGTAGGCATCAACAGTGAGGGATCGCGTTGGAGGGATCATGCATAGAAGCTCGAGCTGCGAGGGCCTTGTGGCCATGGCGCCATCACGCGGCTAGGGCTTGCAAGGGAAAGCACGACAGGGGAGGTGGTTCAGTTGTGGACGTCGAGAGGAAGTGGTGGTGCCGTGGGGTAGCATGGTGAGGTCGTGGAGGAGAGGATGTGGTGCAGTGATAGCGGTGTTGAGGAAAGGGGGATGCCGATGATGTTAGGTTGTTGGGTTCTATTGGTACGCGGGCTGTTTCTGGGGAGAGGAAGATGCATTCCAACGAGAAGCACAGGATGCTTTTGGAAATAAAAAAATAGATGATACTACATATGTAATCCGACGGTTCAGACACAATGGGGGTTGTCAATTGGCCGCCCCTCTAAGAAACCCGCGTTAAACCCTATATATATGTTTTCATATATCTGTAATGTTGGATTATAAAATATAACGGAACAACAAGAGAATTAAGCTCACTTGGTGGGTTACCCTCCACAGATTGGTTATCAACTAGCTTTCCATCATGTTCCTCATATGGTTGCCCTCATTCAAAATCCTTTACCCGGGTCCCACCAACTATACTTCTCTTCTTTAAAGCAAATCTCCATTAATATCTTTTTCCCGCTTCTATTTAAAAAATATTATACTATCCAATCTTATCATATAAAAGTTATAAAATAATCATCAACCAATCATTTTTCTGAAGTCCACTAAAAGCCATGTAATATCTACCCTTCCCTACCCCACCATCCAAAGAACAAAACAAACAAACAAACACACCATCTTACAATGCTAATGTCTTTGTAGGTTATGAAGTTTTGAAGAAGATGGCTCCCATCACTCACCTTATGTTCGTTGATGATAAGATCATCTTTGGAGAAGCGACAATTGCAAAGGCCACTGTTATTAGACACATTCTTCAGCAATATGACAATTGCAAAGGCCCCTCAAGTTTTCCTGATAGCTTTTATGCTCCTGTATTTTGCATATATATTTGTGAGCCTATAGTACAGTGCGTCCTTAGCGCGAAGCACGAGGGAAATAACAAAAGAACACTAAGGGTGTGTTTGGTATGTGGGTTAGGGTGGTTTAAACGGGTAAGAGATAATCCGTTTTTGTATTTTGGTGTTTGCATAGAGGGTTAAACTGGGGATGGGTGTGTTGTGATATAATTGTATTGAAGTTTGGAAAAATGAGTGGCTATTGTGATATGATTGTATTCAAGTTTGGAAAAGTGGGTAAAGTTGAGTGGTTTATAATTTTTAGATGATATAATGGTATAATATATTACTTTTTAATAGAATAGATGAAAGAAAAGTAATTTATTTAATATTTAAATAAAGAATAGATAGTGGGTACCACAAGAAAGAGAAAATAGGGGTTTTGGGGGGTAAATCCATCCCAAGGAGGGGTAAACCCCCAATCGAACATGACCTAAGAGCATGTTCGGCCCCCATAAACCTCCCTTTTTCTCTCTCATGTGGGTACACTCTTCCTCTCTTTTTAATACATTAAATAAATCATTTCTCTTTTATCTATTTCAAAAAATAACATATTATACCATCATATCATCTAAAAATTATAAACTACTCAACTTCTACCTACTTTTTCAAACTTTAATACAATGACGTCATAATAATTACTCACTTTTCCAAACTTCAATACAATCATATCACAACAAACTCATCCCCAGTTTAGCCCTCTATTCAAACACCAAAATATAAAAACGGATTACCCTCTACCAGTTTAACCCACCCTAACCCGTGTACCAAACGCACCCTAATTCTGAATTTCAAAAAAACTCTAGAAGCACATGTATAATCACAAAAAAGTTAGGAATATAATTGTTATAGAAAAATACATAGGATACAATTGTAAAAATCTATTTTAATTATTACAAATTGATGAGATAATAGTTTAAGAAAAATGGGGCTGCCCAACAGGATGTTCCCATCCAATTTTTCGACTATTTTTTATTTTTTTTAGAAAAATATCATTATGTATTTTCATCACTACATCCACTAATATGTCATTCCAATTTCGTCAGAAACAAATACTCTTGTGTCCTCATTCTAGAACAATTCTAATGGTCTTAAAATTACTGTAATCGACCTGTTCTGGATGGAAATCATACAAGTCTCTGTTTCCGATGAAATTTGAATGATATATTAAAAAAATAATAATATATGATAGTATTTTAAAAAAATAAAAAAATTAGATGTAAAATAAAAAAGGAGCAGCCCAAATTTCTCTAATAGTTTTTAAATATAAAAATACCATCCGCCAAAAACGTTGTGCAGTGGCAGTTCAAAAGCATCACTTGTACATTTTACGTGCTCTGACCTAAAATTCCAACAGCAAATGGACCTGTCACCATTTCCTTGGTAGGGTGGGAAAGGCTGTAATGGTTGGTGTATCTGTGCACAAAAGCCTAGTCTAATCGAACAAAAATATGCATCTAGTGATTTCATGGCCGTAAGGTATAGTTGAGGTAGCTATATTTGGCGGTTCAGATCTCACGCTACTGTTGTTTGTTTAAGAAAAAACGGAAGATATTTGCGTAAAAGTTCCCGATCTATAAAATCGATTTCAATTCCGTACCGTAACTTTAAAAGATGACTCGTTCCCAATTCTCGTTTGGTTGGTGGGATTTGTTTTTGTGAGAGATCTTAACGGCATGAGCGAAGGATGAGCCCCATATCACCATTTTTACTAGGAATGTACGCGGATCGGATTGGATCGGATTTTAACCTAATTCGTGTCCAATCCAATTTTAATGGATTTTCACTTTTCTCAATCTAATCCAATCCACCAAATATTTGAATCCAAACCAATCCAATCCATCGAATTATGGATTGGATCAGATTTTTTATACTTACATATTTCCATTCAATAATTTATCGTGTAATGTTTGTATTTTATAGCACATTAACCTTCGACATTTGAAATATGACTTCAAAATTGATAATTTGGATAGATATAACGAAAAGAATATTTGAAGCATGCACAATCAAATTAAAATTGATGAACTCCATTAATCCATTATAAAAAAGTTGAAGATCGCACGATGAATCTAAAGAATTATATTGAATTTGGTATCTAAATTTCTTTTTATTAATGGTGCATTAGTATTTTTTTTGTAAATGATTTTCGACATATAATTTATGCAAGTTACCAAATATGGATGTAAAAGATAATCAGATACCAAAAAATGTGATTTCTTTTGACGGATATTGATGAAGTCTGTGATGTATTTAGATTGTTAAGTTATGTCAAAATCAGATCACTCCTAAGAACACCCTTCAAGGAACTATAATATATCATAAACATTCAAGAATCATAAAATATTCATATTCGATTTGGTATACAAGACAAAACCAATTTAAAAATATAGTCCACTAATTAGGCAACATGCCTCTCATTTAAAATAGACTTGAAATGGAATTTATTTGTTAGAGTTGTACCTATAAGGAAAATATGTAAAATTTTCTGAAAAATATGAATCAAATCTGTCTATCAATTTAATATGAAAAAGAATTCAAGTATATTTGTTTGTTCTTACATGATATGGTACATCTCATAGCTAATCTAATTTCATACATGGGTAAAGTTGCAAGTTGGAATAAGCAAAAGAGCCAAGAATAAAAAATACATGTGCTCAGCAATTGTCCCGATTCTATTTTCTTTTAATGGATATCGGATGAGTTGTAGTGTGCTTAGGGCAAACGGTATCGTGTCAGAGAAGGATGATGGTGAGTGAGACATGTGGCATCATAAGGAAGGGCAACACTATTATACTTGAGGGGGGCAACGTTGTGCATGAGAGGAGGCATCAAAATGGACCAATGTGTGAGAGAACAATAGTTAGATATTGGCGGTTGAGAGTGAAATGATAGGGAGGTGAAATTGGAGTGGAATGGTCAAAGAGGGTTCACAACATTACAAGTTATAATAATATTTTATTATTTTTGAGATTTAGCCTTTGGCTTTCAAGACAAAGAGGTGTGTGTGGTAAAATGACTTGTATCCCACAAAAATTGTGATGAATGACATTGATTAAGGCTTTATGGGAAATTATAGATTGGTGAAAATAGATGTTATGTATGTATTATATTTATATATGTAAATATATAAATATATGTTAACAGATTAATGGATCGGATCGGATTTTGATAATAATCCGATCCAATCCATACTTTAACGGATTTTAAAAACTCAAATCCAATCCGATCCGTTAAAGTGATAAAAGCAAACTAAACCAATCCAATCCAATTACATTGGATTGGATCGGATTACGGATTTTGTCTGATCCGTATGCACCCCTAATTTCTACAGTAGTGGATAAATGTGAGTTATATCTATCCCTCATTTGGTTGTCGTCAAGCTTGCAGAGAAGGTAATTGTTATTCAGTTGTTTGGGTGATCGATTAAGGATTAAATCAACACTCAATTGATTAATCATATTTAGTCAGGTTTCATCGGTTTTGTATTTTTTATCTGTATTGAATTATATAAAGGAAAGGGAGTATGCTCCTCGGTTGTAGCCAACTTACATGCTCCCACCCCTTTTCTCCTGTATTTTTTTATTTTTCTGAAATGAAAACTATTGGAATTTAGATCACAATATGTCACCATGGTGTCATTCAAAATTCAACTTAATTCGAGACTTCTATCCCCTCCATCAAGACTGTCAAATTTTAACGGTCTCAGAATTGCTGAAATTGACCCCCTTCAGATGGAGGGCATAGGAGTCTCAGTCTCTGACGAAATTAGAATGACATGTTCGGGTGATATAGTTATGAATTTACATATTTTTATTTTTTCAAAAAAAAATAGGGAAAATAGAGGTGGGAGTAACCAATTGGCTATACCCAGGGAGTAGCCTCCTTTAACCCATTATATAATTCATTTTCATACCTAGATTATTGTAGATTTATTAATTTTTTAATATTTTCAAAGATTATTATAATGAAATAAAATGAACAATTGAAAATTTAATCAAATATTTAACATCTTCAATTTAGTTTATTTTAAAAAAAATCGGAAAATTAAGTGAACATTGGAAAAAATGTCGATCGAGTAGTTCACTAGCTTTGATAAGCTGATCTCTATCCATTCGATCGTCCGGCTAATTGGACCTACTAATCAGCTTAGTCGATCGATTTTCACACGCACGGTTGTTGTGACCCTATTCAAAGCTCATGATTCCATCTATCCTAAACTGCAATTAAACAAATCTTAAAGTGCATATGACATTGTTATGCAACATTGGAATTAGATCTATAGGGAATGTTACGTATTTTTTTCTAAAAAATAATGAAGATTTTGCACATGCACTAATTTGTCTAAAGGGGGCAAGGTAATTTACTATCATATTTTATATTTTGAGGATTTATTTAAAAACATAACATATTCTCAAGGTCTCTCAATTGCGTCGACCGCAGGAAAAGGCGCATTTTTATTTTAGATCGACGCCAAATATGTTCGTTTTACCTCAAAGAGCTAAAACAACGAACCTATGTTTAAATTCGGAGAGAACTTTTAAATTCACGATTGTTTGACTGAATAAACACTCATCTTATATGACATCTTCGATTCGTTTAGCAATAGGAAAACAGCTTGGATATATATCGGATATGTGCTTATTTTCATGTCCATATTTGCTTCATCTCTATCGAATACGAATATGGATAATGATATTATTCGGATATGCATTAAGGAAATCATATCCTTAAAAATACGGATATGAATTCGGATCGAATATTAATCGAATTCGAATACGGGTCGAATAAAAAGCGGATACGAATACGGATCGAATAAAGAGCCAATCTAAATAAAAATCGAATAAAGAGTGAATTCAAATATGGATCCAATAAACGTGGATTCTGAATACGGATAGAATAAAGACCACATACAAATACGAATTGAATTTTTTTATAAAAGTTCATAATACTTTTAAAAATGACATTGAAATATAAATAAGTTACATCATGATAAAAGGGAGCGTCAAGATGACCTGCGTTCTTGACTAGAAGCAAAAAAGAAGATATGATTTTGTAAATTTTGTTCATGTACATTCCCAAACAAACGAAAGTTTATTAATATCATTAATGTATTTTATTATATAATATATAATACTAATATAATAACATTGGTTGTGGTTTATATTATATTAACTAATATATAAAAAATAATATTAAATGTTGTATTCGAATATCTGAATCTGGATCCGGATATTCAAGCGATTACCATATCATCCATATCCAGAAAATTTTTACAACACATATCCATATTCGATTAATATTCAGATACGGATATTTCTATCCGGTAATTTTTCAAATACGATAAATGGATATTAAGATATATCCTTACCCATTTTTATTCCTATTTAGCAACCATAATTGAAAATTGATAGCATGTCTACAAGCAAGCACAAAATAAACGGTCTGGATGCAATTTTTCCAAAAACAAGATTTTATAACGTTTGAGAGGTGAGGTGGGGGACCTATAGGCTGTTGCTGCAGCAGTAAAAGCTTGTGGACACTGAACAGGAAGGAGCGGAAGGAAAGGGGTGTTGGGTCTCAGCTACTCCACTTTAATTTTCAACCCCACAAAATTTAATATTACTCACATGGGTACATCTAAGATTCACTGCTCCTCCACTGACACACATAAATATGGGTGGTGAGGTTGCCCATTTTTACCCAAACAGGCCATTTTTTTAGTTTTTTTTTAAATTTTGAAATAGCTATGTAAGATCTATGATAGGAAATTACACTGCAACCCCAATAGTCTTCGTAATTACACCACAGCCACTGTAAATTAGGCCCCGCCCTGTCTATGTAATTTTACCGATGGGGGCATATGTGTTAAATATGGTAAAATAGAGGGGGTTGTAGTGTAAAATAACGATTATGGGCGTTGTAGTGTAATTGTCTAATGTTTTAAGGATAGCGATGTAAATCCCTATAAAAAATGACATTACGCACATGGCCTCAAAATGTCAGCGAAATTAAGCCGAATTTTGATTTAGACATGTTATCGAAATTCGGTCGAAATAGCTAAAATGATCGAAATATGAGGGATCCTGGTACAAAAATGATTGAAATAATCGAATTTCGGTCGAATTTCGATCGAAATTTTGTTTCGATTGGTCGTCGAAATGGTGACCGAAACCGACATTTAGGGCCTTCATTACGCATAATATTTGTATAGATGTAATCACACACATATAAACTCCATTTATTATTAAAATTAAATAACCACATCGAAATAGCAACAAACCCTAAATTTTGCCTTAGTCCAGAAACATGGTCCACATCAAAATATCACCAAAGTTTTTGGGAAATTATTCTTAAAATTACCCTTCTGCTCTCAATTCCAAATTTTTTTACCACCTCGAGGAGAATACTTCTAGATCCAAATTTAAAAAGAGTAGGTTTTTTTTTAATTTAATGCAACGAATATAGGATGTTTTTAACCATACCTGAAATCTTGTCCAACTACACCATAACCCCTATCATGTTTGTAATTACACCAAGGCCAATATAATTTTATTTTATTTAAAACATATGCCCCTGTCCCAAGGGTTATAGTGAGTTTTGTAAGATTTACATGCGGTTTTGTGTAATCAGACATTATAGGGGTCACAGTGTAAAATCCACAAATATTTCTTGCAATAGGTCCAGATCTCTCCAATAGGGATACATTTTTTCCTAATTTTTAAAATTTCTTCCCTGGAATATAATTTCAAATAAAAAAAGAACGAATCGCATAAAACTCTCTGGATGATAGGCTCGATTTAATTAAAAAGTAAGAACGCGATACGTGATCTTAAAGATTTGTGTTAGTGTGGCCTTAAGATTTAGCCTTAAGTCGCATTAAACAAATCTCACACGTACTCGAAATCGGACTTGATTAACATTGATATATTGATCCGTGCTCGACTTGAACTAATATTTTTAACCGGACCAACACCGAATCGGAAATCTGATCGAAATAGTTGGATCGATTTTAATTATGTAATCAAATCGATTCAACCGGATGATGACATCATCATTATTTAAAGTCGGATAAAAACGGATTGGTGAGAAAAAGTGGTTGAATCGGATAATCAAACTGAAATGAAATATACACTTATGACTTAAATATACTTGAAATATAAATAAAATACATAGACAATATATATTTCACACTATACATAAAATATTTTTTCGTATGCACCATCAAATGTCATAAACATATATATATATATATTAAATTGAACTAGATGCTTTATAAATAATAATGGTTTAATTATATTAAAAACTCACTACATGTAAAAAGTTATGTTATAATAGTTAGTTAAGAGTTTGAAATTGGTAACCAAAGGTCATGGGTTCAACTTCCACCACCAACATTATTTTTAATTAAATTAAAAAGTAAATGCGATTCAACTTTGGTTGAACCAGATTAAATCGGGTAAAAATATTGAGTTGAATCGGACTGATTGTATAAAATTTGAAATTTGAACCGAGCCGACATAAACTGTTTAACCATATCGGTCCAGGCTCGATTTACCGGTTGGACCAATCTAACCAGCTGGTCCGATCCGATTTCAAAAGCACTAACTTGAACTCGACTCGCTATGTTAATCGAGTCGAGTTAACGAGCTGATCGGCAAGGTTCAACTTCGACAAGCATGTCATTGTACTCAGGCTCAGTAAGTTGGCACGACGCCTTCGGCTCGCGACTCCGTATATCGAGCTGAATCCGAGTCGAGCTGTTCACCTATTCGGACCATGAAATGGCAGTTCTTATCCGGGATAACTCGAGATATCCGTGGTATCTCAAACCAATTTAAGGCCGAGAGTAGCTGAGGTGGTGAAGAAACACGTGAAGTGGCATGTGGACTGTATGAGATAACATTTATGATATACCACCTAAGCATAGATAGTTACTGTCTCATCACGACATGCGATCCTTCGATCGTTGATCGAGAGATTCGAGAAATCCAAAGAAGAAAACGTATGCGAGTTTTTTTTTTACTTTTTTACCATATCCCGACAATGAGGAGGCGAATTCCAATCAAACCGGTCTTTCACGATCTCTCGTTGAAGAGTCGAGAACTGAGTATTTCGTATATATACGAAAAGGGTATACATACAAATCCGTAATTTTCTAACCTCCGTTATTTAAATCTCATGAAATATTTTTTCCCATTAATGATCATACGAAAGTCTTGATTATCTATAACCTCATGTAAATTGATATTCTGATGTTTTGTCTAATACGCAGATTGTGAGAAATTGTATCATAATTCGGATGAAAACTGTATGATTCAGATGCGAATGTCAGTATAATTAATTGTGTTATTATTTTAAAAGGGTTGTAAGGCTGCCTCCTTGGAGCAGTCAACATAACTATCTCCGCCTTATTTTTTGTGTTTTTTTAATTTTTTTTAAATATCACAATGCTTATTCATCTATATATTCCTCTTATACGTCATTCGAATTTCGTCAGAAACAGAGACTCGTACGCCCTCCATCTAAAATATGTCGATTATAACAATGTTTAGACCGTTAAAATTACCTCTTCTAAATGGAGGGTATAAGAGTCTATATTTCTGATTAAATTTGAAGGACATATTAGAGGGATATATAGATGAATATACATGGTAATATTTTTCAAAAAAAATAAAAAATTATGGAAAATAGGGGCGATGGCCGGGGCAACCCCATTTTTTCCTTTTACAATATGAGAAATATGTAACCATATCATTAAAAATGAATACGAATACAAAAGGAATACAAAATGGATACAAATAACATAAATAATTTTCATATTAACTAATATAAAATATATTCGGAATGATTTCATAAAACAAACATACTAAAAATATATTGATTTCTAACAAATTATCAACCATGATGAATGAAAGTGTAAAATTTTGTTACACAAAAAAAATAAATACGTAATTTGGTTAATTAAAAGAATAAACTATACGAGTATTAAAGAAGAATATATCCATATTCATTGTTATCCCTAACCACAGTACACAACAAATTATATAATGGAATAGTATTATATTTATCTCTCCCTTTTCTTAGGAAAAAATATTTTATCTAATATGACGGGGAAATTTGCTCCATGATCCTTAAAATCCGATACAATCTCAGCACGATCCTGTAAACTTTTCCAATAACTCTCACAGCACAATCCTTGGACAGGAATATACGTGTTAAATAGAGCAAACGTATATGTGTTGTGGTGTAATCAGACAACATGATTTTCATGCTTCTTTATCCATCGTTGAGAGATAAAATTCCAAGCCGATATTCACATCATGATTTTCATGCTTCTGTATCCCAGATCCAATCTATCCATCGTTGAGGGACTGCATGAGCCTATGGATGACCCATCAATGCCAAACATGAAAACATTGCAATTAATTAATGGGATATTTACACCCATAATCTTGAGTAATTTCATAATTACTCCAAAATTTCTCTATAATCATGAATTATACCTAGGACACTGTATATATGCTCCGTTTTACACCCATAATCTTCCGTTAGTTTAGTTCATTAACTCAACCATATTACTGAGATAATCTAACTAATTCACGACCTAACAGTTATGATCAACCACAAGTTAAAAAAAGGAAAATATCCCACAATCCCCTCCCCCTTCTTCCTCCAACCCCAGCTCCCCCCCCGCCGACCACATCCCCCAGCATCCCCGCCGCACCTCGATGTTGTTGATATGTGCACATGCACGACGGCCTCGATGCCCGTGGTGGCGAGAATCACGGGAACCTGGAAGGTCGGTGCGAACTCAAGGTGGGTGCTAGAGGTGGTCGGCGGGGACGTGGCTTCTTGGAGCATACCTGCTCTCAGAAGCAGCAAGACCATGGCTTTGCCGAAGGAGGGGAGGTGCTGAAAGCGACCCACCTGCCCTTCATGCACCCATAAGAAGATGTACCACATGGATCTTTGGCCTGGGTTGTGGTGTTTGGGACCGAAGAATAGTATTAGGGAAAGGGCATCGCGGGGGAGGAGGGAGGGGCGCACTAGAGGCGGCAGAGGGAGACAAGGCTGAGGTGGAGGGAGGACCCTGATGAGGTCACGGAGGTGTTTGGGAGGAGAAGGGTCTGATGGGTGGTCTTCTTGTTATTGGTGATGGGGAAGAGGGGCGAGAGGTGGTCGACAGGTGTAGGAAGGGGAGGAGGGGTGGGTGTTAGAGTTGTTTGGCGGGGGAGGAAGGGGAGGAGGGGACGGGTGCTGGAGGTGGTTGGCGGGGGAGGAAGGGGATGAGGGGGTGCCGGAGGAGGAAGGGGGTTGGAGGTGTTCAGCGAGAGAAGGAAGGGGAGGAGGGGTGGGTACTGGAAGAGGAAGGGGGTTGGAGGTGGTCGACGGGTAGAGGAAGGGGAGGATGGGTGGGTGCTGGAGGTGGTCGGCATGGGAGGAAGGGAAAGAGAGGGTTGGTGTGGGGTTGATGTTGGAGGAGGAAGGGGGTGTTCGAGGAGGAAAGGGACTCATTTGTAAATAATGAAACTTAAAAGGTAGAAGATGTAAAATATTTGATGGATACCGTTATAGTTAACGAGAAATTGGTGGAAGTTAACACGAGGGTTATGGGTGTAAAGTTAAACACTATTGGGGGGTCATGGATGTAATTCATGATTATAGAGAGTTTATGTGGTAATTACAAAATTACTCAGTGTTATGGGTGTAAATATCCCTTAATTAATCCGGTGTCTAAGATATTTATTTATGAACACTCAGAATGTCATCTTTGATACAAATAACTAAACGTCAATCTTTTTTCATGAGATATCCGCATTTATTTGGTTATAAGAAAATAACCAATATGAGATTTTCTCACTCTGTGATCCCACTTACGAATCGTAGAAGCGGAACACACACAAATGATTAAACAAGCAAGTACAAAGACACGTACTTACAATGTTCACTTATAGCTAGGCTACATCCTTAATAGCGACGGTGGATCTCTCTCAATATCGTGGAAGTACGTGAGTACAGAGAGAGAGAATTCAAAACACTAACCCTATGTGTTTTATATGATACCTCATATAAATGAATATCCATAAATAGACATATTCTTAAATCTATCTAAACAGACAGGATTTTTCAAATCTGCTAAAATAAGAATACTTCGAAATCTCTTCAATGAAAAGAGTAGACAAGTTAGTAAATAGTCAAAATCGGAATGCATCCTAATAAATACCAACAATCCATGAGTTAACATATATTCCCCTCGTGATGTAACTTACAAAGCAATAGTACGAAGTTTACATATTATAGGGAATGCATTATAATGAACTGAGTTTTAGGGGTTGTTGTGTAAAAGATGATATGCAAATAGATAGGATATATCCATATTTGATCCGCCACCCTATCTATTTTACATAGATTTTAACATATGTATTTGTTTTAAAGGGATACAAGTATCGCTGTGATATCCATAAATATCCGTATTTGTATCAATATATCCGTTTTCATATATAAGTTTTGTTGTAGATTTATTGTAACCACATATAAGATAATTTTCTACATTCTTTCATCGTATTTGGTATAATTATCATGATAGAAGTATATTTATTATATTTTTATTCCATCCAATAAATGCATATTTAAGCTAATATAGAGTATTTCTATTAATATTTGTATGCAATCAGTATTTGTTTTACATACATATCTATTTTTAAGGATATGGTAACATACTTTTCATATCCTTTAATATATGTATCAGCGTCCGTACTCGTATTTAAAAATGGACTAGGATATGGGAACACATATATTTATATCCGAATTTGTCCATTTGCATCCTTATGTAAAAGTTCATTTTCTCCCTTATCTTATGTTAGATGATGAAAACTATGAGTTGTTTTAAAGGTTTTTATCGGTTGTGCCCTTCTTAGATATTGCAATACCAATTACACCATTCTTTTTTTTTAATATCAATTTTGCCTCATACTTCATTCACAATGATCACTTGTGTCCTTCTGTTAGATTGACCGTCAATGAGTTGAACTAAATCAAGATTTATTCAAAATCATGGTGTAGTTAAAAGAGGCATAACAGTAAAAAAGACTCAATGCCTCCTCATACCCATCTTCCTCCACCACTGTCCCCTCTCCCTCCTCCTCCTCCCCTGCCCCATTCAAATAATGAGTGCTCACAAAGAGTAGAGAAGTGGAGAAAGATGAAGAGGGAGGAGATGGAGGAAAAAGAGTAGAAGGGGACATTGGAAGAAGACGAATACAACAAGAAGGATCAAAAATATAAGTAGAAAAGGACAAGGAAGAAGAAGAAGAAGAAACGAGATGGGGCAGTCGCTAATTGCTGGTGGCTGTTGGAGGGGGAGGAGAAAGGTGCAGGCGGAGAAGGGGTTTGAGGGGAGGAGGGGTTGGAGAGAGAGGGTCAGAGGTAATGGTCGGATGAGGAGGGGAGGTGGAGTGAGGAAGAGTGGAAGGAAGAAGAAGAAAAGGAGAAGAAAGATACATTCTATCCTCGGTTTTTATATAATTACCCTTGTATACCCAAAGTTAGCGTCCGTTTGGGATGTAGGGCAACAAACCTGCGTGGCACAAGTGATCATTGTGGAAGAAGTCAGAAGTAGAATTGATTGTCCAAAAAAGACAGGGACACAATTGATATTGTAATATCCAAGAAGAGTACAACTGATAAAAATCATTGTTTTAATTTCTTCAATTATAAACAAAAGAAAAGGCCAAAAAAAAGTTGATCCCCACTTGCAAACAAAGCTCATATTAACGAAAGTGCCATAATAAATACCGGTAAATATTTTAAAAATTAACATTGATGCCTCAAATCCACTATACCCCCTAAATCCTCGACTATAAATCCACGATCTCCTTCACCACCACCGCCCCTTAACTCCACACCACCACTCCCAATGGCCACCACCACCACCCTCCTCCTCGCCGTCACCGCCGTCGCAATCCTCGCCGTCCCCTCCAATGCTGCCCGTGCATTCTTCGTCTTCGGCGACTCCCTCGTCGACAATGGCAATAACAACTACCTCGCGACCACCGCACGCGCCGACTCCTACCCCTACGGCATCGACTACCCCTCCCACCGCGCAACCGGCCGGTTCTCCAATGGGCTCAACATCCCCGACATCATCAGTAACTCCCCCACCCTTCTCCCATTACCGCACACGAAAATTCACGACACGCGATTTGATATGTTGGGTATCGTCTTACAGGCGAACATCTGGGTTCGGATCGCCTGCTGCCGTACCTCAGCTCGGAGCTCGAGGGCGAGCAGCTCCTCGTCGGCGCGAACTTTGCTTCAGCCGGCGTCGGGATCCTCAACGACACCGGAGTTCAATTCGTCAGTAACCTTTCTCTTTTCTTTCGTACTTTCTCGGAATCCTATAAAGATCGCGTAGCATAAAAATATAAATACGGATTCCGATACAGGTGAACATAATACGGATCTCGACGCAAATGGAGTACTTCAAGCAGTATCAGCAGCGCTTGGGATCGTTGATCGGCGAGGACGGGGCGCAGCGGCTCGTGAACCAGGCGTTGGTGCTGATCACGCTCGGCGGTAACGACTTCGTGAACAACTACTACCTCGTGCCGTTCTCCGCTCGCTCGCGGCAGTTCGCGCTGCCGGACTACGTCACATACATCATCTCCGAGTACAAGAAGATCCTTGCGGTATGTATTTTACGTGTTCTTTTGCACATAAGCCCTTCAACTATTAGGTATCTCATTATGCTCCTTTGCCTGCGGTTTAGATGTAGGGGTGTCTATCCCGTTCAACGAGCCGAGTTGGCCTCAACTCAGACTCGAACTCGATAAGAAACCGAAGGCTCGAACTCGGGCTCGATAAGGGCCGAGCCCTGAATCACCAACTCGAACTCGTCGAGTTCGAGCTGACTCACAAGCCTCTTATCGAGTCATGAGTTTCTGAGCTTGCTCATGAGCCTCAAAATGAGCTGGCTCACGAGCCTCTTATCGAGTCATGAGTTTCTGAGCTGGCTCATGAGCCTCGAAATGAGCAGGCTCACCTCTTAACGAGTCATTGTTCCATTTTATACATTAAATTATGCAAATGCCATTTGTAACTTTGATTTTTTATACTCTTTTCTGTAGCTTTTTGGGCTAGCAAAATGTTAACCTCTATTTTATATCAAACTCAATGTGGAAGTTTCGGTATATATGTTTTCAAATTTTTATTAAGAGGGAAAACGAGTTATCGAGTCGAGTTTCTGAGTTGAACAACGTCCAATTCGGACTCGACTCAATAAGCTAACGAGCCATTAAACCCAACTCGAGCTCGGACTCGGGCTCGTTAAGGTTTCGAGTCCGGCTTGTGAGCCGTTAATGAACCGAGCTCGAGTTGAGCTCATCGCGAGCTTTCCTGACAGTCCTATTTAGATAGTCGTGGTTTGGCGTGGTTTGGCGGCTTTTTTTAACAATGTTGCATAATAATCCTTTAGTTAAGATTTATTGTGGAGTGGGCCTTGGCCGTAATTCATACTTAAGCTGGCGCATTTTTTAAAACTTATTGCATACAAATTCCTACAATATGGGTTAGTTAGCAATAATCCCTGCCTCCAGTTCAGATTTTACTGGTTTTGCTACTTTTTGGGGGAATTTAATCGCAATCCTTAAATTTGGAACTATTTTGAATAGAAGCCTTTCAATTATACTGTATTTTGCGAAGATCCTAGAAATTTAATTCCTTTGGTTGAGAGACGCTTTTTGGGAAAAAATTTATATTTTTGTTTTCAATTTATGACGTTTGTATATAATTTACGTGTGATTTTGCATCATGACCCCTAAAATCTACCACCTGTAATATTTCTAAACGCACCACAAACCTTTTGATTTTACCCTGTTTAGCACATATGCCCAACTATAAAAGGTTGTGGTGTACGGGTAAGATTACAGAAATCTTGGTGTAATTATAAAAAACATAGGGGCTGTATCGTAATTGAACATATTTTAAGGGTCTTGAAAAGTAAAAAAGTCCTTATATATTTTGATGGTAGGCGGGAGAGAATTTTCGTTTGGTCCATGGAATTATGGAGGGTATTTTTTTGTCGTATACCATGATCTGGAATCTATCTATATTTGAAATGAAGGTAGGTAGGGCATATAGATATATCCATTAAATTCCTATAATTCTGTAGATATTTCAGCGTAAACTTTTGCAAAAAGATCCCGCTAAATACTCCGATTTTATTACGAAAGTTATTAATAAATTGGTAGTTTATTCAGGAAATAGTAAATGCTGACAGAGTGGCACTCTCACGCCTATCCATTTTGCATTTATTATATACCAGAACTCAAATTATTTCTTCCTTTCAAGTGGGTAAATTGCATGCTGTCAGCAAAAATGTGGACTCGACAGGCCCTGCATTAAGTTGTGGATATAAAGGTTTTTTTGGGGTGTGCGTGGCACCTTTTTCCCTAAAAAAATTAATTTGGTGGTCCCAAGAATTTAAAATTAAAAGGAATTTTTGCACTGTAAGCCCTAGAATCCTCTCCAATTAGGCCGTAGTGTTCCCCTAAAATCTCACTCGAGTCAACACACATTCCTGTTCAAGGGTTGAAATTTACAAGGGTTATGGCGTAATTACAACCATTACATGAGTTATGTGTAGCTGGATAACTTATTTATGGTTCTCGGGCAATTGACTATAATTTTGGGGCCATGGTATTAAAATCTTAAAGTAATTATCTATTCAAACTATATAATCTTTCCCCACTGGATAACATGGAAAAAAAGAATTCTATGATCCTCCATGGGGTATAATTTTGGGGAATGAATCCTCTGTTATAGAAAGAGATGCAGCAGACTCTGTTGTGGTCCTTGGAGCCGGTCGATCACGATCGAGCGGTTCCCACGAAAACCCACACAAAATGAGAATTCGTGGGAACCGCTGGATCGTAATCGAGCGGCCCCAAGGGCCACAACAGAGTATGCTGCATCCATTGCTGCAGAGTATCCATTTCCATAAGTTTGCAGGGGTATAAATAAAAAAGACCAATGGCGTCGTGAAAATCGTACCTTTGTTAGTGGCATTTCTTCACGGAGAGTAAAACGTAAAACAATCATTTCTGACGTCACTGAAAAAAGAATATTGGGATTTTTACACACGTACCCTTAAAATCATGTCCAATTGCATCATAACCCCTATTAGTATGATTATATGGATAGTGGTGTAATTTACGAGAGACGTAGTGTAATTACAGATATTAAATGGGTTATTCTGTAAAAAAATGTTTATTTTTGTTGCTTTATTAGTTTCTTTTCAAGTTTCACGAGATAACATAACTTAAATCTCTTCCAATGACAAAATTAACCACATATGCTCTTTGCTTCATCTACAGACACTTCATAAGCTAGGAGCACGTCGAGTCCTTGTCACGGGCACTGGCCCGCTCGGTTGTGTCCCGGCCGAGCTCGCGATGAGGAGTCGTGACGGCAACTGTGATCCTGAGCTCCAGCGTGCCGGCGCGCTCTTCAACCCGCAACTCGTTCGGATCATCAACGAGCTCAACGCGGAATTCGGATCACAGGTCTTCTTGACGGCCAACGCATTCGAGATGCACATGGACTTCATCACGTCTCCCCAGACATACGGTATATGTTACAAACTGCATTACCACCAGATCATTTAAGTGGATTAAACGCATGTAATTAACTATTACTTTCATTTTTTACGACGCATTTTTTAATTTTTACGCAGGGTTCGTGACTGCGAAGGTCGCATGTTGCGGGCAAGGGCCCTACAACGGGGTCGGTCTATGCAACTTGATGTCGAACTTATGCCCGAACCGCAACGTATATGCGTTCTGGGACCCGTTTCACCCGACCGAGAGAGCGAACCGGGTCATCGTGAGCCAGATCCTGACCGGTTCGGACAAGTACATGCACCCGATGAACCTCAGCACCGCGCTCGAGCTCGACAGGCTAGCCGTCTAACCCGAATGTTGTCTGAAAGACCATGCGTATTATTTTCACTTAGAAGACTCATAATCTTGCTGGTTTGGAGTTAATTGGAGGGGAGGCGTGATTAGGGTTAGGGTTAGAGTTAGGGTTTGGGGGAGTTGAGGAGGGGATTTTATATCATATGTTGATTTATGTTGTATTTTTTAACTTTTGCTGATTGGTGAAAAACATTATTGTAGAACTTGTTACTTGTGGTTATTGTTAGTGTTTTTTTTGACCGAAATTGGAAAATTACATAAGTAGGTAGGGATGAAAACAGATCGGATACGGATCTGATGTCTACTTTCATATTCATATTCGCCTCATCTCTATTAAATACGGATACGATTGAGATATGCATTAAAGAAATCATAGTTTTAAAAATACGGATACGAATTCGAATCGGATATTTATCGAATCCTAATACCAATCGAATAAAGAGCGCATCAGAATATGGATCGAATAAAGAGCCGATTCAAATATGAATCGAATAAAGAGTGAAAACCAAATATGGATCCAATAAATATGGAATCCGAATATGGATCGAATGAGGACTACATACGAATACGAATTGAATTTTTATCAAAGTTCGTAATGATTTTAAAAAATGACAATGAAAATTAAGTTGCATCATGACAAAAGGGAACGTCAAGGTGACCTACGTTCTTGAACGGAAGCAAAAGAGACATGATTTCATAACTTTTGCTCGTGTCCATTCCAGACAAACGGAAGTTTATTAATATCATTAATATGTTATATTTTATAATGTATAATACTAAAATAATAACACGAGATTCTGGCTTATATAATATATATTAATATATAAAACAATATTAAACATTGTATTCGGTATCCGGATTCGGAAAATTTTTGCAACTCATATCCATATTTGATCCGTATTTGGTTAATATTCCGATACGGGTATCCATATATTGTAATTTTTCTAATTCGATAAGCGGATATTCGGATGTATTCGTATCTATTTTCATCCCTATACATGCACTACTGTGAATTCTATAGAAATACAATTTGTTTGTATTACAAATATAGTTACAGACGACACGATCCCGACATACACCATAGTAATAACATAGTTCATCATATTCTGGAAGAAAAATAGGGTTTATGAACTTTATTTTTCTCCATTACGATTAAACCATAATAGTATAAAGCACAGGGTAATTAACTTAGAAATAAAAGGAATTTACGTTTCAGATTTCATGTAAAATGTATATTCCTAGTCTGTTCCTACAACATTGATAGATATGATAGAAGTCGCAAAGTAAATTTCTGATTGATATGATCTAAATTCCCCTTGGCGTTATTTGCAAAACACGAGATTTTTTTTAAAAAAAGGTGGGGGAGATAACCCGAGGCGCAGCCCCATTTTCACTTAATTAATACATACGTATCAATCCTACTGGAAGTAAATTACACAAAAGTTCCTGAATTATACGACCAATTTGTGTCCTATCCGAATTTCAAAAGGTAATAACACAATATCGGATCTCTGAAATTTGTTGCAAATGCAATTTGAGATTAAATGGATCCAGTTGACCATGTTACTTCTTAAACTTAAATGATTCAAACAAATACAGGGGCTCGCGCCGCGCTACGTCATCTTCGGTAACAAAACCGATCTTTTAGTGTAGTTAGCCTGTGTCCGAATGTAGCCATTTAAACACTATCAATCAGCATTGAAAGGCGTTAAAACAATTGCTAAGAACAGTTCACAATTAGCGTCAATGTCAACCATTTCAGAATGTACACTTTGTCAGCTAAATGTAAATCGAAGGATCCTGTAAAATTTTGCGGGTCGCCTTAACAAAAGTCAGACCCGTAACAGCATCGAGTCCGGCAACAGAAAATAAACATTGGCAACAATGCGCAAAGATTGGTAAACAATAGGATCTCAATGTACTCTATAGCTGTGAACTGTCAGATCTGCAAGATGGGTACAACCTGTAGTCCCATATTAGCAAATCCTACCCCCTCCCGACATAAACCACACATCCTCGGACCTTGCCGACGACTTCTAATCATCGATTTCACCTTGAAGCAAAACAGACAACAAACTTGGTATGGAACATCAGATTTACCTGTAAAAACACAGTAGAAAAACCAAACCCTGTCTAAATATTCGACAGCAGACGGACTTACCCTCATGTTTTCTTGTTCAGATAGCCATCACCCACCATGGGAACAACCAGTTTTATTCCACGCTTCTACAATGATCGCAACTGCATGAATAAACGCATCGGCCGTAGTTGCAAGAACATAAAAAAGAACGCATCATCGAAGAAATCTTCTAAGCATGTGATCCAAACACTGCAAAACCGACTAGACAATGAGTAAAAGGACGGCATGATTTATTTCATCACATTCGAACCGAGGTTAGCTCACAGCTGGTAGCAAGTTCCTCAACTATCTATGAACATCAACTACAAAATAACCCAGAGCACTCTCGAGGTTCATGTTCTACCCGCTAGATGTTCACGGCATATACCATAGATGGAAAAGGCGAGGGAAAAAGCCCACGGCATCTTTACCTCTCGGGAAAAAATTATTATGGGGACCAAATGTCGATTCGCTTTACCAATGAATAACAGCCCATCATATACATGGAACCAGTTTGGAGAGGGAGGACACAACGGAAAAAAAATCGATACATATACACACCGGACAAGGAGAGATGTCCATCCACGAGGGCAGCTGAGTGAGGTGGTATCAGCCATTCAGCACCTATGAATGGCGGCGGCGCAGAGCAAGCTCCGATGCAATTGAGGGCACCTCGATGCCACGAGTTCGGTTCCCTCACCTCATGAGTATCTTGTCAAGCCGGCACTTATCTGGACTGAGCCAATCGATAGTTTAGGATGAGATCCTCCGGCTTCTTCCAAATGTAAGCTCTGACGGTTGCCAGACTCATGTCGCTCGGTACAACCTGAGATAAGAGAGCATCTTACGGATAATTCCAAAGAACTTCCAACCAACAATAATGTGTAATATATGACGGAAACACGAGATGGAAACAGATCAACCATACACCTTAAGATGCATATAAATATTATCGTAGCAACATCAAAATTACGAGCAATGCCACAACACAGCTCTAACTGTTAGCATGAAAATCTACATTCTTGCAACTAAGATTACGAGGACTCTTAGCAAGACAGACCTATATCTATAGATATATTCATAAACATGTAACACGAAGAAAGGATATTTGCGCAAGATATGGAAACGAGCCTGATTGTTGCACAGGATCTCGATGGCGGGCTTCGTCCTTTGCCATGGTTTCAAGCCCGGGCCAAAAGGACCATCTCCAATTGCAGGGGAGTTGAACACTGGATCTGCTGGTCCTTCTCGTCCACCCTCGAAAGGTTTATCAAGAACTATCTTCTCGATGACATAGTTAACAACCTATGCAATTGAAATGCATCCTTAACAAGATATAATAAATCAAAAGAAATATAGGGCAAGCATGTAAGGAAGGCAAAGACAAGTGTAAATGCCAAAAAGGTGTGCACCCAGTAATCAATTAATCACAACAGTTAACAAATAAAATAATCAGGAAAAAGAGCCCTTGTGTGTATAATGTTCACAAAATAAAAGCACTCCCTTCAAAAATAAAAGCACTCCCTTCAAAAGATCAAACCATTATGTTCTCAACCTAAAAGCACTCCCTTCAAAAGATCAAACCATTCCTCGTCGCCCACAAGGCCCTGATACTCATGGTGGTCACAACACGAACAGCAAACCACTGAACACATCGTATGATTCGTATCCCAGAAGCTCTCTTCGCAGATGGTAATGGTATCAACCCACAGAAATGCCGCGTCATTCCCGACCTACTAACATGGTCGCAGGTGGTATCAACCCACTGCAAGGCCTCACCATTTCTCCTGAGAACCGAAGGCCCAGGTAATATATCTAGTGGGCACGGTTGTCAAGAGCCCGACTGGGTTCAGCTGCAACCTCATGCAACATAATGGACCAAAAAGCATAATTTTATCTATTAATCTGCATATCAATCAGTCCACTAAAATCTGAATCAGCAACAATAACTGAGTAGCCTCCACAGCACGACCCACAACTCAAAACAAAAAAAATCATCAGCATACTGTAGAACAAGAATTGACAGCCCAGGTGATGAGTACCCCACCAACATTCTCTCTCGGCATGACTTGCCACGTAATGATCACCAATGCATCTAATGCAAGCGCAAAATGCTGAGCTGCAGGAGGACAACCCTATCTAATCCCTTTCAGATGTTAAAAAAAACCGGACATGGTCCGTCACAAGCATGTATTAAGATGAGCCTCATACCCCTGTACTCATGTAGAAACATACGAGAGGAATTAGAGCTTAGTGGCTTTCTCCCATGATTTGATCATGCTTCTTGGGAGTAGTGCTCGACACAGATCAAATTGTTCTATCTTAAGATTCCACATTTTTTTTATTTTCACATGGTAACAGAGCAAGTTATTTATTGGTTATTGTGTTTTATTTTGATTATTGTTTTAATCCGAGTCCTGGCTCAATGGTTTCATTTTTTATCCACTGTAGTACCATGAAGACGCAGTCGAAAATGTTGTATTCCATCTACTGAAACCCTAGATATATGACGCCTCAAGATGATGCTGCAAGCACATTTGGCGTTGGAGGCTCCAGGCCATCCTTAACCATCGCCGAGTGATGTGCCTGGAGAACTACATCCACCTTTCATGTGCGCCATCGCCATCATCTGGAGATTTAAAATCGAGATTTGCCCCATCACTAAGTGCCCAATCACCTTGAGATTCTACTCCATAGCCATCGCTTGGAGATTTGATCAATGTGTCATCATTCAGAAGATTTGGCAAAGTTACGAATCTGGATTTGTTGCACCCCACTTTTACGCCCTAGGGAGTTCATCCCAAGTTCTGATAAGAGGGTTTTAGGTCTGATTCCTGGAAGTGTTGAATGTGTCTTCAATTGATGGACCCTCCATCACCTTGCCCGTATTTCACTGTGATTAAGAGCCGAGGTATGCAGATGATGAGTTCTCAAATTTGCTAATGTCATCGCTTCATCGCTCCAGATCTGCCCGTGTTACACCATCACCGTGCCATCGCCATCATCTGTCGGATGTATTCATGTTGCACCGCGGATACTCTTCCTCGAAACCCTAAAAGGAGGAGCAGCGTGAGGGATGTTTTCCTCCCATCCCAACCCTACTAAAATAATAAGGGCTCAGCCTATTTTTTGTGTGATGTTAATTTTGAGCCCATGGGACAAACTAACAATGCAATTAAAAAAAAATCAAACTGCAACAAAACAGTACCTTTTCAAAAAATAAAACAGTAGCCACGTCCTGATAAAAAATTATTTGAAAAAACAGCAACAAAACAAGAGCAATCACAAAAAGGTATCGTTTGAAAAAATTCAAAAAAAAATGCTGATGGAAAAAAGAAAACAAAGATGGAGAAAAATTTTCTAATCGAAATTTTGTATCTCCTATAAGGATATGGGAGATGGAGGGGGTGTCTACGAACGCCTCCTTGTTTCGTGTGAGGTAAACATAAAAAATCCCCATACCTATTATTTAGGCTCATTGGTCTTACTGTGGACAAGGTATGTCAGAGTCCTATATTTGAGGCTACAATTGGAGAGATCAGTAGGGACTCTATAATAGAGATTTCATTCCGCGAGCTAATGTAGAAGTCCAGTTCGAGCCGCTACTTGAGAAGGCCCATTGTAACAGCTTCATGACAGAAGCCCTTTGTTTAAATGAGCTGTAGCAAGAAGCTATTTAGAAGAAAAGAAAGCCGTTAGCAGATCTTGTAATTCCATGGCTGAGTGAAAATACACAGTGCATACGACAAATCAAGTCACGGTGATTCCAAAGAAGTCTATAAGCTGTGTAAGACTGTCACTAGTCATACAATCCACCACTACCATAGTCTTTCTAGAAATCCCTCACATCAACGGAAGAAAATGTGCTGGGGCGTTCTTCCAACGCATTGAATGACAAATCCACCCATCAATCTATCAGCATGCTCAATGCCAAACGACTAACAAAATGACCAGTGCATGCAGATATCCATGTCCCTGCATCTAAAGAGCACGAAGTAGTCAACCATTGCTCTCTACCTCTCACCTCGGAAAAATGCACCACAGTGGATAAAATTTCTCCACCTACTCGTGTTGAAAACGATAGTACAAAAGCATATCAGCGATAAAGGTATATAAATATGGAATGAACACAGGGATTTTATGTGGAATCTAACTCCCTAAGAAGCGGATGAATCCACAGGAGAACCGTCTAGGTTGATATTATCATTAACTTTCTCAACTGATACAATGGATGTGGGGCTTCTTATATCGTCCAACCAGAATGACAAACATAGGTGCATGTGGTAATTGAACCCTGGAGGGATCTAATTACCCACCTATGGACGCATGCTCTAAAACCCCCCCTCAAGCTAGAGAATGCAATGTTCAGCTTGGACAAATAAAAAACAACACTCTCTCACACAATACAAGACACTACGGACAATATCAACTCAACGCATACTCTAATGGCTGCTTGTTGAGGACGTTGATTCTCATGCGTGTTGGTGAGAAGGAACTGGAAGGTTGGAGTGGAACGTGTCTCCTCTTGGAGATCTGGAATGAGTATCCTTGTCAGAGTACCCTAACCCACCACGTGTGGAAGACCGCGCATCATGTGGACAACTGCTCCAATTTTCTGAAGGGAAAAATAACGAATATTGTTAATTATCCATACGTAGATCTCTGAAGATGAGTCTCTCTTATAGGGACCTCATAAGGATCTCATACTGGAGTTAACAAACAATGGAGAATGGAGTTTGAAAAAGAGTTTCTTAGTCGGATAATTGGATCTCTCCCACACTGTCTCAGAGAGTGTGTACTCTACTCTGGAGTAACTACGAAATCACGTGAAAACCCTAAGCCAACAATGACTCAAAGAATAAGAACTCTACTATGGAGTCCCTATGGATCTACATGAGAACTCTGAGTCCAAAACAAGATGTGGGGACCTCTCAAACAAATGATCGCACACATGTGCACCTCAAACTAGTAGAGTCTGAAATCTGAATGCTCTACACAATACTCCTATTTACTCCCAGACTTGTTAGAAAAGATGATGTCGATAAAGTTGAAAGAAGATTGAAGATGGGAAGATAAAACCAATAAGTTGATCTCTATTATTTTTTTGGACTCTTTTTTTTCAAATCATTTCTTCGTTGAGCTCCCCACCCCCCTTTTGTATGCTCGCCTTTTAAAAAAAACTCATGGCCCTACCCTTTTTTTGATTTGCACCTCCATTCCCTTTTGAATCAGTGAGGCCCAACTTTGGGCCCAAAAACTCGATCCATTTTTCGGTGTATTACAGCCCAACCCAATCAGGGGCCTAAAATACCCATCTCTCCATCCCCCTTTTAATATAATAAAACCATAACCCACCCAAATAGCGCATCCCCTGGTGGGTTCCATTTTACGATGTGAAAAAACATCAAAGAAATAAAAAGGCCTAGGGGGGAAAATCGTGTACCCTTCTACTTAGGGTCCATCTGCCTCAATAGGGTTCCTGGAAATAAACCTAACTTTCTCATCTCGCTACCGCCTCTGGAAAGATAGGGCAACACTGTGAGGTGCCTTTTATATAAGATGAGGGCCTCGCGCGAGCAGGGAAGGCAACGAGGAGCGCACAAAGACCACGATGGGGGAGTCCTCGCCACCACTGCCTGTGAGTGGAGGTCGCATCCATGCGAGAGGAAAAGAAGCGGAGACTAAAGGATGTAGAGAATTGTCGCATGGATGCTTGGATGTGCGACGACGCTAGGGCATTGCACGATGGGCGTCTCATTTCCATTGTGTGTCAGTCGGCAAGAAAAGATGCGGAGAAGGCATCGCTTGCACGGGTAAGATCGCAAGAAGGATAGCTTGAGAAGAACATCAACATCCTCTTCTTCGTAAACCCAATTTAGGGTATCGAAGAACCCTTCACGTGGAGAAGATGCTTATGAAGATGAGATCCCGGAGATGCTCCATTGATTGTGGCATGAAGCACAATTTTCTAGGGTTGCAGAAACCCTAGAAATTCCGCTCTGATTGTCAAGCAGTGGAGATTGCTAGTTGATTGAAGACGATGTTAGACCTTCATATCTTGGAATTTCGAACCAATAGAATCGTAGTTATATGGGATGGCTACTGCATTGCAGAACTTCTTCAATCATCTTTAGGATTTCACGAAGAGACCCAACAGAATCTGGAGATGATCATATCGGCATTTGCTGCGAAAATTAGTTTCAAGAAACCCTAGAACTGAATCTTAAACTTGATCTCGAACATGAATACATAATAATAATCTTCAAGCGTAAATATTCAAGAACAAATATCGAACATAAAAATATATCCTCGAGAATCGAACACACTTTGTATCACCATTTGCTGCGAAAATTAATTTCAAGAAACCTTAGAACTGAATCTTAAATTTGATCTCGAACATGAATACATAATAATAATCTTCAAGCACAAATATTTAAGAACAAATATCAAACATAAAAATATATCCTCGAGAATTGAACCGACTCTGATATCATGTTGAAAACGATAGTACGGAAGCGTATTAGAGATCATGAAATATAAGCATGGACTGAACACATGGATTTTACGTGAAACTCTACTTCCTAAGGAGCAGGATGAAACCATGGGAGAACCGTCTCAAAGGACCGATATTATCATCAATTTTTCTCAACTGATACAATGGAAGCGGGGCTCCTTATATATCCCCGTTAGAATGACTGGGTCTCACTAATAAACGATGCAAGACCAACATAGGTGCATGTAGTAATTGGACCCTGTAGGGATCCAACTACCCACCTAAAGATGCATGCTCTAATAAGGCGATGTGAAAAAAGCGGTAGTATTTGCATCATCATCTTTCAACCAAGTTTATGTAGTGGGAGACTGAGATAACTTCGTTTGCACCTTTCTCCGTAACGTTTATGGGGTGGGAACCACTTTTCACAATACTGAGGATATGGGCTTGGCGTCACATTCTTCTGGAGGGGGATATGTGGTCTGGCACAGGAGATACGCCCGTCCTTGTGGCGATATTGGGGGATGGGTCGAGCTTTCGATTTTGGTTAGATGGCTGGTTCGAAAGCCGTGTGTCGATTGAGCATTTTCCCTGGTTGATGGCCCATACTACGAACCCGAGTGCTCTTGTGGCTGAGGTGTGGGATGGCCACGATTTTTTCCCATCGTTCCATTCTGACCTTTCGGACCAAAGGGCGGAGGAATTGGTTATGTTGCTTATGACCTGGGACAATGTGGTAGGGCCCAATGAAGGCAGAGATTGCTGGTGTTGGCACGATGGTTGTTTTCTATTGGGAAAGCATACAAGGCATTGAAAGGGACCCAGAGTGATGTTCGGGATGGCCCTGAGGCAGACTGTAAAAGACTTTGGGGCTGGAAAGAGCTGATGCGTGTGAAGATATTTTTGTGTCTGTGCAGAAGAGGTAGACTGTCGACAGGGGACCGGGTAGCGAAATTCTTCGCGAATGCCAACTCGTCATGTTCGTGGTGGCAGATGGGGGAGGAAGATGTGGATCACTTATTCTTCAGGTACAGGAGCTCTGAGGAGGCTTGGTCTCTCTTTGGGGAGCAACAGGTTTGGTGTAACAATATAGAGGGTTGTTGGGAGTCCACTGGAGTCCTCTAATCTATCAAGTCTGCAACAATCTCCTAGCAGTGGCTTTCATCTGCTCCGGTGCACGTTTCATTTGTATTCTTATATATCTTTCCTCAACGCGCTAACACATGATGCAATATTGTGAAGATATTTGTATTTTCATATTCTATATGTATCTCTTTCTTATTATCGCTTTCTGTTTTCTGCTTTATGTAATTTACCCATAGGCCTCTCTACTATATAAGAGAGCCTAGGGTTCTCAGAAATACAAGTGCTCTTATTTTCTCCAACATGGTATCAGAGCGGCGGTCCTAGACCGGAGCTCTCGATTCCCAAGAAACCCTAACCCTACCTCCAACCCTCTCCGGCGCCGCACCTCCTCTCCGACGCATCTCCAGCGCCGTCTGCCCTTGCGCCGCCGCCTGCTCTCGCGCGCACCGTGTGCACGCACACGTGCACAGCGCGCCCGCGCACAGCGCGCCTGCACTCGTGTGTATCCCGTGCACGTTCACGCGTGCACCGCGCGCTTGCTCTAGCGTGCTCTGTGCGCATCGCTACAGTGCACAGCGCACCTACTTTAGCGTGCTCCGCATACAGTGCGCCTGCCCTAACGTGCTCGATGCACATCGCGTGCTGTCCCGCGCTTGAGTTCCGCCTCGACTTACTCAGTCAGTTGATGGGTTGGTGTGCATGAGTATACACGTGCACCCAAACCCATATATGTTCGTGTAGACACACAAACTTTGATTTCTCGCATCCGTAGCAGTCTTCTTTCGGCAAAATGTCTGAGAACAAGATTGATGTACCCGCCACTGGTGCATTCAGAGGTCCAGCGCCTATTGTGAAAATGGACGGGACAAATTATGAACTCTGGGCCATGCAGTTCATGAGCCTGATGAAGTCGAATGGTAAGAAACATATTCTTACCGAAGATGAGCCGGTGGAGAAGACTGGGGTGCATGCCTCATGGGAGGCAGATGATCCGTATGCCAAAGTTTGGCTATCTGGGACGTTGACGATAGAAATCGCCAACGACGTACTACATCAGCCCACGGCTAAGGCTATGTGGGATATTCTAGCGGCGACATATTCACAAGCGCGGAACGAGACCAAGATACTTCAGTTGCAACATGATATATTTACAGTCAAGCAGAATGGGCGCCCTCTTCACTCATTGTACACTTCCCTACGAGGGATGTTTGAGAAGCTCCATAGCTTCATGCCATTGACAGCCACTCCAGAACAGCAGAAGACGTACAGGAACGCTACCATGGTAGGTGTATTCCTGGTTGCCCTTGATCCAGAGTATGATGCTGCCCGGTCTCAAATTCTAGCTGATGCTACTATTCCTCCAATGGAGGAAGCTTTTCGCCGACTGAGTCGAATCACTGTTCCTAACTCGACTACCAGCCAGACACCTTCAGCGATGGCAGCCTCCAGGGGCAAAGGTGGTTCCTCTACCTTTCATGGTCGGGGCCCCCGGGGTCGTGGGGGCCGGATTCGTCAACCATGCAATTACTGTCGTCGACCTGGCCACTCCGAAGACACATGCTACTCAAAGCATGGCTTTCCAGCATCAGCTCGGGTAGCAGAACAAGTTGAGTCTCCTGCACCTTCCTCATTGGACCAGCGATTTGATGATCTTGTTGCCAGTCTGAGGAATATTATGCCCCCTGATACAACTCATGAAGCTCAGTCAGAAGTGGTCGTCTCTGCATATGCCAGTTCACCTGCCACGACTAGTACGTCAGGTAGCTCTCATGCACTCGCATCTTGTGATGGATTTATGATTACGAACTGGATTATGGACTTTGGAGCGACACATCATCTCTGTGGGGAGAAAGAACAGCTCACGTCATATAGACCAGTTCCTTCAGGACGAACGGTGGTGATAGCCAATGGGACACATTCCCCGATCACAAGACAGGGGGAGATTAATTTAACACCTTCACTGAGATTGCAGAATGTGTTATATGCTCCTGATTTCTCTATGAATTTGCTGTCCATTAGCCAGATTACAAAGGATTTAAACTGTCGAGCTATTTTTGACTCATCATCTCTTGTTTTTCAGGACATACCCTCGGGCAACGTGATTGGCTATGGCTGTGAGCAGAATGGTCTCTATCGTCTGATCCATACTCCTTATGTTGATGCATCTCTCCATTCTACAGGATCAGACTCTCCATACATCTGGCATCTCCGGTTTGATCACCTCCCTCTTCAGAAGATGCGTCGTATTTTGCCTCAGATTTCTCCGAAGTCGTCCTTTCAATGTGAAGTGTATCAGTTGGGAAAGCATCATAGGTCTACTTTCCCGAGTCGTCAGAGTCGGAGCAGTGGCTCCTTGTTCGAGTTAGTCCATATTGATATTTGGGGTCCTGACCACCAGGGACACAGATTCTATCTGGTTGCAGTAGATGATTTTTCTCGCTTGTCTTGGGTGTTTTTATTGAAGAATAAATCTGAAGCAGGAGATGTGATTCAAATGTTTATCAATGAAGCTAAAATTGTTTACTCTTCTTCTGTGAAAACTGTGCGTTCTGACAATGCATTAGAGTTTTGTACTAGAACTATGTCCTTGTTCTTTTGCTCTCGTGGCATAATTCATCAAACTTCATGTGCTTACACGTCACAACAAAATGGTGTTGCAGAGCGGAAACATCGACATCTCTTGGATATCACTAGAACCCTACTTATTCAGAGTCATGCTCCACGCTCGTTCTGGGTGATGCTGTTCTCGCAGCTTGCTACTTGGTAAATCGCATGCCCTCGTCCGTCTCGGGTGAGAAATCTCCTCTCTCTCTCTCTAGCCTTTCCTGAGAAGGAGTTGTTCTCACTTCCACCACGTGTTTTTGGTTGTGTTGGCTTTGTCCATCAGTTGGGACCGGGTCTTGATAAGCTCTCTCCCCGGGCTACCAAATGTGTGTTTGTAGGATACTCCAGGACACAGAAGGGGTATCGTTGCTTCTCCGCTGCGTCGAAAATATTTTGTTAGCGCGGATGTCACATTCTTTGAATCTGTGATGTTTTTCTCTCCTACAGGTGACAGACTGACTACTTCACCTTCTGATACTGAGGTTTTCATGCCGCCACCTCCCATGAGTCAGTTACCGTCAGTGCCATCTCCACCACCCTCCCCTCCACCTTTACCACCACCAGTGACCATTGTCCCCCCGTTACCAAAGCATTATACTCGTCGGTCCTCATCTGCTCAAGGTCATGGCCAATCATCCAGCAACCCTCAAGTTGATTCTGATAACTTGATTCCTAACGATGAGTCTGAGGATCTTTTGATACATGGAATACAACAGGAGGCGGATGACGGCGATTTGGACATGCCTATAGCTATTAGAAAGCAGAGGCGTACTTGTGCTTCCTACCCCCTTGCTTCCCAGGTCTCCTTTTATCGTCTCACAGACGACTTCCAGAGATTTGCAGCAGTTCTATCTGCAGTAGAAATTCCACGTAATTATCAGGAGGCACACAAGATAGCAGATGGCGTCTTGCTATGGAAGAAGAAATGGCCGCACTGCAGTCCCGTAGCACTTGGACACTTGTTCCTCCTCCTTCAGGAGCCTCTATTGTTAGCTGCAAATGGGTCTTTACCGTTAAATATCACGCAGATGGCAGCCTTGATCGGTATAAGGCAAGGCTCATGGCACGTGGTTTTACTCAGACCTATGGAGTTGATTACTTGGACACGTTTTCTCCTGTTGCTCGACATTCTACTTTACGTGTCCTGCTTTCAGTTGCTGTAGCACGTGATTGGCCGCTATTCCAGCTAGATGTGAAAAATGCATTTTTGTATGGAGATCTACAAGAGGAGGTACATATGCAGCAGCCTCCAGGTTTTGCTGCTGAGGGGGAGTGTCAGCAAGTTTGTAGACTCCATAAGGTAATATATGGCCTTAAACAGAGTCCAAGAGCGTGGTTTCAAAAGCTTTCAGACATGATTGAACGACAGGGTTTCAAGCGGTCAAATGCAGACTATTCACTGTTTGTGCAGAAGACGTCTAGAGGTATTGTGGCTATCATGGTGTATGTTGATGATATTGTTGTTACAGGAGATGATGCGCAGGGGATCAAGATGGCGAAAGATTTTCAGGGCAGTAAATTTGTCACTAAGGATCTGAGCACCCTAAGGTATTTCTTGGGGTTGGAATTTGCTAGGAATGCACAGGGTCTAGTGATGACCCAAAGGAAGTATGTTACTGATATGTTTGCAGAGACAAGCATGACTGGATGTCGGCCTTCCACGACTCCTATGGATCCTAGCATGAAGCTATACGATGATGATACAGATGAAGTTGACAAGAGGAGATACAGAGAGAGGGTTGGAAAACTCATTTATGTTACAATTACCAGGCCGGATATTGCATTTGTTGTGAGTCGAGTGAGTCAATTCATGGAGCAACCTCGACAGGTACATATGGATGCAATACACATGATATTGAGATATTTAAAATCATCTCCAGGCTCAGGATTGCTATTCAAGAAAGGAGACGCACTCTCTGTATCCGCATATGCTGACGTGGATTATGCAGGTTGCCCTAAGGATAGGAAATCAACTTCGGGATTTGCAATATTTGTTGGCACTTCTCTCGTTTCTTGGAAAAGTAAGAAACAAACTGTGGTAGCAAGATCAAGTGCCGAATCCGAATACATGGCTATGGCCCAAGCAAGTACAAAAATGATGTGGGTTCGAGCAGTGCTATGCGATCTACATGTAGAGGTTCCTCTACCTATGGAGTTACACTGTAATAACCAAGCTGCTCTATTCATTGCAAACAATCCTGTGTTCCATGAGAGAACAAAACATATTGAGGTAGATTGCCATTACACCAGAGACATGATTCAAAAGGGCCTGATTTCTACTTCCCATGTCAGCTCTGGAGAGCAAACCGCGGACATCTTAACCAAGCCACTGCCCAGAGGATCATTTCAGAAGTGTTCATTCAAGCTGAGCATGATTGACATCTATGCTCCAACTTGAGGGGGAGTGTGAAGATATTTGTATTTTCATATTCTATATGTATCTCTTTCTTATTATCGCTTTCTGTTTTCTGCTTTATGTAATTTACCCATAGGCCTCTCTACTATATAAGAGAGTCTAGGGTTCTCAGAAATACAAGTGCTCTTATTTTCTCCGACAAATCCAAAGGGAGGCAGAACCCCTCAACATGTCTAGACGACCACTGCCCCCAACGCCCAATCTTTTAAACTTGTCCAAAGAAGCTATGACCTCTTAAATCAAAAACGAGAAGGGATGCACCTCTTTCCAGAATCTTAATCTAATATATATAATAAGATCAGGTCCTGGCTAGGCCTCTCACTATGACAACTGACATTGCAGCAGCATTCCGGTAGAAATAAGAAATCTATCCAGACACAAGCAACGTCGAATTTCTCCACATTGATCTGCAAGTAGAAACATCCCCCCCCCCCAAAAAAAAGAAAAAGTGGCATTCAGAACCCCACCGAGCTAGGAATCTTGCAAGCAATCCCCCTGAGCTGTCCTAAAGTGACCACCCCTTCCCCCATCAATAATAGTGCAGGAATCTTAACCTAGCATGTCAGCTCTGTCCACAAAACTACTCTAATAACCGGTTACATCGGCCTATATCTCCGTAACTACAAACCTGAAATCATATAAAGTCTGAAATAACACTGATAAGGTCCTGGTGTCATGTTGTGCCTCATCATTCTCGAGCAAATTACAACACTAGCCCATTAAAAATCCCCAGACTTTCCAACCAAACTGACTGAGTGGGCATACCAAAGCATGACCCCTTGCATATTTCTCTATACAACATGATTGCAGTTTTTCGACTTCCTCTTTGCAACAACACAATATTTAGGGACAATAGAATATTTAAGAGGTAGAGGAAGAAGAAGACAACTGTGTCAGGATGCAGTGATTTGGAGGAGAGCATCGTAGGAAAGAGGAGAAAGAAAGGAGAAGAAGATTGGATACTTTAATTTTAATATATCCAAATATGTTCCTGAACAAAGCCTACCAGCCCCTTTCTATGAGGGGTGGAATTACAAAAAAAAAGAAATAAAAGACTCATAACCCTATCAATCCCTAATCAGTTGCTAAAATGACTCAACCTAATAACTAATTAGAGATTACATGCGATTTCAACTACTACTACTACAACAAACACTTCTCCCACATTAAGTAAAGTCGGCTACATGGATTTTTTGCCCATTCAGATCTATTTTCATTCTCGAACTTAGATCCAAACAATTAAGATCCTTAAAAAACCTAATCTAAAAACGGTGGACACAACTTGAACGGCAAATCCTAATTTTTGAAAGAAACTCTAATTTTGTTGTCTTGATTCGCACATTCACACTGCATCAACCCCTCTTTTTGGTGCCGTGGTGGACACTCACACCGCACACATTCCATGTAACCACCTTCTTTTAGACACCTATCGTGCATCCCTAGAAAGGTGGATGCCATAAATGCAACAATCTCCCTCCGAAGCACTGCTATCTCAACAACCTTCTCATCTGGCGTCTCAACCACGTCCAAAAAACTCGACTTAAATCCCCATAAAAGGCAACAAAATGTATGCCTCCATATATTCAGGAGCCTCCAAAGGCTCTTGAGTAACATTTTCAATGGGTGTTTGACCAGCCCCCCTCATCCTCATAAAACATCCATTCCATGTGCTCATAATCTTGATGCAGGTTAACAAGTCGCCACGTTTTAGCACCACCACAACCACCCTTTCTTCACATGCTTCGGAATTTGTCCTCCCGGCACACTGTATTTCCCAAATTATCGTTATCAAAGCAACCATTGAACCATTGCTGTTAGAAAATCGGAAGCGGAAGCGAAACATGGATAAAAGATAATAAAAGAAAAGAACAAGCGGGATTTTTACGTGGAACCCTACTTCGTGAGGAGCGGGATGAAACCACGGGAGAAGCCCTCAACGGGGCATGCTATGCATTACTTTTTCTCAATGAGTACAGGAGGTCTAGGGCTCCTTATATAGCCTCTCCAGAGCCTCCAAGTCCCACCACTAAACGATGTGGGACTAAACACATGGATGGGGTAAATGGATCTTCTCCAGGATCCATTTACCCTGTTACAACTCACAGGGCGCACAACCAAATACTCTAACACTCCCCCTCAAGCTGGAGCATGCAATGCTCAGCTTGGACAAACAGAAAGAAACACAACTCAACGCTACAGGACACTACGGACAATATCAACCCACTGCGCACATTGCTGCAGTCGAGGACGTAGCTTCTCATGCCGTGCAGGTGAGGAGGACGGAACGGGCTGGAGTGTGAGTCTTCTGAATCTCCTCGTCGGAGAGCATGTGCTCTGAACTGCGCCTATTAAGTCACTGCAACTGAAATGAGTCTCCTCGTCGGAATACTATAGTCCGCCACAATAATGTGGACAACTGCTCCATCTCTGAAAGGGCCGAACTGAAAAGGCCGTGGCTGTGCAATCCTCGTCGGAGTCCACGGTCGCTGGAGAATGGAGTCTGAAAAATAGTCTCCTCGTCGGAGAACTGGGTCTCTCCCATCTGTCTCAGAGAATGGTGCACTGCTCTGATGTACCTATGATACCACATGAAAACCCTTGCCTTCAAGGGAATGCTCCTCTGCTCTGGAGTCCCTATGGCTCACATGAAAACTCTGGCCGAACAACAAGGATGATGGGGACCACGAAACAAAAGATGGCAACATATGCTCATCTGAAATTGACCGCATCCATGTGCGTGTCTGGAACTGGAGACTTGGAAACAATGATCGTCGAGTCTGAAACCGAACTGTAGACTCTGATCATCTGGCTGGTCTGGAGACTGATGTCTGGAGTCTGGAAAATGAACAGACCTGTGACTCTACATATACTCCCCCTTTCTCCCATACTGGTCGTCGACCAAGTTGGGAGAAGACAAAGAAATGGGGAAAACAACATCAAATAGCCGACTTCATCATCATTTTTTTAATCGGCTTTCGCAAAACATTTTTTTATAAGCCGTTGACACATTTTTTTCGGCTTTTTCTCTCTTTTTTTAATGTGTACGGCTTTTTAAATGTACGTGCCTCTTTTTCCATTTTTTTTAAACTTTGGCCCATTTGGGCCTACAAAACAACTTCATTTTTTTTTTTACCGCAGGCCGCTCTCTTCATTTTTTATCACCGAATGGGCCTCCTTTTTTTAATTTTTCAGCCCACTTGAGCTTAACCAACAGCATCCCCCAAAGATTTTTTTTAAAATAAAAAGGGACCCGCTACCCATAGGGTTGCCAGGAACCCTTCTAAGGAAACCCCCACCCGACAGGGGTCTTCTTTCACGTCGCCGCCATGCCAGGAACCCTTCTTTCTTTTGATGGCGATCGTGGGATCGTGCAGTGGCGAGCGCGGCGGGACACAAAGGAGTGCTGCCGAGTGCGGCGGCCGCGCGAGTAGGGAATCAGGAGGTGCACGGCTGCTGAAGCTCCTCCGCGCGTGGGGGCAGGCGATGGTGCGGCGACCTGCTGTGGGTAAAGGACATCGCCTGGAGAGCCCTCTGGCTTTGCCGCAGAGGGGATGCGCGAGGGGTGCACCGCCTCGCCTGGGGCCAAGGGTCGTGGGAGCGGCATGGAGGCTTGGGCACGAGGAGCGGCATCGCCGCACGCTGCTAGATGTCACAAGGGGGTGCCGCGCGTGAAGGGGCGGCAGGATCTGAGTGTCGCCGTTGAGAGGGAGGCGCAGCACTTGCTGTATGGGTTCCTGGCGATGCGAACTGGATGGGACGTGGTTGTGTCTCAGGTCGTGGTGAAGCCTGGAGATGCCGTTTGGGGCTCGGAGGAGGAACGATGCCTGGGAGCCGAGGGGCTTCGCGCGGGGATGCACACCGCCTTTCACGAGTGGGCTGGGGCTGGGGCTCCGCCTGAGCCGCCGCCCGATGGGCTGCACTGATATGGAGTCGCGGTACCGGACTGTTGGGCATCGTTGGTTGCGCTCCCTGAGAGATAGTTGCCGCCTGTGAGGAGGAAGATCTGCTGAGGAAAATCGGAAGCGCGAGATCTGGGACTGGATGTTGCTTGAAACTGAGCAATATTAGGGTTTCAAAACCCTAAAATTTCTGGAATACAATCTTAAACAAATAATCTTCACCAATAATCTGACGGATCGAATCTCAATCTCATCGTACAGATCTTCAAACAACAGATAAATACTGAATAATCTTTAAAAATCGAAACTTGAACAAAAGATGAAAAAAAATCTGCTCGAGAATCGAACCCGCTCTGATACCATGTTAGAAAATCGGAAGCGAAAGCGAAACATGGATAAAAGATAATAAAAGAAAAGAACAAGCAGGATTTTTACGCGGAACCCTACTCCGTGAGGAGCAGGATGAAACCACGGGAGAAGCCCTCAACGGGGCATGCTATGCATTACTTTTTCTCAATGAGTACAGGAGGTCTGGGGCTCCTTATATAGCCTCTCCAGAGCCTCCAAGTCCCACCACTAGACGATGTGGGACTAAACACATGGATGGGGTAAATGGATCTTCTCCATGATCCATTTACCAAGTTACAACTCACAGGGCGCACAACCAAATACTCTAACAATTGCTGGATGTAATTTTTTCCAGAAACAAAAACTGCAAGTCGACCTCCTCAATCCTTGATAATTTCCTTGGATTGCTAAGATGGACAGATCCATTGCTCTAGCCAGAGGTCACCAGTTTTCCTGCACGGGGCCCACTTCCATAAAAAATCACAAAAATTGAAACCGAACCCAATTAAAGTTGTAGATCCACATTCCTGACCCAATACACTTGAAACAGAGTAGTCCACTCGATTAAGTCAAATTAAGTCCAATCCCTAGCCCACAACTCAAATGGCCGGGCTTGTGCATTGATTTCACCCTGTTAGAATACTTCGATGATCATTCCATAGAGCCCTCAGGTCTCTTATATAGGGAGAGAGCCCTTGGGTAAATTACAAGAGAAGTACATAAAGAAATAGAAATAACATAGAAGACTATCAACTATCTCTACACTCCCCCTCAAGATGGAGCATAGATATCTATCATGCTCAGCTTGGAAGAACATCTCTGGAAAGGTCCTCTGAGCAATGGCTTAGTAAATATGTCCGTTGTCTGATCCTCTGAACTGACGTGAGACGTGGAGATGAAGCCCTTCTGAATCATGTCCCTAGTGTAATGACAATCCACCTCTATGTGCTTGGTTCTCTCATGGAAGGCTGGATTGTTGGCAATAAATAATGCTGCCTGATTATCACATTGAAGATTCATGGGCAAGGGAACATCAATATTCAGATCTTCTAAGACTGCTTTAACCCACATCATTTCTGTGCTTGCCTGTGCCATGGCTCTGTACTCAGATTCGGCACTGGATCTTGCCACAATAGTCTGCTTCTTGCTTTTCCAAGAGACTAAAGAGCTTCCTATGAAGATAGCAAATCCAGAAGTAGACTTACGATCCCTTGGACATCCAGCATAATCTGCATCTGCACAAGCTGAAATAGACAGATCTGTCTCTTTCTTGAATAGCAACCCTGTGCCTGGGGAAGACTTCAGATATCTCAATATCATGTACAAGGCATCCAAATGTACTTGCCTCGGCTGCTCCATGAATTGACTCACCCGGTTGACTGCAAGGGCAATATCCGGTCGAGTTATAGTGATATATAAGAGCTTACCCACCATTTCTCTGTACCTTCTCTTGTCCACCTCCTCAGTATCATCATCGTATAGCTTCATACTCGGGTCCATAGGTGTACTTGAAGGTCTGCATCCAGTCATTCCTGTTTCAACAAGCAAATCTGTGACATATTTTCTTTGGGCCATCACCATTCCTTGTGCATTTCTTGCAAATTCTATCCCCAGAAAATATCGTATTGCGCCTAGATCCTTTATAATGAACTGGCTGCCCAACATAGACTTGGTTATCTCAACCCCCTGTGCATCATCTCCAGTGACCAATATGTCATCAACATATACCATAACAACAATGGTACCTCTTTGGGTCTTCCGGACGAACAATGAGTGGTCCGCATTTGATCTTCTGAACCCTTGTCGTTCAATGATCTGGGAGAGCTTTTGGAACCATACTCGAGGACTCTGTTTAAGGCCATAGATAGCCTTATGAAGTCTGCACACCTTTTGAGACTCCCCCTCAGCAGCGAACCCAGGTGGCTGCTGCATGTAGACTTCCTCCTGTAGATCACCATACAAAAAGGCATTCTTAACATCGAGTTGGAAGATAGCCCAGTCACGTACCACTGCAACTGAAAGAAGGATGCGAAGAGTAGAGTGTCTCGCCACCGGTGAGAAGGTATCCAAATAATCTACGCCATATGTCTGGGTAAATCCTCGTGCGACGAGTCTAGCCTTGTATCTGTCTAGACGGCCATCCGCATGATATTTCACTGTAAAAACCCACTTGCAACTTACTACTGAGGCACCTGGAGGAATGGGGACAAGTGACCATGTTCCCCTAGACTGCAATGCACGCATTTCCTCTTCCATTGCAAGACGCCAGCATTCAATCTTCATAGCATCCTGATAGGTCCGTGGGATCTCAACTGACGATACAGCAGCTGCAAATTTCTGAAAGTCCCCAGTGAGTCTATGAAAGGATACATGAGAGGCTAGGGGATATGTGGCACACTGTCTGCGCTGCTTCCTGTGAGCAATGGGTCGATCCAAATCATCCAAGACTGTGCTGGCCGGTTGCTCCTCCTCATGTAATAAAGATTCCTGCACAGGTGCATTCTCTAAACCATCATTAGTGTTAATTTCAGAGCAAACCTGAAGCGTGGTGGATGGTTGACTTGTAGCTTGAGCAGGGCCTGTTCGCCTCGTATAGAACTTAGTGTAAGGGACAAATGGAGGAGGTGGTGGTGGTGGTGGTGGTAGTATTGGTGGAGTAGAGGATTGACCCATGCTTGGCGGTGGTGGGACAAAGACATTGGAATCCGAAGAAGTGGAGGAGGCCAGTCTGTCACCCGCAGGTGAGAAATACATGACAGGTTCGAAAAAGGTAACGTCTGCACTCACATAGTACTTGTCATGGATAGGATCATAGCAGCGATATCCTTTCTGTGTCCTGGAGTAACCCACAAAAACACACTTGATAGCCCTAGGAGAGAGCTTATCAAGTCCTGGAGATAAGCGGTGAACAAACGCAACAGTGCCGAAGACCCGAGGTGTAAGAGCGAACAAATCTCTGTCCGAAAAAAGAACAGAGATTGGGGACTTTTCACCAAGAACAGTTGTAGGCATTCGGTTGACTAGATAACATGCTGTAAGGATGGCATCTCCCCAAAAAGATAATGGAGCACAACTTTGAATGAGTAATGTGCGAGCAATATCAAGGAAATGTCGATGTTTTCGTTCCGCAACTCCATTTTGTTGTGATGTGTAAGCACATGTGGTTTGATGAACAATGCCTTTTGAAGAAAGAAAGTTAGCAAGAGAACGAGTGCAGAACTCCAATGCATTATCAGTTCGAACATACTTAACAGTAGAAGAGAAAACATTTTGGATTTCATTAAGAAGATTTTGGATAACACTTCCTGCTTCAGATTTATTTTTAAGAAGAAACGTCCAGGACACTCGAGAAAAATCATCAACCACTACTAAATAGAACATGTGCCCCTGATGATCTGGGACACGACTTGGACCCCAAATGTCAACATGAAGTAATTCAAACGGGGAGCGACTGCTCCGACTCTGACGACCTGGGAAGCTAGATCTATGGTGCTTCCCCAACTGACACGCTTCACAATGAAAAGAGGAACTTGGAGATATCTGAGGCAGTAGGTGACGCATCTTCTGCAGGGGCAGATGACCGAACCGAAGATGCCAGGTGTACGGAGATACGGCGCTTTGGGAATGAAGAGAGACGCCAGCGTAGGAGTTACGGACTAGACGATAGAGGCCGTTGTGCTCAGAACCACAGCCAATCACCCTGCCCGTCAGTATGTCCTGAAAAATAACAGACGATGGATCAAAAATAGCACGACAGTGCAAATCACGTGTAATCTGACTAATGGACAAGAGATTCATAGAGAAATCTGGAGCATGGAGAACATTCTGTAAGTGCATAGAAGGTAGCAAAGCCATCTCCCCCTGACCGATGATAGGAGAGTAAGTGCCATCAGCAATGAGTACAGAGCGACCAGGCTGTACCGCTCTGTAGGACTTCAAAATATCTTTCTCACGGCATAGATGATGGGTAGCTCCAGAGTCGACAATCCATCCTGTGAGATCATGGCAATGAGATGAGACTGAAGGACTACCTGAAGCACTGGCAGAAGCGGATGTACTGGCTGACGCCGAGGCTGCAACATCAGAAACTTCAGTATTCTCTGGCGACGATTGAGGCATGATATCACGAAGCCGTGCCACCAACTCTTCGAACCTGTGGTCTGTAGCAGGAGCTGAAGGACCCTGAACATGATCCGCGACACGTGCAGAAGGAGGGAAGCCGTGCTTGGAATAGCACGTATCCTCCGAGTGACCAGTACGGCGGCAGAATGAACACGTGGAACGTATGCGACCTCCGCGACCACGTCCACCACTTCCTCTTCCACGAAATGAGGACGAACTACCACGTCCCCTGGAAACTGCCATTGCTGACGGAGTCGCAGTCGCTGTAGTGGACGGAACAGGTACACGACTGAGCCTCCTGTATACCTCTTCCATCGGTGGGATGGTGGCATCTGCTAGGATCTGAGCACGGGCCGCCTCGTACTCCGGGTCTAAGGCAGCAAGCAAAACGCCAACCATAGTGGCGTTGCGGAACGTCTTCTGCTGTTCCGGCGTGGCTGTAAGCGGAATAGTGCTATAGAGCTTCTCGAACATGCCACGAAGCGATGTGTACAGGGAATGAAGTGGCTTCCCATTCTGCTTCATCGTAAATATATCATGCTGCAACTGGAGCATCTTCGTCTCATTGCGGACCTGAGAGCACGTCATAGACAAAATATCCCACATCGCCTTAGCGGTGGGCTGGTGAAGGACATCATTCGCTATCTCCGTCGTAAGTGTACCTGAGAGCCACACCTTGGCGTACGCATCATCAGCCTCCCATGAGGCATAGATCCCTGTCTTCTCCGGTGGTTCATCCTCGGTAAGAATATGCTTCTTACCACACGACTTCATGAGACTGAGGAACTGCATCGCCCACAGTTCGTAATTTGTCCCGTCCATCTTGACGATTGGTGTCGATCCTTTGAAGGCACCTATGGCGGGCATATCGATCTTCTGATCTGACATACTTCCGGAGAAGAACAGCTACTGATATACCAAGCAAACTGTCTACCAAGACCTTGTAGGATTCAAGTGCATAGGTAGACGATTATGCACTTGAATCGAACATGACGCCGAGTCCTGAGAAGAACGCGGCACACCTGCAACGAGTAGAGGCTGTGAGAGCCTCTACTTGACAAAGACGGCTAATGAAAGGCGGCGGCGGCTGCTGGACAGCGGTGGGGGCGTGCCGCTGTGGCTGGCGGCAGGTGTGGTGGGGCCGGAGGAGAGCCCGGCGGTGGTGGAGGGGCTGGTGGGGGGCCCGGCGGCGTTTGGGGGCCGGTGGGGGGGGCCTGGCGGCGTTGGGGTGGCCGCTAGGGAGGCCCTGCGGCGGAGAGGGGCCGGTGTGGAGGCCCTGCGGCGGTGGAGGGGTCGGGGTGAGGGACCCGGCGGCAGTGGGAGGCCGGTGGAGAGGGGGGGCCGAAACCCTAGAGGGAGAGAGGGGGGGGCGAAACCCTAGAGGGTGGGGGGGGCGACGGTGGAAAACCCTAGGTTAGGGTCATGGCTCTGATACCATGTTAGAATACTTCGATGATCATTCCATAGAGCCCTCGGGTCTCTTATATAGGGAAAGAGCCCTTGGGTAAATTACAAGAGAAGTACATAAAGAAATAGAAATAACATAGAAGACTATCAACTATCTCTACACACCCAATAAGGATGTTGGAATGGGCTTGAGCCCAGTGTAGCCCGACAGATATGCACATCCCATCACTATCATAGAAGGCCATTTCGCGATATGTCTGCGATATATCGCCCATATATCGGGTATCGAGAGGCGGGGGATATCGATATCAGGGTGCATATCTATTTACTAGGGTATTGGCGATATTTGACTAATATGTCGACGATAAACCAAGTGTCGACGATATATCGCCGACATGAGGAATCTTCCCGCCTGTAAAAGCACTCAAATTGGTCCCATATCGGCCTATATCGGTACCTTTCGCTCATTTCGCCGATTTCATCTGCTACAAAGTCTTCCCCAAAGGTGTTTGGCTTCCTCCCTTTGAGGTAACATCTAGAATTCCATATCTACTCCGATTTATTGTGTGAAATTGTGAAATTTGTTAGGGCTTTTGCTAATAGTTGTTAGGTGATGCATATTCTTGTTTTTTTGTAAGATTTGAATTAATTAGTGAGATATTTAGTGAACTGATTTGAGATTTTTGAGTTATATTGTGAGATTAAGTTATAGATGAATGGAATTGGAGCTCTTGTTTTAGACATAGACAACAAGATTTTAGGTGATTTTTTTAACAAAAAAGTAGTAATTAATTAAATCCGTGAATAAAAAATTAGATCCACAATTTAGTGAGATTTTTGGTGAAATAGTTTGAGGGTTTTAGAGTTATGTTGTGAGTTTAAGTTAAGTCATGGATAAATGAAGTTGGATCTCTTGTTTTAGATATAGTAAACAAGATTATATAGTGATTCATGTTAACAAAAAAAGTAGTAATTAATTAAATCCGTGAATTAAAAATTAGATCTACAATTTAGTGAGATTTTTGGTGAACTGGTATAGGGGTTTTTTAGTTATATTGTGAGATTAAGTTATGGATGAATGAAGTTGGATCTCTTATTTTAGACATAGGAAACATGGTTTTATTGTGATTTATATTAACAAAAGAATAGTAATTAATTAAATCTATGAATTAAAAATTAGATCTACAACTTAGTGAGATTTTTGGAGAACTAATTTGGGGGTTTTGAGTAATGTTGCGAGATTAAGTTAACTTGTGGATGAATGAAGTTGGATCTCTTGTTTTAGACATAGAAAACATGATGTTATGGTGATTTATGCTAACAACACAGTAGTAATTAATTAAATCAGTAAATTAAAACTAAAAATTGTCTACAAATAATTGATTATTCTCCTCATATTTCTCACGAATGTTTGTTGTGTATTTTACAGAATTCGAGCTTCAGTAAATCAACATAAATGCACACTCCGGTCCAGAATCTGATGGTTCTGGTGATCAATTGGATACTGGAGAGATTGGTTGGAGGTATGCCACCGCTCCAGACGGTAACAAATCGAAACCACAGTGCAACCACTGTGGGAAGAAGTTGGGAGGAGGGGGCATTACGAGACTGAAGCGCCATCTTGTTGGCAACAACAAAAATGTTGCCAAGTGCACTCATTGTCTAAGAAATACGAGGGAGTTGGTGAAGGCCAACTTGGAGGGGAAAAAGGAGAAAGATGTGGAAAGGACCAGGCGGGATGAATTGCTCAAAGAATTCATGTTTGAGGAGTTCAATGCCTCTCCGATTCAGACGACAACTTTGTCGACCCTGCTGACATTCAGACCGCAGTGGAGAGGAGGCATACAAGAGGGCGACAAAAGAGTCTATGAGGAGCGAGTTCGAGAGAAGAGAACTCGATGGTGCACGTGACAGATTCCATGGAGTCGGTAGCAGTAGGAGTGGTTCTGGAGGCGCACCAATACCACCACCCACCAAAATGCTCAAGGCGAAGAGACAAGAATCCTTCTTGATGAGCGGGTCCATGCAGTACATGCTAAGCAAGGATTTGTGGTAAAAGACAGTGAAAGAGAAGTTTACCAATACACTGGAAAGAGTGAGCAAGGCCATCAGCAAGCTCTTCTTTGGAGAGAGCAATACAACTCGCGTCGCTAGTGGACCATTTTTACAGCACGCCATTGATGAGATCTCCGCAGCGGGAACGGGAGTGAAGGCTCCCACATCCAATAAGATAATGAACAAGTATCTCGGGATGGAGAAGGAGATGAATGAGTACATCTTCGATTTAAGGAGGAGATGGCCAGAGTACGCGGTGACTCTGATGTGTAATGGATGGATGAGCTACACAAAGAAGCATATCATCAACTTCCTCATTTACTGCGATGGGAAGATCTTTTTTTTTAATTTGTTGATGCATCTGAGCATGTGAAGGACTAAAAGTACCAGCTGAAGTTGATGAAAGACGTCATCAGGGATTTTGGAAAAGAGAACATTGTCCAGATAGTTACAAATAATGGCAACAACCTCAAGAAAGCAGGTGAAACAATAATGAAGTCTAGCAGCTACGACATTTTTTGGACACAGTGTGATGCACATTGTATAGATTTAATTCTAAAAGACTTCAACAAGATGAAGCTCGTCTCAAGAGTGGTGGAGCAAGCACGGACGATCACTACATTCATTTACAACCATTCCAAAGTGCCGGTGTTGATGAGGCGGATGTGCAATTGTGAGCTGGTGAGGCTTCGCATCACATGCTTTGCAACCAAATTTATAGTGTTGCAAAGCCTCAAACAGCACAAGACAGGGTTGAAGACCATGTGTTGCCAAGGTAAATGGTTCGAGATACATGACACTCGGACTAAAGGAGAACGGAAAGTGGAGTCAATCATCAACGATCTCCACTTATGAGATGACGTGACTCGGTCACGAAGAAAATAGATCAAGTTGTTTCTGCATTGCAGATTGTAGACGACGACAAGAAGCCACCATAGGACTGATCTACGAAGCATTGCATTGCATGAGAGAGAAGGTCAAAGAAGCAGTTGGGAGAGGATTCAAGTTATGGTTGGATATCATAGATGAGTGTTGGTCCAAGATGCTCTCACATCCTCTTCATAAGGCTGGTATGTAAGAATATTTGTTTTCATTTTTGATAACCCTTTAGAGTTTAGAATATGGATTAAAATACAAGAATTGTCCATGTTTGTGTCCAGTTTATTACTTCAATCCCAAGTACCAATACAAGAACAGTCATGGTACAAATGTCGACCTTCTAGCAGCGGTACAAGTTGTGATGGAGAAGCTTGTCAAGGACGAGAAGACACAGACCCCGAGCATGAATGAGGTAATTTTACTTCTGTAATCTAGAGTCAATTAGTGACTTCAAACAATGTGTAGGTCAAGTACTTCAGGGATGCCTTGGGCTCTTCCGATAAAATTACCGTGGTTAATGGACGGGGCAGTATCCTTCCTGATAAAGACTAAAACAAATAACTCCATTGATTGTGTTGTGATGCATTACAATTATTGATTTATCCTCTTTTGGATTTTCTGCAGTGGAATGGTGGTTACTGTACGGGATGGAAGCTCCCGCCTACGGAAATGGCAGTGAAAGTATTATCCCAAATCGCATTTGTCAGTGGTTGTGAGAGGAACTGGAGCACATTCAACTTGATCCATTCAAAGAAACGGAACAAAGTGGGAGAACAGAGGCTCCATGATCTTGTCTTCGTGTACTACAACTTGAGGCTGAATATGAAACATGCAAGGGAGGGACAGGATAAAGACGACTACACAGACCCTATTGATCTTGCATACATTTTCAAGATGCATGATGACGATGCTGATGAAGATGTTACGCAGAGGTGGACGGATTCCAATGGTGCTTCAGTGCTTAATCAACCGGGAGTCATGCCAAATTAAAATATAAGCCAGCAAATGGGAGCAGATGTTGGTGACTACATGGGTAGATTCAGGCGAATCACGAACCCTCTTGGAGGGGTGGAACTTGATGCGATTGTTGACGACTTTCTCTCCACCGTTCGAAATCCAAATCAAAGGATGACAGTGGAAGTGATGATGATGATGATGGCGATCATGGTGGATGTGGTGATGGGGAGACATATTAAGGGGGGTCAGGGTCAGCATGGGATGGACATGGACCACATGATGATACAAGATTCGAGACAGGGTGAGAATACATGGAGCGGTATGGAAACACACAAGGATAGTTTGTCCCAAGTCCAAGTCCATGACCTATGGATTACGATACATATGGACATGGCCATCATCCTACAGACAGCTACATGGACAATTTGATATCATATGTAAGTTCACTGAGCTGCATGGATATAAACAGCCCATACCGTGGAGGAACACCAAGTCCCCTGGACGGATATGGATCATCACACGATGAGAGATCATTTGACGTCTTCCTAGAATTCTTTCATACTCCTCCTCCAAGACCTCCTCCTCCTCCTCAAGCGTATACACCTCCATCATATGGGTACAGTGGGTATGGAGGATATAACAGCTACAACAGTGAGAACTACCAAGGTAGCCAACTCGAGAAGAGCCATTGAAGCTTCTTTGGTGGTGATAATTTTGGTTTCTTCATCGAGTACACGCATGTGCATCCTCCTCCGCAGTGATCTTCTCCTACTTTGTCGTCGTCATCCCGAGGATTTCTAGCCAGTACTTCGCAGCCTCGTTGTGCCCCTCGTGAAACCGGATCTAGTGATTCTTATCCTCGTCTCGAGATACTCATAGGGATCGACGCGGACCATCAATACCGTCCGTATTTCATGGATCACAAGGCCATGTACTTATACATGACATAGGAAAACTACTGCAAGTTCATTGAGTCTGCAATTCGCTATGATAGACAACAAGGAGGGGATACAATTCAGATCCTCCACGGAACTCTTGGTTGCAGGTAATCTCTATTACAATATTGCATTAATTTACATTTCTTACCATTTATTTTTCTCAATATATAAATCATTATAACAAAGAAATATTATCTCATTAGTCGTTAATTATGATGTACATTTTTGTAATCAAATGTCTATTCTCAATGACATTCACTATGTGCCCGATGTGACCAATATGTGCAATAGAAGGATCATAGATAATCCATACGTGTCATCTAAGTGTATGTTTCTAAGCTATTTATGTTCTAAGAACTTGAATGAATTACATTTCCAATATCTATAAGTCGGGAATCAGCATTAACAGTGATGACGTTTGATATGGCAGATATGTGCGGTATATGGGGTGTAAATGACCAATATGTGTGATATAAGTGTGTATTTGTAAGTTATTTGTTGTTTTAATATCTTGGATGATCTTAATTTCTGAGAAAATGATTTTTCTGAGCTATTTCCGACATTTCCACTGATATCGTCGATATATATCGATATATCCTTTTTCGGACGGACCGATACAATATCGATATTTCCTACACCGATCACTATACAAGCTAGGCTCAGGCTAGGGCCCTCTTTGTGCATAAAAATGCAGACCTACGCCTAATCAATTAGCCCACTACGTTGAACAGGCTTTAGTTCAACTCAATTAGGTCTGGTTCGATACCCAACACTAACTACAATGCTCATATTTACAAGATCATCAATCAAGAACAACAAAACCTCCGCTCCTCCCTTCCTCCCCCCCCCCCCCGCAGCCTCCGCTCGTCGCTCGGTTGCAGCCCGCGCACCACCGCCCCTCTCTTCTCTTCGCGCCACCTCCCTTCCTCCCCACGCCGCATCCGCACACCTCCGTCGCTTGCTCCGCTCCTCCCAGATCCCCACACCGTCGCCGCCTTCACAGGAGCCCAAAGACTGCAGCAAGTGAATATACGAAGGAGCGGGATGGAGAGCGAGCGGCGACTTCAACATGGAGGTGCATCTTCGCATGGGGTGGATGGGAGGTTCCGCGGTGGCGGAGGGGTTGGGGGCGTGTGGAGATGGCAGAGGAGGGGGAGCGCTCAGGGGGGCTCATGCGGGGAAGATACTCTCCCCTCGCATGAGGAAGAAGCAAGGTTTGAGGGATGTAAGGGGAAGGGTGGGATTGTCGGTCCAGCCTTGGAGGAGAGGTTTCCTGGTGTTCGTAGGGAGAGCCCGCAGTTCGTGGCGGCAGAAGGGGAGGATGCGCTCTCAGGGGAGGGGAGGTAGGTGCATGTCTCCCATAAGAAGCCGGGTCGTTCCTGCTGGCGGTGTGGCGTAAGGGGGCACTTGGCGTCGGTTTGCGTTGCTAAGCCGTGTTGTTTTGCTTGTGGTGGTCTGGGACACAAGAGGGTGGATTGTCGTTCCCATTCCCGGTTACGCGGGAATCGCTTCTCTCTCGGAAGATCGGTTTTTCAGCGCAGGTGCGCTCGCGAGGAGTTGGCTGGGCTCGGAGGTGGAGGTCGTTCTTTCGCCCAGGTCGTGGCTGGTGATGCATGCAACCGCTTTCCGTTGGTTTCATCCTCGTTTCAAAGGCAGGCTCCTTCTTCTGGGGACCACGATGTTTTTGCGATGAAGTCGCGGGAGCAGGATACAAGAAGCTCGGTCGGTGGCAGGGCGGTCATTGGCGTTTCCTTGGGAGAGTGCTTATCCATGGAGGTCGCGAGCAACATCCTTCGGGAGCTCCTGGGGGACCGATTCTCGGGGGACATCATCCCCTTTGGGACAAGGAGATGCTGTGTTAGGGGGCTGTCGAACGACCAGCGGTTGAGGCTGTTTCATGGCGGGCTGAGGGGAGGCATTGTTTGGAAGGACTTGCGATATGCGGATGGGGCATGCGCGGACGTCAAGGTTTGCGTCGTCGAGGTGCGTGGCGTTCCCTTTCTTTCTCGCTCTGTTAATTGTCTGAAGCATCCACTTCGTAGATGGGGTGAAGTTCTGGTCGTTACCGATGATGGTTTATCTCCGGGGTCCGATCCCTCGTCGACTAAGGTTCTCTTGGAGTGCAACAAGTCCTTCCTGGACGGGGCGATGGATCAGGTTTTCTATGGGATCCTAAAATTTGGTCGATTCTTCTGCCGGCTAGAGTTGTCGGTGGTGCCTCCACCGCCACCTCTGGCGGTGCATGGCGTCGCCGAGGAGCAGGGCATGGGGAGAGGAAAGGCCGTCGTTTCGGTTCTCGAGACACATTTTCCAAAGCAGGGCGCCGCTTCGGGGATCTCGTCCCGCTATGATGTTTTCGTAAGTCACTCGGACTCCTTCGTACATCAGGCCCATCCTTTTGCATGGGATCACTGCATGGATGCTTCTCTTGGCGGTTTTCCTGGTGACGAGGCGGTTAGGTGCACGGGGATCAAGGGGGATTTCGGCTCCTCGATTGGGATGCCTGGAACCTCGTTTCGGGCTTTTTCTTCTCTTTCCCGGATAGCTCATTTCCGGACCAGACCCTCCTCCGGATCCGGGAGCGGGTCGGTTGATCGGTTTGTGGAGCTGGATCCAATTAACCATAATGTGGCGGGCTTGGTTTCTGTGGATCTTGGGAAGCGATTTTTGGGTTCGATTGAGAGGGGTGCTCTTCCTCTGGTTCCGGGTCCCCTCTCTCTCGATACTGAAGAGGATGCCTCCGTTGGACTTCTACAGGGTTCTCCATCTTCTGCTTCGGGGCCCTGCAGTACTGCTACACCCTCAGCAGCCGCTAAGGGGACTCAGATCGTTGCCGGGTCTGATGGCGATTCATCAAGAAGATCTGCAAAGCGCTACAGGAGGAACAAATCGCGTTCGAGATCGAGGGAGACTCAGACTTGTCTCTCCTTCAAGGAGGCGGTGGCCGCGGCTGCTGGTGTCGTTGGCTCAAGGGGATTCGAAGATGATTCCAAATGCAAGTCTTGTCTTGGAACGTCAGGGGTTTGGGGGATGTTGACAAGCGGAAAATGATGGGTAGCAGGTTCAAAGAATGGGGTTGCGATGTGGTGATGCTTCAGGAAACTAAGCTCCGTCAGATGGATGACGATCTGTGGCGATCTTTTGCTTCGGGGAATTTAGACGAATTCCGTGCCTTGGATGCTGAGGGCTCAGCAGGTGGTTTGCTCATTGCTTGGAGGTCAGCCGTTTTCTCCTTTAATTCGATGTTCAAGGGTTGCTATTCAATTTCCATTTCTCTCACGAGACGGGAAGATTCTTCTACTGTGCTCTTTTCTTGTTACGGGCCAACATGCCATATTAAGAGGCAGGATCTTTGGGATGAGCTTCTTCGGGTCAGCCAGGTGTTCGAGGGCATTCCTTGGCTGATTGGGGGTGACTTTAATGTTACCTTGCGTGCTTCAGATAGGCCCCGATCTAGGGACGGTGCGGACCCGGGCTCGGCGGACTTCGCTCATTTGATTGACTCCCTTGCTCTGGAGGATCTTTGTGCTAATGACATTTCGTACACCTAGAGGAATTCTTCGTCTAGATCTTGCATTGACAGGTTTCTCGCCTCCGAGGCTCTTATGACGGCTTTTCACCTTGCTATTGTTTACTCTTGTCCGCGGTCTTACTCGGACCACACACCTATTGTGTGGGACCCGGGTGTTTCCTTTCCTGCTACTGGTTTCTTTAGATATGAGAAGTGTTGGTTACAGGAGGAGAACTTCAGGGACTTTGTGTCTCAAATTTGGGGGAAGGATTACGGTGGGGGGTCCGCTGTGGGCCATTTTGCTCGGAAATTGATGTTCTTACGGAAGAGTTTGGCCTCCTTTAAGAAAACAACCAGGGCTACGCGTGCGTCTGCCAGGAAAGAGGCGGAGGAGATCGTGGTCTCTTTTGATTTGTTGGAGGGGGAAAGGGAGCTCACCTCCGACGAGCTGGCCTCCAAGTCAGCGGCCCAGGCGAGGGTGGAGGCTGAGGACCGAAAGCGCGTGGCGGAATGGCGTCAGAGGGCCAGAATCTCTTAACTTAGAAATGGGGATGCTAATTCCTCTTACTTCCATAGGATTGCCAGTAACAGGAGGCGCTCCAATTTTATTCGTTCCATTTCCTTCGGCGAGAGGGAGATCGTGGGGGAGGTTGCTCTGGGGGAGGAGGTGGCAAATTACTTTAAGGTTTTCTCTTGTTCACGCACCCCTAGACGTTGGTTTTGGTCGGGGGAGGGAGCTCCAACTCTCTCTCCCTCGATATGTGAAGAGTTGACTAAGGACGTAACTTTGGAGGAGGTCAAGAATGCGGTTTGGGATCTCAACTTCAACACCTCACCGGGTCCGGATGGGTTCCCCGTCGCTTTCTACAAGGATTTCTGGGATTTGGTGGGGCAGGAGATTTGGGATGTAATTAAAGAATTTTGCAGTTGTAATGCGGGCTTCGACAAAATCAATAGGGCTATAATTTTCCTGTTGCCAAAAATACCCTCTGCTCATCGTATTGAGGACTTTCGTCCCATTGCGATTTCAAACGGTTTATACTTGATTGTGGCGAAGGTGTTCGCTCGCAGGCTCGCCCCGATTCTCGATGATTTGATTTCTCCTACCCAGGCGGCTTTCATTCGTGGTAGACAAATTGCGGACATTACGGCTCTGGCTTCTGAGATGATGGAGAGTTAGATGAGGAGCGGGAGGCATGGGGTGCTTTGGAAGGTTGATTTTGCTAAGGCTTACGATTCTCTGGACTGGACCTTCTTGTGGTCGGTCCTGAGGAATCGTGGGTTCCCCCCGACGTGGATCTCCTGGATGCGTCGCTGCATCTCTACTGTTTCGTTCTCCATTATGATCAATGGTCGTATCGTGGGTAATCGATTCCAGCCTAGAAGAGGCGTGCGACAAGGCTGCCCCCTGACCCCCCTTCTGTTTGTGATTGCAGTGGACGTGCTTCCCCGGATGGCGGTTCGCGTGGCCGATCATGGTCTGTCCATGGGCTTCTCCTACGGCGATAGGGTCATACCGCCCCTCCAGTACGTTGACGACACTATCGTGTTCATCGAGGGGGATCTCGATGAGGTCAGGGGCATGGCGACAACCTTGGAAATTTTCAGCGAGCTTTCGGGTTTGCTCATCAATCAAAGCAAGTCCAAGGTGATTCCCTTTGCGTTGGATTCGGAGGCTTCGAACGCTTGTGGCCTCGCCCTGGGCTCCCCCCCCCCTTCCTCTCTCCTGATTGACTACATGGGCTTGCCCCTGGGGGCGGGGCGGGCTAGGCAGCGCGACTGGCACAAGGTTATTGAGAAGGTGGAGGGGAGGCTCTCCGGTTGGAGTGCGTCCATGCTCTCTCGGGGTGGCCGCCTTGTGCTCATCAAATCGGTTCTTTCTTCTATCCACGTCTACTATCTCTCCAATTGGCTGCTGCCGGTGGGGCTGTGAAACCTTATTAAGAAGTTGATGTGGAAGTTCCTTTGGGGGAGAAGGGGGCCTTCCTCGCGTGGTCCACATCTCGTGGATTGGGAGGAGGTGACGAGGAGGAAGTGCGATGGGGGATCTCGGCATCCGTCGTCTCGACTGGGTCAATAACGCTCTCATGCTTAAGTAGGTGAACAGGCTCTGGGGGGACTCTACTAAGTTCTGCTTTTCTTTGTTGCGCGAGATTTTGGGCTTAAGTGGGGAGATGTTGGCGGATATTGGTGACCCTCGCTCTCGTACCCCCTTCTGGCGGGGGATTGTTTCGGTGACCCATCAGTATTCTCATCTCTTTGCTCCCGTTCTCGAAGATGGCTGCTCTTTCAAGTTCTGGACGGACAGATGGGCGGGTGATGCCCCCTTACGGGAGTCTTTCCCGCGTCTTTTTGCCTTGGCATCTGATAGGCACGCTACTGTGGCTTCTGCTTGGTCGGGGGATGGCTGGTTCCCATCGCTTCTGGGCAACCTCTCTTATCAGCGTTTCGACGAATTTCTTGTGCTTCTGGAGTCTATTTCGAATGCGCCCAGTCCCACGCGGGGTCGGGACCACTGGGCTTGGCGGGAGGGCAACTTCTCCACTAGGAAGGCTTTCAAGGCAATCTCCTCTCATCCTCTGGGAAATTTGGAACCCCTCAACCGCGACTGCAACTTCCTTTCGGGCTTGAGGCTTCCGAAGCGGGTAACTATCTTTCTTTGGCTCTTCCGCAGAGGGAGGATTTTAACGCGGGATCGATGCGCTAGACTCTTTGGTGCTTTGGCTTCGGTGGATTGTGCTCTCTGTGGCAACGACATCGAATCTTTATTTCATCTCTTCTTCGGTTGTCCGGTCACTGGGGGCATTTGGGATGACGCGAGAATGGCTTGTATCAACACTTCGGACTTGGTCGGTGTTTGGGACTCTTTGCGCTCCAACAAAGACAGGGACCGCAGGGACTTCTTGGGCATGTTTGCTTGCATTTGGGCAATCTGGTTGGGACGTAACGCCACAATTTTCAGGGGGCAGAGGTTTTACAGGGAAAATGTTTTGGCTCACGCGGCTCGTTTAACTTGTGATTGGGCGTCGGTGTAATTCGCGCCTTCTTATGTGGGATCTTCTCAATCCGGTCTCTGCTCCTTCTCTCAATAGTCATGTACTTCTCTTTCTATTTTCCGCTTTTTATTAATAAATTTTTTTGGGGCGAGCGCCACGCTGTGTCTCCCCCGAACCGTTAGTTTTCAAAAAAAAAGAACAACAAAACCTTTTCCCGCATTAAGTAGGGATGGCTACATGGATTCTTTGCCTCCATTCAAATCTATCTTGGGTCATTCTTGAGCTTAGATCCAAATACTAAGATCCCTTTTAATAGTTTCATTCCACCACTTATCGGGCCTTCCTCGACCTTTCTTAGACGGCTCAACATCCTAAAGCTCGCATCTTCTAACTAGTGCATCGGCCAACCTCCTTGACAAATGGTCAAACCATCTTAAGTGATTCTCTCATCTTATCCTATATCGAAGGTACCCAACTTTCCTTCTGGCCACGTCATTCCAAGTCCGATCTTTTCGTGTACGACCACACACCTACCTTAGCATTTTCATTTATGCTATTGCCATTCTTTCCACATGTCTATGGTTCGCATGCCAACACTCATATTTACAGAGCATAGCATGTCCCACGACTGCTTTGTAATACTTTCCTTTGATTTCAAAGGAATTTTCTCATCACATAGAATAGTAAAAGCTCCTCTCCACTTCATCCAACCTGCATGTATTCTATGAATAACATCTCCATCAATTTCCCCCATCACGTTGCAAAATAGATGTCAAGTATCTAAAAGAATCTTTCTTTTGAATGTTATCATCTCCAATCTTCAACTCGATTCCTTCACTACAACTTCCATCAAATGTGTACTCTATATATTCAGTCTTAGCTCTACTTAATCATTTAGTCTCTAAGGCACGCCTCCAAATCTCAAGCATCTCATCTACTCCATCTCTAGTCTCATCAATCAACATGATATCAACAGCGAACAACATACACCAAGGTATCTCATCCTAAATGTGCCTACTCAACTCGTCCATAATCAAAGTAAAAAAGGAATGGACTTAAAGCATAACCTTGATGCAGACTGATGTTGATATCAAAATAGTAAGCCTTCCCAGATTGGATCCTTACACAAGATGAAGCCTCATCACACATTCCTTATAAGGTTAACGTATAAGACAAGTACTTGTCTCTTCTCAAAACTCTCCATAATACAAATCTTTACAAAAATCAAAGCCCCATCATACATATCCTTAACAAGATCAGCAATACCCGAGAAAAACATGTTTAACAACTGAACAGTCATATATTATTAAAAATCATGCCTGGCACACCAGCCCTCCTTGTGTATTATGAGGTCGCACAAACAAGGTTTTAGAGAAAGGTCTAGATTTCTTAGACGAGTCACAGTCCTAAGAAACGAATGCTTAAAATCAGTTATTAACCTTTGTCCTTCCATAAACAATTACCTCATCTCCTCCATTGATTGACGGTTGAGAACTGTCACCTGGAATCTGCCTGCTCTGACTTACAACGACCTCAGATCGATAGGTCTCTCTAGTGCCTACGTCTATTGCTTCCACCTTATCAACCATGATTTGGAATCTAAGTTTTTCCACCATACAACTCAAAGCAACTAGAAACACATGCATCGACCATGCTCTCAAATCCACCATAACATCCAATGAGGCACCAAGGGAGAGCCCATCACCCATCATTAAAGCAATCTCCCTGAGGGAGAAAAACATAATGCAATTTAGAAGAAACCTCAGCACCTGAGAGGCAATGCAAAAACTTGAAGAAGACGTTGCTAACAAAAACCACCATCCCATCTCGTAGAAGCGGATGTTCTTTTCATTTGGTAGATCCAAGTCCATGGCCTATTTCGGGTTCACTCGGTAGGTATCGTATCCAGCCCGGAAAAGACAGAGCATCCCTCGATGCCTCGCCCTGCGGACCTCATCTATGTCTTCCAAGCAGAAAGAAGTAGGAAAGCAAGCATGGATGGGGCAACCCCCAACATCATCATAATTACCCGATGACTCAAGGATCATCAGTGTTTATATCTCATGTGGCACACACACAAACCAAAGCACCACCCAAGTGGATCATGTCTCCCCAAAAATAAGCTCCCGAATTTCTCTAACCATCAAAGTAGACCTCCATAGCAACCCATAGTCACCCACCCAATGATGCAACAATCAGAATCGAAGAGCATCTATTGCTCGCTCATCAAATCAATAATCTACACTATCAGTTGATCAACCCTCTTCTTCCATATGACATGAGTCTTGCCATCATCTCTCCTAGGGTCCACCTTCCTCCAGCAAAAGTAAAGGAGAGGGTCTTGGAAAACACTAACATTATTGCCCCCAATGACCATACCGCAAGCACCGGATCCTATGTATCATGCAACTCCCCAATCAATCGCCCTTCATGAACTTTGCAAACCCTCCTTGAACAACACTAACATCGGACCCTACTCCCTTTAATCTTCACCCATTGCAATATCATCTCTACCCTCACAAATGTAACCTCTCTCCATACCCTCTTTGTTGAGCTTCTTCCTTTTCTAGAGAATATAAAAGTGATGGCTCGAATGGTGTATATTCCAATAATGGTATGGGATCCCTTGTATAAGGGTTCAAGAAAAATGGTCACTGGAAGTGTCAAAAAAAAAATGGTCACTGGAAAAAAAATACGCATGAACTCGGATATGTCCAGATATGATCGATAAGGACAAAAGATATGATCGACAACTGTCAATGATCGATCAGCTGAAAAGATGTGATCGATCATTTGATGATTGTTGGAATGGAATTAAAATATAATCGATAAGTTCAATGGATATGATTGACAAGGCATGATTGATCAGTGCAATATACATGACTGGCAAGTAATCATTGATCAGTGTCAATATGATCGATAAGTTCATGAATTTTTGATCTCCTGATTTGGAAACTTTCAGTTGACGATTTCTTCAAGTTACAACTTTGCAAAACAATACAAATAAACAATTACAACACTTTTGAACAAAGACAACTAACAAAGTTGAGCTTTTACTTCGCTTGAGAGCGACGACTCTTCATAGTCGTGTCGAACTGAGATCCGCACCTGCAGTCCTGCAATCACAAAAAGTATACGAGCAACTACGATATATTCGTGTGTGCATGCTATCTTTAAAACTATGAAGAAACAAAAAAAACTAAAAATTACTTGCCAACCACTTACCCTTGCGTCTCTTACCCGTTTCTCCACATTCACCGTCCCTCTCTCCCCCTAATACTAGATGTTATTTCCACGACTCAAACAAGAAACCTCTAGATCACACCAACATTAGGAGAGCATGCCAATGAAAGTGGGAAAAGAAGAAAAGGTTATACAAAGATGTATTAAATGATGTAGATTGTGATTCAACAAAGAAACTATATTCAATGCAGTAGATTGTGATTCGAAAAAGAAACTATGTTTCTCCAATGTTTTTGATCCTAAAATGTAGAGATATATTTTATGTTGTGTTATTATGTTATGTGTATTGTTTCTTCTTCTTATGAACGTTTTATGTAATTCACCCATAGGCTACTCTCCTATATAAGAGAGCCTAGGGTTTATGGAATAAACAACTTGTCTTCTTTTCCCAACATGGTATCAGAACGGCGGTCCTAGACTGGAGCTCCGAAACCCTAGCCCTGCCCAACATCCTCTCTCTCCCTCACGTCATGCAGCCCGGCCTCGCGCGCCGCCCAACCCGGCTCTGTACGTGCTGCCCAACCTAGCACCCCCCGCACGCCTCGTGCGCGCGTGCCCCGCCAGCCCCTGTACGCGCGCGCGTCTCCACGCAGCCCCTTGCGTGTGTGTGTCAACCACCGTCCGGTCCTCTTTCATGTTAAGATTGGTTGCATGAGCCTACACATGCAATCCAATCTCCTTATTTCAGTGTAGACACAATCCTGTCTAGTATTCAACCCTAATCTTCTCAAGCCGACATGTCAGAGAACAAGGCCAATATTCCCTCTACAGGCGCCTTCAGAGGTCCTACGCTTATAGTCAAGATGGATGGGTCAAATTATGAACTGTGGATTATGCAGTTCATGAGCATGATGAAGTCTAATGGTAAGAAAGATATTCTTACCGAAGAAGAACCGGCTGAGAAGACTGGGGTTAACGCCTCATGGGAGGCAGATGATGCATATACCAAAGTGTGGCTTTCAGGTATGTTGGCAATAAAGATTGCCAATGATATACTCATCAGCCCACAGCCAGACGATGTAGGATACTCTTGCAGCTACTTATTCACAAGTAAAGAATGAAACGAGGATTCTACAGCTTCAACATGATATCTTCGGTATCAAACAGAATGGACGGCCACTCCACTCTTTGTATACATCCCTACGTGGGATGTTTGAGAAGCTATATAGCTTTATGCCTCTCACACTACCCCTGAGCAGCAGAAGACTTATAGGAATGCCACCATGGTTGGTGTGTTCCTGGCCGCCCTTGATCCAGCATACGAGGCGGGCCGTTCCCAAATCTTGGCAGACTCTACTATTCCTCCTATGGAGGAAGCTTTTCGCAAACTCATTCGTATTGTTGTTCCATCTGCTACTGCCGATCAGACATCCTCAGCAATGGCGACATCCCGAGGTCGCGGTGATTCTTCTCAGTTTCGTGGTCGTGGACCTCGGGGCAGGGGAGGTCGTGTTTGTCAACCATGTACTTTTTGCCACCGTTCTGGACACACAGGGGATAAATGATATTCCAAGCATGGATTCCCTGCTTCTGCACGTATGGCTGAACAGATTGAGCCTCCAGTTGCTTCCTCTTTGGATCAACGTTTTGATGATCTTGTTGCTCGTTTGAGGGGTATTATACCACCCTCTAGTCCTGTGTCATCCTCGCCGATCTCTGTGAGTCATTCCGATGTCGTTGCTTCAGCCTCCTCCAGTACCTCAGTTAGTACTTATGCACTCACTAGCAGTAGTGGATCTGATACTATAAAGTGGATTATGGACTCTGGTGCCACACATCATCTGTGTGGAGACAAGGGTCAACTTACAGCCTTCAGACAGGTTCCTCCAGGACGTACTGTGGTTATTGCAGATGGGGCTCACTCCCCTATCACTGGTCAGAGGGAGATTAGCTTGACACCCTCTATGCATCTAAAGAATGTGTTACATGCACCTGATTTTCTCTATGAATTTGTTGTCACTTAGCCAGATTACGAAGGATTTACATTGTCGAGCCATTTTTTATCCAACTTCTCTCATTTGTCAGAGCATCCTTACGGGCAACGTGATTGGGTGTGGCCGCGAGCAGGGTGGCCTCTATCGCCTAGTTCGAACTCCATATGCCGGAATTGGACCCGTCTCACCGTTTATGTGGCACCTGCGCTTTGGTCATCTACCGCTTCAGAAACTTGTCGTGTTCTGCCCCAGATCTCGCCTCACACGTCCTTTCAATGTGAGGCTTGTCAGTTAGGAAAGCATCATCGATCTACCTTTCCCAGTCGTCGGAGTCAGAGCAGTAGCTCCATTTTTGAGTTGTTGCATGTCAATATTTGGGGTCCCAGTCGTGTCCATGATCATCAGGGGCACATGTTTTATCTTGTCGCTGTTGATGATTTTTCTCGTCTGTCTTGGGTCTTCTTATTAAAGAATAAATCTAAAGCTGGAAATGTTATCAAAAATTTCATAAATGAAGTACGTAATGGTTCATCTGCTTCTGTGAAAATTGTAAGAACTGATAATGCCTTAGAGTTTTGTGCTAATACTCTACTTATTTTTTCACCCAAGGAATTATTCATCAAACATCATGTGTCTATACTTCCCAACAAAATGGAGTAGCAGAAAGAAAACATCGCCATTTGCCTGATGTCACTAGGGCGCTTCTCATCTAGAGTCGTGGTCCTCATTCTTTATGGGGCGATGTTGTTCTAACGGCACGCTATCTCATAAATTGCAAGTCGCCGTCAGTCTTAGGTGAGAAGATCCCTTTCTCTTTGGCCTTCCCTAAGAAGGAATTATTCTCACTTACTCCTCGTGTATTTGGCTCGATTGCCTTCGTCCACCAGGTGTCTCCAGGTATTGACAAGCTTTCTCCTAGAGATGTCAAATGTGTCTTTGTCGGGTACTCCAGGACACAAAAAGGGTACATGTGTTATGATCCGATGCGCAGGAAATATTATGTTAGTGTCGATGTCACCTTTTTTGAGTCTGTTACGTACTTCTCCGGGTTCTCCCCTACAGGTGATCGGTTGATATCTTCAGACATTAATGAAGCCATATACATGCCACCACCACCACAATCATCTCTGTTACCACCACCATCTACACCGCCCCACTTCCTATTACAGTCCATTCCACCATTGCCACACCACTATATCCGCCGGCCAGCTTCTGCTCATGGTCACCGCTCATCATCTAGCACGCATGAGGTATGTCCTGAGAATATAGTTTCTAATGATGGATCTAATGGTTTACCTGAGGAGGCTTCTGTACAGGGGACAGATGAGGAGGTTGTTGATTTGAATCTACTATTGCGCTACGAAAGCATAAGCGTAGCTGTGCATCATATCCTATAGCATCCATGGTTTCTTTTGATCGTTTATCTGGTGAATTCAGGAATTTTGTTGTTGCCCTATATGTCGTGGATATTCCACGGAATTACCAAGATGCTTTGAAGGACAGTCGATGGCGCTTAGCTATGGAAGAAGAGATGGATGCTCTTCAGTCGAGAGGCGCTTGGAGCCTTGTACCTGCTCCTACTGGCGTGTCTACAGTTAGTTGTAAATGGGTGTTTAAAGTGAAGCAAAATGCAGATGGTAGCATCGACAGATACAAGGCACGCATGGTTGCACGAGGGTTTACACAGACATACGGGGTGGATTATCTTGACACATTCTCACATGTGGCTCGGCATTCCACCTTACGGATCCTTCTCTCTGTGGCAGTAATTCGAGATTGGTCGTTGTTTCAGTTAGATGTCAAGAATGCATTTCTATATGGTGATCTTCAGGAGGAAGTCTACATACAACAGCCACCTGGTTTTGTTGTTGAGGGGGAGTGTTCACAAATGTGTAGACTTCATAAGGTGGTCTATGGCCTTAAGCAGAGCCCTAAAGCTTGGTTCAAGAAGCTTTCAGACTTGTTTGAAAGATAGGAGTACAGACGGTCAAACGTAGATCATTTCCTCTTTATACAGAAAACATCCAGAGGTATGATTGCAATTATGGTGTATGTTGATGATATTCTTATTACAGGAGATGACATACAAGGAATCAAGAGGGCGAAAGAATTTTGGGTCGTGAATTTGTCACCAAGGACCTTGGGGTCCTTAGATACTTGTTGGGACTAGAGTTTGCCAGAAATCAACAAGGGCTCGTGATGACTCAGAGGAAATATGTCACTGACTTGCTAAGTGAAACAGGAATGCTTGGATATCGACCTGCCACTACACCTATGGATCCACGCATGAAACTATATGATGATGATGATACTGATGAGGTGGATAGAAGGAGATACAGAGAGCTGGTAGGAAAACTTCTTTATGTTACCATTACCATACCCGATATATCTTTTGTTGTTAGTCGGGTGAACCAGTTCATGGAGCAACCACGTCAGGTACATATGGATGCCATACAGGTGATACACAGGTATCTTAAATCATCTCCAGGTGCAGGACTATTGTTTAAGAAAGGCAAGGAGGTCACTATCTCAGCATGTGTAGATGCAAAATATGCAGGATGTCCTAAGGATAGGAATCCCACCACTGGATTTGCTGTATATGTTGGAGTTTCTCTTGTCTCATGGAGGAGCAAGAAGCAAACTGTTGTAGCCAGATCTAGTGATGAGTCTGAATACAGGGCTATGGCCCAGGTCAGTACAGAAATGATGTAGGTTAAAGCCGTACTCATAAAGCTATATATAGAGGTCTCCCTTCTTATGGTACTGGAATGTGACAATCAAGCTGCTATATTTATTGCAAATATTCCAGCATTTCATGAACGGACCAAGCACATCGAGGTTGATTGTCACTATATACGATATGTGATCCAGAAGGGTTTTATTTCCACATCTCATGTCAGCTCAGGAGACCAGACTGCAGATATCTTCACCAAAGCCTTACTTAGAGGACCATTCCAAAAGTACTCGTCCAAGCTGAGCATGATCGATATCTATGCTCCATCTTGAGGGGGAGTGTAGAGATATTTTTTTTTGAGGCTCAAAAAAGGGGGAGACACGCGATGGTGTTCACCCCAGTATAATATATTAAGAAAAAAATAGAACGAGATACTTACAGCGTGAGGGGGGGAAGAAGGGGGGAAGAGGGAGATACCAAAGCAGACCAAAGAATACGACAACCGGGCCCCGTGGCCCAACTACATAGACCAATCAGCAATTAGGTTGATAGCCGCGGAAGTCACATTCTCCTCGTAGAAGCGCGCGCCCGAGAAAATAGAGTCGTTGCGAGCCCGCCAGATAGACCAAAGGCGCGCCAAGGGACCCAGCAGATGCGAACGGGGCCGCCTACGGTTGGCCCAAAGGATATCGCAGAAGTCTTCCGTATTGGCCGCACGAGCCCAAGCAACATCATCCCAAATCCGAGACACCGACGCACAAAGGAAGAACAGGTGGTCGGCTGATTCGTCTGACACCCCACAGAGATTGCAAAGGATGCTGGGGGTGTGAAGGAAGGAGGCACACCGGTCACGAGTCATCAGCCTCCGATGCCGAAAAACCCAGAAGAAGAAGGTGATCCTAGCGGGCAAGCGGAGCCCCCATAAGAGGGCGCAGTCACGAACCAAAGAAGCAGCCAGGGGGGGGGAGTGTAGAGATATATTTTATGTTATGTTATTATGTTATGTGTATTATTTCTTCTTCTTATGAATGCTTTATGTAATTTATCCATAGGATACTCTCCTATATAAGAGAGCCTAGGGTTTATGGAATAAACAACTTGTCTTCTTTTCCCAACATAAAACAAACATTTACCCATAATAAGGGCGACCAGCTTGTATTAATTCCTTGCTTCCATTGAAATCTATCATGTGTCATACTCGACCTAGCTTGGAGGAAATAAAGAAATTAAGATGTTCCTCTTGTCTTATCAAAGGAACGGCGACTCTTTCCCAAAACAAGTGGGACAAGTTGTATGAAATCCTTGTTTCTTTAGAATCTATCCTGTCATACCCACCCAAGTCCTAACCCAGCTCCACACAAGCATGCTTCTACGATTGCAAAAACACCCTCCCTTAAGGTTCATCCTCCATATTTAGACAGCTCCTTTGACTAAAAAAAACTTTAGACAACTCCATAACATGGTAATCAATTGGCATTATCTGCAGAAGACCAAACAATACCGAACTTTGCGTTCATTACATATTTTGCAAAACCATGAATATGATATGAAACCAAGCCTTATGGGGTCAACTACATTAATTCACTCTGTTAAATCTATAACGCATATTCAATTGTACACTACACATGGATCAAAACAATTAATACATCATTTCCAGCATTTCTTTGGCCTTTCTGACCATTCTTGAAAATCTCATTATATATCTTCACACATTCGGACCTGGAAATTGATCGTGATCTGGTGATCTGCACATGCACAAACCACAAAGTCCATCCCATTTTGTAAAGATGTTTCATTTGAACTTTACTACACATTATGGGATCTAACAATAATCACCAAAACCAAATCCTAGAAGGAACTAATGGCATGCCCAGCTTGAACACAATCTACTGATAAAAAAGTTAACCATGTATACAAACACACGTACACATGCATGCATGTGCATCCCCGTGGGCGGTGCATGCACACATGCATGATGGTGTTCATGGTGTATATTCCATGAAGAACTCAAAGAAAGGAAGAGCACAAACCTCCATGTCAAACAGGTCAATAATTACATGGATTTGTCACATCCAAATTTCAAACAAATGTACACTAGTTCACGATATCTCAATTTATAGTCTGCAAACACTTTTTCTGTCTTCTAATACCTTTTCTTGAAGGCATGTCAACCAACTTCTCATACCTTCAATTTGGGGACATTTATACCTTCTCCGACGATATATCTAAACCACCTTTAAAGTGATTTCACTCATTTTATCTTCTATTACTAGATCCAACAATCTTTTGAGAAAATTTCCATTAGAATTACACTGTATAAATCAAGGGTAAAGAGTGCATGAAGTGGGACATGGCAAGTTTCAAAAACGTGATTATTGTAACTGAAAAATTGCCATATTTCAAATGACCATTTATTCTTCTCGAACATGACAAATAACAACTTACTTTGTTGATGCGCAATATTCGAGGTGCACTTAATTTTCCTTGTGTAAGCACCTGAATACTTGAACCCTCACATGGTTGCAAAAAAAAGCCGCATCTAAAAAATGCAACAAAAAAGTATAATTAGGACAGGAAAAAGACAATATCTACATACAGAATATTAATTACTTTTTTTGCAAATGTCGGGGTTTGGGGCTTTGGTCATTTAATAAAAGGGTAAAATAGGGCTACCCCCAGGGGGAAGCCATCTTGGCTACCCACACCCTAATTGTGTTTATTTTGTTTATTTTGAAGGTATTTTTCGATAACACAGGGGGGGGGGGGGGGCTTTAGATCGCTATATGACACCATGTTATTATTCAAATTTCGTGCAAAACAGATATTCCTAAGCCTTCCATCAAACATATCAAATTTTAACGGTCTCAGAATTGCTGAAATTGATCCCTTTTACATGGACGGCTTAGGAATGTCTATTTTGCATGAAATTTAAATGACAACATGGTGTCATATAGTGATCTTAATCCCCAGGTGTTATCGAAAAATACCTTTAAAATAAAAAAATAAGGGTGGGGTAACCAAGTTAGCTCCCTCTTGGGGTAGTCCCATTTTACCCTTAATAAAATAAGGGTAGGGGGGAAATATTTGCTTTCAACAATAAAAAAATGATTGCATTAAGCTACAAGAAACAACACATAGAATTGTTTACATTCTTCTATGCAAATGCCTCACACAACCCCTTGATCTATCATCGTCTATGAAAATTTACTATCTCTAGATATGACTTAGAAATATAAGAAAAATTCTTCTATGCCCGCATAGACCCATTTTTTCACACAGCCACGATAAAAAATATTGACCCGTGTCATAATTTAAAATGTAAATATTAAAAGAGGCGAAGGTTATGAAAGAGATTTCAGGCACTACATACAGAACACACACAATGATAGCTAGAAAACTATATAAAAAACAAACAATGCTCTAAGAAGGCAGTTTATTGCTAGCCCGGCATTGATGACAACCACCACTTTGCTTAGAGTGCTTACCTGATAGATCTGCAACTAGGCGCTGTCTATCTGATCTCCGAGCACATAGACAGTGGTCATTTTAAAAATGTATTAAAAGCCATGATAAAATTATAATCATGCAATCTTACGAGCGTCTATAATGTAGGTTAAAAGATAGTTGTCACCAGCTGCACCAGTGTTAATCTTCTCTCATAGGCTACAGATTTAAGAAAGGAGCTCCGCTACTCCATAGGAGCTCATTTCGGTTACCTCGCTAAGTACATTTGACCTGGAAATTTTGTTCTTACATTATTATTAACTCTGTTAACACATAATATATTGTTGGAAGTACTATAAATTTAATATATCTAACCAGCTCTATCAAATATGTCTATGTTTGATCTAGTACGTCAGTATTTGCAATGGAATCAGCCACATGCCCACTGACCGTGCTATACAGAGCTTCTAGCTGATGACTGTCAGTCATGGGGGTTCTCAGAGAGAGGTCTGCATGGTCATCAACATGGGAAGGCAATATAGATGACATGGCAGAGGTCGGTTAAGTTTCGCAGGCCAGTTGGAAACCTTTCTGAACGAAAACCTTCTAAGATCCACTAATTTGGGACATTCTAAACCAGACCGCATGCTGGGGAGACCAAGAATTTTTTTGAGAAAAGGTAGGATGTACCACCATTAGAGACCATTCAAAGAATATATTATATAAAAAATAACTGAATAACTACATCCGTCAAGTTTTCAAAACGGATTCTGGCGTGCCCGAGCACATTTCGGAATAAAACCTCCCACCCTCAAAGACAACAACATTTCTGGCTAGCCATAGTGCCCAGACTAATGCGCATACATTCATCTGCCCTTCCTCTAAACCTGACCAATCTCTACCAAATGAATCCCAAGAAGTATCTTTCTCACTCCATAGGACGTCTGGAATGTCCGCACTTCCCCATGCTTACATTTAACTGGGACAATGAAAAAACAAATGATCAACATCTTCTGCCACTTCACCACATCTTCCGCAGCCATCCACCACTTCAGGAAAAAGTCTGGCTCTCCGTGCCACGACAAAATACACACTCTTCTCATTAGTCGTAGAAACACCCTCTGAACCCCACTAAAATGGTTTATTGGTAGAAGCAGCCCCACTCCAATGACCAAGGTTCCAACCCCCCCCCAACTAGTAAAAAAAGCTTCCACATCCAGATCCTAGGAGAAGTCGCAGTATCCATCAAAGAAATTGGGCCAGAAACCACCATCTAAGCCTTCTTGACTGTAAACGTCCCATCTCTCTAGCACCACGAATCTCTTCCTTCCAACGGCACAACGAGCCTCGCCAACCTGTCAGAGAGACACATAAACTCATCTACTTTATTTGAATATGGCCAAGTTGGCATATTATTTGTTTTTTGTTTAAAAATGGCATACGATAAGATGTGTGACTTACCAAGCGATTTGACCAAAAATTTCGACAGGGATCTTGGCTGATTTGGAAGGACAAGGTGCCAAAGAAAGTGATATGATGCTTCTGAGAAGGGAGGAAGTCCTAACGAGGGCTTATCGCCAGAAGATTATGCTCACATTTAATGCAGTGTGTGGTATTAGCATCCAGGACTTTGAGGACTGCTAACATGCATTCCTTCCAACACCTATTTTGGGGGGGGGGGGGGGGGGGGGGGGGGGGGGGGAGGATATAAGTGATTACCTCCAAGTACTTCTCAGACCTTGCAATAAGCATAGATAGGTTCGCTAGTCAGGTTCCATTGAATACAAATAGGTGACATGCTTTCTGAAAACAATATAACAACTATAACACTGGATTTTCTAGAAATGTAGGCAAAATGACACACAAGATTTAAATCTTCAACCTGACTCAGACCCTTTCCATCCCATGATCTACAAAAAAAGTTCGAAAGAAAAATCACCAATACACATTACTGTGCAAGTAGCCATCGCATGTACCTGCTCTCATATACATGTATTTATTCAAATTGAGGGACATTAGAAAATACCTTTCAACACTTAATTTTTATTTTTTGAGAGGTCCTACACCACTTTACTTCAACATGCAACAGTTTGTGACCAATAAATCAAATCTCACTTTATGAAATCCACAGAATTCATGAACCATTTTAAACTTTTTTTTAGAGAAATGTGGAGCTACAGCAACTGTAGTAGCTCCTGGACAGCTGCATGGATCATCTCGGCCAACAAAGAAAATGCCATTTAATACTAAAGATAAGTAACCTCCCTTCTCTTCTCTTGTTAGAACCTGTGTGTTAGCTTGTTATCACAGGAGAATGCAACACCGCTCAATTCATCCGCTGTAAGTTTAGTTATCACATAAACAGTCATTACCTTCAAGTTCAGTAATTCCACTTCAATAAAAACTTATCAGAACAAGTGTACAGCTAACATTCTTTTTTTGAAAGGACAGTTGCCATTCATTCTGCTACAATCTCACCAAAACAAAGATTTTAATTGTTTTAATTGCATTCATAACGTGTTTGAATCATTTCAACTAGGATATTATTATGCCGTTGACAGATTATTGATTACATGAACAGTCAACTTTCAAGTTCAGTACATACTTAATGTACACACTGTCTCATTTGTAGTAAACAATATTTATAGGAAACTGAAGTGGCTTCAAACTTACCATTTCCACTTACTAAATTTTGTTAAAAAAAATCACGTTGGTTAATTAGTCAAGAAAATCTATTTACGATTTTGCAAATGGGCAAAGCATAGGAAGAATTGCGTGAAAGCCTTCCTCTAAGTCAATAGTTGCAAGATATAATTACTATTACCACGGTACCACCAATTTAAAATTTGATTCAAAATTTCAAAGCTGGAAAAACAAAATGCACTTGGTAGGAGTTTGGAAAATTTTAAATGCACTTGGTAGTTGCACCAAGTTCTTCCACATTCTGCATATCACTGCACTCGTTAGTCGGGAGGTTTTCACTGCAAGTTGCCTCTTTCAGGTTCATTGCTTGCCCTAACCTATCAGGATGCTCGGTGAGCATGTATACAAATCTTGTTGCCATTGGGCAGAGGGAAGATGTGCAGTGTTGCTAAAATTAGCAGGAGAATGTCGCTAAAACTATGGCAATGCATGTGGTTGCTGGGAAGGAAAGTATGGCAGAACAGTGGCTGTTGGGCAAGGTGGGATGGCGCGTTCTGCTCCAGTATTGGACGGGCAGAAAAACAGAAGAATGTAAAAGAACTGGCAGCTTTCCAACTATGTTTTCAACCAATTATTTCATTTCAATAGTTAAGATGATCCATGCACTGCAACTGCCAAGTCCTTTCTGTGTCAGCAGCAATGTCAGTTTCTAGAAAAATAATCTAGTAATAACTGTAGATAAACAGTCCTTTTCAGACGCAGATAAACAAAATGTTATTTTGCTAAATAATTTTATTGAGAGCTCAAAACTTCCAACTGTCTAGCACTGTAATCAGCATCGCCATGTCTACTACCACAATTTGCTTCATCAGGATGCCCACATCATAGTCAGTGTTACTTAACAAAGAAGCCAACTAGGGGACTTACTTTGTATTATCTCTTGAAGGCATGCGGCCATGCATTACACAATCCAGACACCACAATGGGAAATCCTTCTCATCTTCTGCACCGGTTAGCTCTGTAATTTTCTTTCTCCATGGACCTCCATGAGAACCCTCTGTAATTATGGAAGGAGGAGCAGTACTTGAAAACTCAAATGAGGGAAGAACCGTCGCGCTGCTGTTTTCAGCTGTATCATCGGAGGGCTTTCTGATAGATATATCTCTTCCCATTATTGAATCACTGTGGGCTGAAGTGTGTGAGCTGGATCTTTGCTTTCTTTTGCCCAACAAATGAGACAATAAGCCACGAAGTGTCTCCTGAGCAAGATTAATCTGTGAACCACAAGTAGAAAATGACATAACTCACAAGAACTGAGTATATACACAAAAGAACCAGAAGAACCGTGCTGACATCTTTATTATGAAATTCAAGAGCGCAAAGAGGAAAAGCGTGAACGATAAAATTCAATCAACATCAATGTAAGAGGATTCATTCTTTTCCAAGGATATCTTCCATTGCTATGTTTCCACTGTTGAAAGTAAAGTTAATTTTCTCATACAAATTATGTAAAAGAAAAGGGGAGTTTTGCATGTCTGTCCCTCCAAATTTTGCCAAAAATGCTTGAACCTGTACCTAATTCTTAATTGCTTAACTCCTACAAACCCTCTCTATTGACACTTGCGTTCTATTGTAATTGTTTATGACTATGAGCTGAACAACAGAGATAAATGTAAAAAATGCAACTTAATGTAGCCGACTACTGAATTTATATTATTGGCCGACTACTGAATTTATGTTATTTTATTTTTAATTTTTAATTCTGAAGATTTACCCGAGAATGACCTAAGATAGATCTGAATGGAGGCAAAGAACCCATGTAGCCGACCCAACTTAATGTGGGAAAAGGCTATGTTGTTGTAATTATGAAGGTTTACCATTTATAGGAATATTATAAAAAATGCCAAAGATTCATATATGTATCTCGTTAATTGGTACTTTTATCTTGAAGTCTTGTTAATTGATGGTCATATATGTATAAACATATAAGAATATATGTATTAGAATTAAATCTTATATTTAAAATAATTAAAAAAATACGAAACCGGATAATTCCAAATAATCACCCGAATACCAATTATTCTCTATTCAGTGACCCCTCTCAATGAATGTCGAATACCGACTTCTGCAACACTGGTAAAAATTAAAAGAAAATCGGCAATTTTATTTTCTATATGCTCCATAGAGAATAAAAAAGGACAAATTATCCGAAAACAAACTGAGTATTAACTTGGGTGGGACCATTGTGACGCTAGATGAGTCATGCAATTGAAGGGGGGTCTTAGCACATGGGTAGTTCTCACTTGGTTTTTTTCCATGAGATCTGGTGCAAAAGCTTCTTAAAAATGTTGTGTCAATTTTTTTTAGGTCTCATCAATCATTCAATGGTTCTTTTCCTGTCATCCTCCGAAACGATGTGGGCAGCCGATGATCTCTCGGTTAATTCTTCCGGGGATAGCTCCCTGACATTCTCCACGCGATCCAATCTAATAATAGTCGCCTCGGCCTCGTTACGAACGGACATCCGAGCCTGACGCGTAGAAAATTTGAAGGAGGCAAGAACTCGTCGCAGGGATGATAGTTTAAGAGCAAAGCGATGAGCCGCATTACCCATAGAAGACGTCTGAGACCAATGATGTCGCACCATCTCCTTGAAATTAGGCTCCAAAAGCCAGCTCTTCTCGTAACGAAAAATACCACGCGGCCGGGACGATTCGCCCGAATCCCACATAATGGGGCTGTGGTCCGAAAAAGACCGAGGACGAGAGGAAACCGAGCACAAGGGAAAAGCATCCATCCAACGCGAATTAGCCAAAAACCGGTCGAGCCGAGATCGAGATGAGTTATTACGCCAAGTGTATATGATATCCGCGGCCACCAAATCTTCCAGAGCCAAGTGATTGATGAAGTCCAAAAAATCGACAGAACCTGGATCCCTTCCCCCCCTACCACGAGGACGGTCGGTTGAAAGCAATGTAACATTAAAATCCCCCCCCAAAATCCACGGAATATCCCCAAAAGCCGCAGCATCACCAAGTAAGTCCTCCCATAAATCACGACGAGCAGTGTGGCATAAAGGCGCATAGACACAAGAGAAAGCCAAAGGTACGTTAGTGGCCACGTGCACAAGGATTACAGAGATAGAGTGACGTCCCATGCGAGAGCAGGATAAAGAGAAGTTTGAAGATCTCCAAGCCACAATAGCGCCGCCAGAAGAACCGATCGCGTCCAAAGAACAGAAGGCATCCACCGGCCCCGCCCCAAAAGATCTCCAAAGCACGTCATCAACTCCAGCGAGCTTTGATTCCTGTAGCAGAGCGACATCACAATCCCAATCAACCAATCGCGAGCCCAAAGCCCTGCGACGAATAGGGTCACCCAGACCACGGACATTCCAAGAGAGAAGCTTCATTAAATATTACAAAAATTGTCCCAAAAAGTGACCGAGGATACGCTAAACTTAAGCACGGCGATGGTTCAACCGGCGAAGTCCAGCCGCTTCCGCCACCGCCTCCCGAGATAATAGAATCGGCGGAGGAGATATCCCCTCGAGTGAGAGGTCCAGGCGCCGAGCATAAACCACTCCATATCTAGTCGGGGAAGCAATCGAAGCGTTCCAAGAGTTCCATGAGGCTGCAGTTCTGGTTGTAGAAAGCGGCGTAGCATTTGAAGAAGAATCCCCTTGATCGGCAGAAGACCTATAGAGCCCAAAAGCAGAAGGAGGTTGTCCATAAAGAATAGGGATAGCGTCATTACCGTGCTCGGGGGCCACCTCCGAGGAGCCCGGCTCGATCGCCAGCAGAGAAGGCGAAGATAGAGTGGAAGAAGGACTAGAGTCTTCATAACACGGCGACTGATAGAAGGGGATCGCTGAAATAGGATTAGGGCAAGGAATTTCTTCGTAGTACATAAGAGAATCTCCAAACAAATGATGTAGCCGACCCTACTTATAGTGGGAGAAGGCTTAGTACATTTTTTCATCAATCACACAAATACACAACTTACTAAGGAAAATTGTTAAAAATATCCACAACTACAAAATCGCGTTTAATGTACTGTACATCAGAAATATCTAACGCGGTGAAGACCAAGCCAATTCCATGCAGAAGAAAACAAACAGAACCATGCAACTGAAACGGTCTACCTTATAGTCTTCAGAAGCACCAGATATATTTAAATCAACTGCATACATTTCCGCAGAAAAGCACTGTGGAGTTTCAAGATGTATGGACAAGCATCCTAGCCTGGTATCCACTGTAAACCATGCGGGGATGCTAACCTAGAAAAGCAAAGAAAAATTGCTTTAGACATATTGCCAACACAAGCTCTGATATAAGAAGCAATCGGTGCTACCATCTCAAAGAGTTCTTCCTTCTTTTCTTCAAAGGAAACCTGCAGCAAGTTAATTACATATTCAGATACATGCCTCTAAGTAACATTTTCTTAAAATGGTAGTAATAGAGGTGGGAAATCTCAGATGAAGTTGTAGGTTATCTCTGAAACCTTGCCAAAATCCTTAATTACAGTTCCCTTCGTGATCTCCCAAAGCTTGACAAAACCAGCAGTATCCTAACAGACAAGTATGAAGTAAGAATATTTACAGCCAAATAAAATGAGTAATAGTAGTGATTGTTTAAAATGACAAATCTCAACCTTGGTCAGAATGTGTCTTCGGTTGTTTAAAATTTCATGTTGCACAATTGCAGGGTATCCAGGGATGGTGAGGGAAGGTTCTTTAAAAGAAGGAACCTGAATTACAAGACAAACTTTCAATGATGGAGAAGACGGCTTCAGCCAACATAAGCTTAGCAATTCATGAAACCTGCACAATTGGGATGAAGAATGTCTATTCTACAGATGACATTGTCTAGAATAGTGGAACTGTTTTAGCAATATGACACAAGCATGTGTTGCTGACTGCATCAAATAGAGGGAAAAAAAAGACTAATATTTGACTAATTGATGGTTTGAATGAAAAAGCCAAGAAAAAGAAAAAAATCATATTCAATCTGGCAAGGACTTACAAGACAAGATCCCTCTATGCATGTCCTTGCTCTTGTAAAAGATAGATTTCCAGCTAAGAATGAGCCGCCCTTCTGAAAGGCTTTCTGAGGATTGCAACAATCGGCTGGCCATTTGTGAACAGAAGAATCTGTAGTTGCAACCCAGATGCTGTCATCATGCAATGCTAACTGTAGAACCGGATCCTCCTTGGTGCAGAGCAGAATGGTTTCTCTGGTTGCTAGGTCAGTCAGGTATAGCTGATGGCAGAAAAAAAAGATCCACCAAATTACTAAAGTAGAAATTAAAGTAGCATCAGATCAATATATGGAACCAAAGAAGAATTGATACTAACAGAGCAATCCTTCCCACCACTGTAAACATGACTAAATGTAGGTGTGCTGGCAAGGGCCCAAACAGAATCTGTATGCACTGCATAAGAATGCACACATCGTTGTTGCCCAAGATCCCAGAGACTACAATAAAGAGAGCATTTCAGTACTTGTCACCAAATAACATATAACTGGTCCTAAGAAAGTTCGGACTCGCTTAAGATTATGTTATGTAACCTACATAAAGAAACAACAAAAGCGCTAAAATGTCAAAGGACCCATAATGGGGTCAAACTCCTCCGTACAAATCATTAATTTTCAATCATAACAGGCATGCTGGGATGCATGACAAAATTTTGTTAACAAACATAATCCCACTTACCCATGGCAATCTTATACAAGGGACATTGATACGATTAAGATAACAGAAACAAGTATGCAGATAACAGTAACAATATGATGTTAAACAAGATGAGAAAAGGTAGTTACAGTGGAAAGAGCTGCATATGAGTTGAGCCCACATATGTGGCCACGTATGACTAATTTGCAGTCTGAAGACAATGTTGAACCAATACCATTGAGTTTCTCCATGGAGAGTTAGATAGTTATCTACCATCTCGAACCATGTTATCCTGGTGTTACCAGTATCATACCAATGCAATTGTCTCTATCTTATTTCTCAGCAAACCTCAATCCATTCATTAGATACATAATCAATTCATATACAAGCCATTCCAATCAATCATATTGTTAAATGGGTTATATTTTTTGCCTATTTAAGATGATTGACCTTTTGGAATTTTGTAAGATGCCATCCTGATTTCAAGAAGATATGAATTTTTGCACGGATCCAAAGTAGTGTTCACACAGATTCATTTCATTAAATATTCAGTTCAAACCCAGAATTCCAAAGTAGTGCTTACACAGATTCATTTCATTAAATATTCAGTTCAAACTGGGCTCGAAAATTAATGAACCAAACTGAATGTAAGCCTAGGCTGTTTCGTAGGAACAAACTAAACCAACAATGTAGGGTAACAAAAGGATCGAGTTGTTTCTCCATGTTAAGAATTTTGTAACAAGAAGCCATTAAAAACCAAAATTAGAAAACACCCCAAGACCCCTCCAATTGTACGAGGGTTGGCCATCTAAATTTTTGCCATCATTGGTATTTGCTTACATCAATCCTGCACTCAACATCGAATAAGAATAGTCATACAACCAATAATGTGACAGCGAATATAGTACATTCTCAACATAAGCCCTCACCACGTTCTTAAAAACATTCATTGTTTAGAACAGAGGCCATGTTGGTCTCCTATACATAGGAGACTAATAGGACAATTACATAGAAAGTCCGCAAATAATAAAACTCTCAATGCTCCCACGCAAGCTAAAGCATAGAGATCCGTCATGCTAAATTTGCAACTTCATCTCTTAAAGACAACGATGGGATGCATTTTGGAAAAGATGCCGGCGATTTCTTTTGTATAAGAAACATGGGAAGCAGAACAAATCCCTTTCATGTTAATATCTCTTATATTGTGACAATCTACATCTACGTGTTTGATTCTCTCATGACATGCGGGATTATTTGCAACAAATAATGCCATCTGATTGTAACACTTTAATTGCATTGGGAGAGACACTTCCCCTTGAAAATCAGTCATGACTGACTTGACCTACATGACATGTGCAGTAGCATGGACCATGGCTTTATACCCTACCTCTACACTAGATATTGCTGCATTTGTTTCGTGCCTCGTAATGTAACTCGGTTCTGTCCAGCGTATACACAAAAACCAGTGGTAGACTTTATGTCGTTTGGTTATCCAGTATGGTCAACATCAATGTTGTAGAAGTCACCCGGCTAGCCCGACTAGTAGGTCCGACTAGCCTAGTCAGTGGAGTGGCCGACCGAGTACCGACTAATTCCGACTAGGTCCACTAGTCTACCAATTTTTGCTTGGAGATAACATATTTTCTTACTTTTATAATAGCAAACTTATTCTAATACACTTAATGTTTTATTTAAATTCAATTACATCTTTGATTCATTATGATAGTAAAAATATATATCTATGTAAATATATAATAATATATGTATAAAAATGATTTATATATTTAAAAAATCAAAGCCTATTAAAGCCTGACTAAATCCGAGTAATCATCTGACTGCCGATTAATCCTTAGTCAATGACCCAATCGACCGAGTACCGACTAACGACTTTTGCAACCTTGGTCAACATCAGCAGAAAGTGTACTCTTCAATGGCTTCTTAATGAGAAAGAGAACATCCTTTCTCGATGCAGCCTTAACGTACATGAATATCATCATATTAGCAATTAGCATTCCATTAAAGCTTCTTGGGATTGAATATAAACTGCCCGATCTATTTAACTGCAAAGAGAATGTATGGGCAAGTGATAATAACATAACTAGCTGAAAAACAAACCATCTATATTATATGGCACCAATGTCCTATGTATCATCGTCAAAGAATCGAACGTTAGATCCATGAGAATATCAACTTGAGAAGTTTCGAACATGCTTCTTTTTTGAAAAGAAAATGGGTGTTCACCGATAATCAAGAAAGGTTGTATCGATATCGATATTGATATCGTTTTGATTCGCCCGGAACTGTATATATCGGGATATATCGCCGATATATCGACGATATCGGCGGAAATGTCGGATTTGGCTCAAAAAGCCATTATTGTCGTTTTTTCAGAAATTAAGATCATCCAAGATATTAAAACAACAAATAACCTACATATACAAACGCATGCCACACATATCGGTCGTTTATAGCCCATATATCGCACATATCGCTCATATCGAACATATCATTGTTAATGTTTATTCCTAACCTATAGATATTGGAAATGGATTCCATTCAAGTTCTTATAATATTAAATAACTTACAAATATACACTTAGATGACACATATAGATCATTTGTGAAGACTATGATCCTTATATTGCATATATTGGTCATATCGAACATATCGCTAGTATTGTTATTGTTGACCTATATATATTGAAAATGGAGTTCATCCAAGTTCTTAGATCACTAAATAACTTACAAATATACTCTTAGATCACACATATCGATCATCTATGAAGCTTATATCGCATATATCGATCATTTCGAACATATCGATATTAATGCCTATTCTTGACGTATAGATATTTTTTTGGAAGAATTGACTTCATAGATTGGAAATTGATTTCACAAGGTCTTACAACATGAAATAACTGGCAAATATACACCAAGTTGAAGAACCATTGTATGCACCCTCTTGTCGCACCATACCCTACCAGTAAGGGGGTCTCGTGGGGGGGGTAGAGGGGGCCCAGGTTGGCCCCCCTTGCGGGGGTGCAGGGGCAGTGCCCTAGACACGAAATAAAATATATATAAACCATTGTGTGTTTTAATACTAGGTGTAGCTAGATATGTGTTTAAATACTGGGTGTAGCTAGATGAGTAGTGGAATCAATCTTGCATGAATAATAACATTGATATATAGAGATATCGACGAAATATCGGTGATATCAATCGATATCCGGAATTTTTGTACTGAATCATGTCATTTTTGACCGATATGAGCCGATGTGGCGATATAATGCCGATATATCGACGATATATCGTCGATTTTCCTGTAAAAGGATATACTGGGTGATATCGAAACCCCTTCTTTGTCGAAACTGATATATCATCGATATATCGGCGATATATCGTCGATACGGCCTTTTATGCCGATAATGTGTGTGCCCAAAAAAATCTTTATTAATCAGAAGTTTTACAAGCACAGGGCTATCATACTAGATAGCCAAAGCTGAAAGAAACTTAGCTGATTTGATTACATTTTCCACAAAAACTCTCCCTCCAGAAGATGAGCCTATTCATAGCCAGGCAGATGGACCAAACCACCACAATAGCCATGGAGCAATTGACTTCCAACCCATGCCAATTCGCGGCAACCAAGTCCCAAAAATCAGACGAGCTGCCAGTAACCAGCCCAGGAATGGAAATCCCTACCCACACCTCACAACTCTCACATCCGAAGAACATATGCTCATATTGTTCCATCATATCACAATGAACACAAGATGTATTCTCACCATGAAACAAACAAGCATATATAGCCCCAATCAGAAGCCTCCCCCTCTTGTCTTAGCAACCAAAGGAAAATCTTCACACAAACCAAATCCTTCCTAGCCCAAATGTGTTCGTAATCCCCTATGCACCCTCCCAGCTAAAAAATGAACCCACCACACAAAGATTTGTACACTTTCTTAACCGAGTAGCTGCCATTACTACATGTCCGGTGAGCCTCCCTTTCGAAGGACCATTGCAACCCTCAAACACGCTCGCCAAAGAGAACAACTCCTCGGGCCACTGATCAGAGACATATGATCTAAAACTCAGAAAAAACAATTCCTCGTGACAAGCACCTGCCACTGTGACCTCAAGATGTGAGGTTAATGAGAAATGTCAGGGAAACCATTGACACAAGGCACCATCCTCCATCCAATTATCATGCCCGAAACAGAAGCCTCTTTCATCATCCACAACCACCCACATATAAAGCAGAATCTCAAGCGCAACCGAGCAAAGTCCACTCCAGAATGTCAAAGGGGGGTCTCCAAGCACCCGAGCCGAGGGAAAAGTCACGGTAACCCCATAAATCTTTCAGAGCAGTATGCAGAGCATATCTCCACCTCCCCCCAAAACACGGTATGTGCATTTGCAAAGAAGGGCCTTGTTCATCTCCTCTCCTTATGACATTAAAGTATCTATGACCATTGCCTTTCTTGGCAAGCATTCTATTGTTAAGGTTTTTGGTGATTTATGCTATTTTTGGGGACATAGTTTACCACAAGTTATAGAGGTATTCTTATATGTTGTTGGAAATATATTATTGACTTGTATTGAACAAGAATATTAGAAATTGTTTGCGTGTTTGTCGAGGGTCGGATGTGGTGTTGCTCAGAATTCTACTATTCCTGTTTTTTTTCTCTCGTCCAGAATTGCTCCGGCAAGCACTTAAGGAGACTGGAGTACATCGTATTGCAGTTCTTTTTCTCCTCAATAGGTGATTTTAAAGGTATACCCCTGGTTGCATGGGAGTCTGTTACGTTGTGAAACAAATTATGCTTGCTAGATCTAGTGTAGAGTCATAGTACAGAGCTATGGCACAGGGGTGCACTGAGATGATATAAGTCAAATCCGTTCTAACAGAACTAGTTCTTGACGCGCCTCTTCCCATGCAGTGACTTTGCGACAACCAGTTTGCTTTCTTCATTACCTACAATTCAGCTTTCCATACGAGGATCGAATACATTGAGGTAGATTGTCATTACACACGAAATATGATTCAGAAGGGTTTTATCCCTACTTCTCACGTCGGTTCAGGGGAACAGACTACGGATGTTTTCACCAAATCCCTGGACAGGGGGCATTCTAGAGGTGTTGTTACAAGCTAAGCGTGACTGACATCTATGCTCCATCTTGAGGGAGTGTTGAGATTTATTTTGTATTTGCTTATTTATTCTGTTTTTATTATGTAATTTGTCCGCTAGTGTTTATATGAGAAAGCCCTATGGCCCTCATAGTAAACAAATCATTATTCTCTTTCCACGCAGCTACCATTGAGATTTTACATTTTTGTCCAAAAATAATGTGAAGGGAAAATTTGCAACAAACCCCGCGGTTAGAATTGGAATGCATCACAAATTGGCCCACATGCATACCAACATCGATGTCAGCGTTGATGTACTCTGGTATAAGCTAAAAAGTATTCCTTTTTTGTTGTACGCTGGTATAAGCTAAAAAGTATTTGTTTTTTGTCAAGGAAAAGAAAGTAATGTATACATGTATTACAAACAAAACCTTTCAACCACCATTACTCCAACCATTACAGAAATATAAAAGTAACACTAAGTTAATGTAGCACCTATTTTGAGTATGGATAAATTATATGGGTAACTTTCTATCACAAAAAATAAACACGTAAGCTAGTGGCCTCTTTCAAAAAAAATGTAGGCTAGCAGTAAAGTCAGGGAAACAGTTAAACATGACTGATCATACTATAGCCATAATTCACTTTGTTGTGGTCCTTAAGATACACGAAATATAACATTAACTAAGCTTTGCAGTCAAGAAATCATATTTTAGGTTTTTTTAAGGAGAGAGTATGAGCTCGAGTTGAACACACTGAAATTACATGGTCCACCAATCATAAAAGGCACTAACATGATGCAATAATCTTTTTGTATGTTACTTTAAAAAGGATTTGGTTATTAGAAATAAAACAAGGAATATAAATAGATTTTAGTAAGAACATGTAATAGTTTGTGGGCAAAATTAGAATTTTAAGAGAAAAAACCTATTTGGCAATAGAAGCAAGCATATTACCGGATCATGGAATCAGATGATCCGGACAAACAAAACCTGCAAAAAGCCATGGGAAAAATGGTCAACCAATGCAATGAAATGTGTAGTAACATTGCAGAATATAATGCAGAGTGCATCAGATGTGTGCAGTGCACGACAAGAAAGGAAGCATCTTTTTCAGAAAAAGGATAACAAATGTAGTACTGTACATAAAACAGTTCCGCATCTCTTTAAGAAAAACACAATTCATTTATTAGACCATTACCCCTTTCCAAAAAAATCCATTAGACCCATAGATAATATTAGAAAAATTTTATTAAAAAGGCAGAGAAGGAAAACTTTGATCTTCAAGGTAACAAGAGAAATGGCAAAAGCATTTTTCAACGGTTTGGACTCCAACTAATTAGAGTTTTCATTATAGCTGACTACGAAAATTGGACAAAATTTCCAACTATATATTCCTTTTGACTGACATTGACCAAAAGCACAGGAAATCCGTGACCGAAACTCCCTCCAAAGATACATTGAACTCTAACCAACATCCAAGTCCATGACTCCACTAAAATATCACTGCACACAAAGAAAGCAGCTTTAGGGGATGATCAGAATCAATACGCCAAAAATGTGTAAGTGATATTTATAAATCTGCCCAAAGATTCTCAAAGATTCCGATAGTATAGTATATAGCTGAAAATGTTAGCAAGATATATCCCCTCACAGTTGGTCGGATGGATCTTGGATTATTTACATGTACATCAACATGTACAAACTAATGTCGAATCTATCAGTGGACACAAAAATAAGGTAAAACAGGCCATAATGAGCAAAGGCTACATCGCTTGTAAAAACTATCAAGAATGCCCTAGACAAAGCTCTGTTTAAGTGGTCCTTGCAAAACAATTCAGTTTAAAAGTGGTGAAAAACTACACACCTCTCAACCAGTTCAAGAACTATGGTTGAACACTTAATTAAAATCTAATTGGACAAACCACTTCCAGACTTTTAAGAGCTAAATGCAACACATCTAAACTTCAATTCTAACGATAATAAAATTTTCACGTTTGGCAAAATTGCTATCATTATGCAACAACCACATCTTCTTGAACCATCAAATTATAGAAACCAAAATATTCAAAATCTTGTTAAAAGGGAAGTTCACTGCTGATGTTTATCAATTATAATCCACAAAATGAAGCATGATCCTCACTCTCAGTTTTAGAAAATGCACAAGTAAATTTTTCATTAGTAAGACAAATATTTGAAATGTTGAGTGTCTTCTAGATATCACAAAAGCAAAATCATATGAAAATTGACAAAGGTATGATTCAATTCCGAAATCTAATTTCTAACCTGCCCGTGGAATCCAGAAGCAAGGCTCGGATATTATCAGTATGCCCTCTTAGTTTCATGTTCTTTGACCCAGTTCTAGGGTCCCATACACGAACTACCTGCTAAGTATTCGAGGAAAGTGTGGTCATTAACAAGTGACAAAGTGATTCCACACAGATCGATGATCGATGTAAATTTTGTGAGAGTGTTCATTTAGTATCACAACAGTTTAGCCATGTCGAGTTCAACTAGAATTACAAAAAAAAGGGATATGTGAGTAAAACCAAGTTTTACCTTCTCAGTTCCACCAGAAACAAGCAAGCTCCCTGTTTCATTCATTGCCAGAGCATATACTGATTGTTTGTGACCTTTAGCCAAAACTGGACTGTACCCATATGACTGAGTTGTTTGCACAGAGATATTATTGCTTGAGTTAATAGGCCGTAGACTTGTCATAGGAGCCCCAGAATTTGCTGAGCTGACTATACCATTAGAAGTTTCATCATCTGCTGTATCAGATCTATGTGTTGGACGAAGAGCAGCTTCCATATCCCATATAAAGACCTCCCCACCAAGACCTCCAGAGGCAATAATATTGCTCTAAATTTCAATATATCTCAAACATATCAGAGATTCATAGTTACGTGAAGAAAAAAAGATTGACAAGATTCTAAAAATCCTATTTTTCTCCTACTATGCAGATTATTCGTCGGCGCAACAGAATATACGCCATCACTAACGAATTCAAAATAGTACTGAAAGCTTTCAAAGCAAGCTGACATTTTTCTCCGCAGAAGAGAGACAGGTGACATAATCAGTGTGTTGGCGCAGAGTCCTTGTACAAGCTCCATCCGATAAGCAATTCCATGTCTAAAGTGGAACAAAACAGACAGTTTCAGTTAAGAAACAGAAAGCGAATTCTCCGAAGTGAATGAAAAAATTTTGATAACCTTAAGAGTGGTGTCAGAAGAACACGAGACAAGAGTATTTCCAGCAAGTACTACATCATTCACCTGTGGAGTTTTAAAAAGCATAATAAATTAACCTTCCCTTTTCACCGTAGACAGTATTTGAACGAAATAACATAGTTCAGCTTCCAGCAAAGATGCCAAAACGACATTATAAATTACTCACAAAAAAATAGCAATTCAAAACAAGATACACATGTATTAAAATCCACTACATAAATTGACGACAGAAGGATGTGATCAATATATTTATTGATGCAAACAAAGTTCAAAGATGGGAGGAGATAGAAGAACAAGCCAAGCATCATGAGCTGAGAGGGGAACGTGAATGAGGGGGTCGGATTCCATAAAAAAATACAAGAGTAGAGGGGAATACGGGAGTAAAAATCATGCTTTAATTCCATATGACGTGTTTTTTTACATAACCATACTAGCCCATCTGGACTGCAGAAGCAAATAATTAACCAAAATAAAATCAAGAAAAAGAAATATCAAAGACCTTTCTCAAGTGAGATGCATTAAGGATGAGGACGAAGGTCGCGTGAATGTTACTCAGAAGGATATAAAGACTCGATGGAAGCAGTCCTTCATAAGCTTCTTATCGATGAAGGAAATAGAGAGATCACTTTGGGAGATCTAACTTGTAGTCAAAGTTACTTGAACCGTGCAAGCTATAGACGAATACAAAGGAGGGAGGTAGAGTAGGCTTTGAAGGTTATGAAACCTGGGAAAGGTGTAGGATCTGATGACATTCCTATAGAAGTTTAGAGAGTTTTAACTGAGCGTGGTTTGCCTTGGCTTACAAATTTATTCAATGTTATTTGACGAAGCAAGAAAATGTCTGAAGATTAGAGGAGAAGCACCGTGGTGCCTCTTTATAAGAACAGAGAAGACATTCAAAATTGTTCAAATTAAAGAGGTATCGGACTGATGAGTCACACTATGAAAATTTGGAAACGTGTGATTGAAAGAAGGTTGAGGCAAGTTTCCAAAGTTAAAGCAAATCAATTCGAATTCATGCAAGGTCACTCAACTATTGAAGCCATCTACTTGTTGAGGAGAACGATGGAGATTTATAGAGCTAAAAAAGAAGAACCTCCATATGATTTAATTTTTTTATAATATGAAGGCTTATGATTCTGTCCCACATGAGATATGTTGGGAAAAATGAAAGAGATGTTTATTCAATCAGCTCTAGGATCTCTTATATAGGAGAATAGCCTATGGGTAAATTACATAAAGCATACGGCTGAAAATAAAAATAACAGAGAGATACAAAGGAAACTAATATATATGTTAACACTCCCCCTCAAGATGGAGCATAGATATCAATCATGCTCAGCTTGGACGCACACTTCTGGAATGGGCCTCGTAGTAATGCCTTGGTGAATATATCTGCAGTTTGATTTTCTGAAATAACATGAGATGTAGCAATGAACCCCTTCTGAATCATGTCACGTATGAAGTGACAGTCGACCTCAATGTGCTTGGTTCGCTCATGGAATGCTGGATTGTTTGCAATGAACAGGGCTGCATGATTGTCACATTCTAAGTTCATAGGAAGTGGTACATCTATACATAGATCTGTAAGCACAGCCTTTACCCACATCATTTTTGTGCTAGCCTGGGCCATAGCCCTATATTCAGATTCAGCACTAGACCTGGCTACCACCGTCTGTTTCTTGCTCCTCCATGAGATTAGAGAATCTCCAACGTAGACTGCAAACCCAGAGGTGGACTTCCTGTCCTTGGGACAACCTGCATAGTCTGCATCTGCACATGCTGAGATAGAAATCCCCTTGCCTTTCTTGAATAGCAAACCTGCACCAGGAGATGATTTGAGGTACCTGAGTATCATATGTATAGCATCCATATGGACCTGACGTGGTTGCTCCATGAACTGGCTCACACGACTCACTGCAAAGGATATATCGGGCCTAGTGATCGTGACATACAACAGTTTGCCTACCAGTTCTCTGTATCTTCTTCTGTCCACCTCCTCTGTATCATCATCATATAGCTTCATGCTAGGGTCCATTGGTGTTGTAGCAGGCCGGCACCCAAGCATACATGTTTCACTCAACAGGTTCGTAACATATTTTCTCTGCGACATTACTAGCCCATACGGATTTCTGGCGAATTCCAGCCCCAGAAAATATCTAAGGACTCCAAGATCCTTAGTGACAAATTCGCTACCCAGTTTTTCTTTCGCATGCTTTATTCCTTGTTCATCATCTCCTGTAATCAAGATGTCATCTACATAAACCATAATTGCAATAATATCTCTTGAAGTCTTCTGTACAAACAAGGAACGATCGGCATTAGAGCGTTTGTATCCTTGTTTTTCAAAGAGGTCTGAAAGCTTCTGAAACCATGCTCTGGGGCTCTGCTTAAGGCCATAGATAGCCTTATGAAGTCTGCACACCTTAGAACACTCCCCCTCAACAGCAAACCCGGGAGGCTGTTGCATGTAGACTTCCTCTTGTAGGTCTCCATATAAGAACGCATTCTTCACATCCAACTGATATAGCGGCCACTCTCAACTAACCGCAGCTGACAGCAAGATCCGTAGGGTAGAATGGCGGGCTACTGACGAGAACGTATCAAGATAATCCACCCCGTATGTCTGTGTAAAGCCACGTGCAACCAGGCGGGCCTTGTATCTGTCAATACTGCCATCTGCATTCTGCTTGACTGTAAATACCCACTTGCAGCTCACTGGGGTCACATCTGCAGGTATAGGAACTAGACTCCAAGTTCCCCTACATTGAAGTGCCGCCATTTCTTCCTCCATTGCTAGACGCCATCTAGTATCCTTCAGAGCATCTTCATAATTTCGTGGAATATCTACAGCTGACAAGGCAACCACAAAGTTCCTGAAATCCCCAGATAGTCGCTCAAATGACACAGAAGCTGCTAAAGGATATTTGGTGCGGTCCCTTTTCGATTTGCGTATAGCAATAGGAACATCTAAATCGGTTGTGTCTTCATCTGGCCTCTGCAACATATCCTGCTCAGAAATATCATTAGATCCATCAAGAGTAATATCTTCAGTACATACCTTAGGCGAGCTAGGAGATGAGTCATGACCATGAGCTGGAGTAGGCCTGTGGGTATAATGAAATGGTAGTGGTGAAACAGGGATAGTACTTGGAGGTGCGGATGATGGTAAAGGAGCTGGTGGTGGTGGTCGTGGTGGTACTAGTGGTGGTGGTGTCATATAGATGGCATCGGTAAAACTGGAGGTAGCTGTTGATCACCTGAGGATGAAAAATACATTACGGATTCAAAAAATGTAACATCTGCACTAACAATATACCGCCTACGCAATGGATCAAAACCCTTGTACCCCTTTTGAGTTCTGGAGTACCCAACAAGCACACACTTGACAGCCCTAGGAGAGAGCTTGTCAGTACCGGGAGACAACTGGTGGACAAAGGCAACTGAGCCAAACACACGAGGAGTAAGGGAAAACAGATCCTTACCAGGAAAGATAAGGGAGAAAGGAATCTGTTCACCCAGAACAGAGGACGGCATACGATTAATTAGGTAGCATGCTGTGAGAACTGCGTCACCCCAGTAAGAATAAGGAGCATGACTCTGTATAAGAAGTGATCTTGTGACATCTAGTAGATGGCGATCTTTCCTTTCAGCAATCCCATTTTGTTGAGAGGTATAAGCACAGGATGTTTGATGGATAATCCCTTTGGATGAGTAGTAATTGGTTAGGACATGAGTACACAATTCTAGGGCATTATCACTTCTCACAATTTTAACAGATATGGAGAAAACATTACAAATTTCATTAAGAAAATGGATAATAACATTCCCTGCTTCAGATTTATTTTTCAACAAAAATACCCATGACACACCAGGGAAGTCATCCACAATAACTATATAAAATATGTGTCCCTGATGATCAGGTACATGACTCGGACCCCAGATATCAATATGAAATAACTCAAACTTGGAGGTACTACTCCGACCTGGACGACTGGGAAAGGTAGACCGGTGATGCTTTCCCAACTGACAAGCCTCACATAGGATGGATGTGTGAGGCAGACCCTGGGGTAACACACGACGTAACTTCTGAAGCGGTAGATGTCCAAAGCGCAGATGCCACAGCAGGGGAGATACGGGTCCAGTAGGTAGGGATGAGGTTCCAGCAAAAGGAGTCTGATTGAGGCGATAGAGGCCTCCTTGCTCATAGCCACGACCAATCACGTTGCCCGTAAGGATGTCCTGAAAATAAGAGAAGATGGATCAAAAATTGCCCGACATTGTAAATCTTTTGTAATCTGACTGATTGATAGTAAATTCATTGAAAAGTCAGGCGCATGTAACACATTCTTGAGCTGCATAGAAGATGTCAGTCTAATCTCCCCCTGACCAGTAATTGGGGAATGTGTACCATTGGCAATGACCACTGTTCGGCCTGGAGGAATCTGAGAATATCCTGTAAGTAAACTCCGATCGCCACATAGATGATGTGTAGCGCCCGAGTCCATAATCCAAGGTAATGTATCTGATCTACTACTGGTAAATGCACGTATGCTACCTGATGCACTGGTAGACGCGGAGGCAGATGCAGCAGCATCAGATTGACTCTCAGTAGTGGGTGCTGGGCCAGATGGGGGAATAATGCCCCTTAGACAGGCAACTAGATCATCGAACTGCTGATCCAAGGTGGCAGCAGATGGAGGCTCTATCTGTTCAGCGACTCGTGCAGATGCAGGAAACCCATGCTTAGAGTAGCATGTGTCTTCATTGTGTCCGACGCGATGGCAGTAGGTACATGTTGGTCGAGTACGGCCTCCCCTGTCACGAGGTCCACGTCCACGGGTCTGATGATGAAAAACACGACCCCTGTTGGCGGCCATGGCTGAAGCATTCTGATTTGTGGCCGTAGAAGGGACGGTGATGCGGCTCAGTCTATGAAAGGCTTCCTCCATGGGAGGAATAGTAGAATCGGCCAAGATCTGGGATCGTGCCGCCTCATACTCTGGATCAAGTGCAGCAAGGAAAACGCCCACCATAGTCGCATTCCGATATGTCTTCTGTTGCTCTGGCGTGGCTGTCAGGGGCATGAAGCTGTATAGCTTCTCGAACATCCCTCGCAGGGATGTGTAGAGTGAATGTAAAGGGCGACCATTCTGCTTTATAGTGAATATATCATGCTGGAGTTGCAGAATCTGTGTCTCATTCTTCGCCTGAGAGTATGTGGCCGTCAGAATGTCCCCCATGTCTTTGGCCGTGGGCTGATGTAGAATGTCATTGGCAATCTCGATCGCCAACGTTCCAGATAACCAGACTTTGGTGTATGCGTCATCGGCCTCCCATGAGGCATTGGCTCTAGTCTTCTCAGCAGGCTCTCCTTCGGTAAGAATGTGCTTCTTACTAGTAGACTTCATCATACTCATGAACTGCATCGCCCACAGTTCATAGTTCGTACCATCCATCTTTACAATAGGCGCTGGACCACGAAAGGTGCCAATGGATGGAATATCCGCCTTGCTTTCTGACATGTTGGAAACTGAAGACTGGAGCAATTGTCTGAAGATAAGATTCGTCTACACAGACATAGACGGGTTTAGTTGCATGTGTAGACCTCAAGCAACTAAACCTATTTAGTTGATGGTGTGCACTTTAGGGTTGATTCAAGAGCACACGCTTAGGGCTCTACGGTGCCCGCTGGATCACGCAGGTACGCAAGAGCACAGGAGCGCGAGGGCAGGCGCGCGAGGGCAGGCGCTCAGTCGCACAGCACGAGGGCGAGCGCGCAGTGGCGCAGTCGCGCGCAGGTGCGCAATCGCGCGCAGGTGCGCAGTCGCGCAGGTGTGCAGTCGTGAGGGCACGCAGGTACGCAGTCGTACGCAAGGGCAAGCGCGCGAGGGCTAGAGCGCTAGGCGCAGGCGCGAAGGGTGGAGCGCACGCGCGGCGGAGACGGTCGCGCGTATGCGCCGGCGACGGTGAGAGAGAGAGAGGCACGCGGGTGGGGTAGGGATAGGGTTAGGGTTTCGAGAACTCCGGTCTAGGACCGTCGCTCTGATACCATGTTGGGAAAGAGATGTTTATTCCATCAGCCCTAGGCTCTCTTATATAGGAGAGTAGCCTATGGGTAAATTACATAAAGCATACGGCTGAAAATAAAAATAACAGAGAGATACAAAGGAAACTAATATATATGTTAACAAGATATTATAGAGAATTTTAAAGAAGAGACAAGTACATGTCATATACATTAACCTCGTAAAAGATATGTATGATAGGGCTTCATCTTTTATAACTATACAATCTGGGAAGACTGGCTATTTTGATATCAGCATTGATCTGCATCAAGATTAAATTTTGAGTACATTCCTTTTTACTTTGATTACACACGAGTTGACAAGTCACATTCAAGATGAGATACCTTGGTTTGTGTTGATTGATGAGACTAGAGATGGAGTAAATAAGAAGTTTGAGGTCTAGAGGATTTTGTATAAGCAAGGCTAATACTGAATAAATGGAGTGTACTTTTGATGTAAGCAATATTGAAGGAACCGAGGTGAATATTGGTGATGATAACATTCAGAAGAGATATTCTTTTAGATACTTAGAATCTATTTTGCAAGATGATGGGGAAATTGACGGGGATGTTATTAATAGAATAAATGCATGTTGGCTAAAGTGGGGAGGATCCTCTGTTATTCTCTGTGAGAAGAAAATTCTTTTGACAATCAACGGAAGGTTTTACAAAGCTGTCGTGAGATATGCCATGCTCTATGGATCTAAATGGTGTCCCATGAACCAAAGACAAGTGCAGAGAATGGAAGTGGCAAAATGAAAATGCTAAGGTTGATGTGTGGACAAACGCGTAAAGATCAAATTCGGAATGATGCAATCAGAAGGAAAGTTGGTGTAGCTCCGATCGAGGATAAGATGCAAGAAAATTGCTTAAGGTGTCCCATGAACCAAAGACAAGTGCAGAGAATGGAAGTGGCAAAATGAAAATGCTAAGGTTGATGTGTGGACAAACGCGTAAAGATCAAATTCGGAATGATGCAATCAGAAGGAAAGTTGGTGTAGCTCCGATCGAGGATAAGATGCAAGAAAATTGCTTAAGGTAGTTTGGCCATTTGCAAGGGAGGTCAGCTGATGCACCGGTGAGGAGTTACAAGTTTTGGGATACTGAGCCGGCTAAGAGAGGGCAAGGAATGCCCAAGAAGTGTTGAAATGAGAATACATGAAGGAATCTTAGTTTTTTGTATCTAAGCCCGAGAATAACCTAAGATCAAGGTAGGAAATGTCGTTATAGACACCATAACGATATGGTGTCGATACAATATTTCGACGACATATCGGTGATGAATCATCGAAATATCACCCACATACTTTTCTGAAGGAATCAAGGTTCAAGAAAGCAGTATGCGTATGCATTCAGACAGGTCACCGAATACTGAATAAGCGGTATGCGGGGGCATATGCGGAGTATATGCAATTCTACGTCGTTTTCTAATTTTCAATTTAAAAAAAATAAATACCTATGTATAACATTACCACTGAATTTATGTATTTAAGTGGGGTTAAAGAAGATCTAAGAACAACGGTTCATGTTAGATGGGTGTGTATATGTTTTAATTGCCTCATATTTAATCACAAAAAATATTTACCATAAAAGCTTCACATATTAGACGATCTGTAATAACAAAACTTCAATACACATACATGCACTACGTGAGCAAAACCTTAATCAGTATATATAAAAATAACCAAGATACATTGCATATAAAAGTAAAAAATGTATTAAGCCTTCTCCCACTATAAGTAGGTTCGGCTACACGGATTCTTGCTCAAATCCATGTTGAAAGATTCGACTATTTTTACGATGGCCGTCGACTACCTAACGCAACCCCTGCAAGAGTGGGATTTGAACCCTGGTCTTTTGTATGGTAGACACACTGTCCTACCACTAGACCATTAAGTGGGTACCATAAAATGATACATTGCATATGCTCGTGAAAACAATACTTGACAAAAACATAAAACGCTCCATGTACATAATGGTATAATGTGTTGCAATTTTATACAAATGCATGTCATATTCTTACAATTGAATGAAGGAAGAGGCAGAGCTACAGAATTAAGGACATGAATGAGAAGATTGGAAAGTTGGAGTTGCTGGAGCAGTATGCGGGCATATGCAGGCTGCATATGCGGGGAGGGCGTATAATGCATTGATTCATGAAATCGATGCAGTTTGTGTGTCGTACGGGCATATGCGACCGCATATGCGACCCTGTGACCGATTTCATGAACAATGGAAGGAATGACCAAAAAAGAAGTATATATCGCCATTCGATACTGATATCGGTCCCATGTCGATACTGATATACCGACGATATATCACCGATATATTTGTATATTATGTACCCTGTCCAAGATAGATCTGAATGGAGGCAAAGAATCCATGTAGCCGACCCTACTTAATGTGGGAGAATGCATTGTTGTTGTTTGTTTGTTGTTTGCAAAGCCTTAAACAACACAAGACGTGTTTGAAAACCATGTATTGCCAAGGAGAATGGTTCGAGATATCCGAAGCTCGAACAAAAGGAGGGAGGAAAGTTGAGACATTGATCAATGATCTTCACTTCTGGGATGACATGGCACGAGTCACGAAGATTACGGATCCGATTGTATATGCATCGCGGATCGTAGATGGTAACAAAAGGTTGACCATAGGAGTAATCTATGAGACAATGTGTTGCAGGAGAAAGAAGGTTAGAGAAGAAGTTGGAAAAGGATACAACGCAAGGTTAAACATCATAGACGAACGTTGGACCAAGATGCTCTCGCATCATCATCACAAGGCAGGTATGTGGTAAATCTATTCTTTATTTTTTGATAACACTTTTGATGCTGGCCTCACTACGGGTTTTCGGAAGGGAGGTTTATGTGTGCCTATTATTCAATTCGCGGACGACACCATTTGCTTCATTGAGGGGGACTCCGACGCGGTGGCTGGGATGGCGCATACGATCTCCCTTTTCGGTGATCTTTCGGGAATGACGATTAATCTTGACAAATGCTGTATGGTGCCTTTTGGTTTGTCGGCGCTTGAGGAGGCCGACTGCAGCCGTATCCTCGGCTCGCGGATTGGGGAGCTCCCTCTCCCTTACCTCGGTGTTCCTCTTTCGATTGGCCGGAACCGCCTTAATGACTGGAGGATGATCTTGGAGCGGGTGGACTCGCGCTTGGCAGGATGGAAGGCCTCCTTGCTTTCCCGGGGCGGTCGTCTCGTCCTTCTGAAGTCGGTTCTCTCTGCTATTCCCATCTACTTCCTTTCGGTTCGAAAGTTGCCGGTGGGTGTTCGGGTACGTTTGGAAAAGTGCATGCGAAGATTTTTGTGGGGGCGGGCGGACGGCAGCGGCCGAGGGATTCATTTGGTTGCTTGGGATGTGGTTACTCGGCCCAAGAGATTGGGCGGCCTTGGCGTTCGCTCCTTGGATCGGGTCAATGAGGCCTTGCTTTTGAAATGGGTGCGTAAGATATGGGGCAAGGATGATTCTTTCTTTGGCAACGTGCTGCGTGCGATTTTGGGTGAGGACTGGAACTCCTTCATGCGCGGGAGTTCCCCGGTTCACTCTTCCCCTTTTTGGCGCTACATCTTTGATATTTATCAAAAGAACTGCTCATTGTTCACTCCGGTGCTGGGATCGGGTACTGTCTTCAAATTCTGGCTGGACGACTGGACGGGGAGTGGCGCATTTCGGACTCGCTTCCCGCGGCTTTTCTCCTTGGCGTCTAATCGCCTGGCCACCATAGCCGACTACTGGCTCAACGACGGCTGGTGCCCCGCTTTCTCGGGGATCCTTTCGGACCAGCGCGCCAACGACCTGGCCTCCCTGCTGGAGGCTCTTTCCTCCTCCACCTCCCCTTCTGGCGGGAGGGATCACTGGGCTTGGAGGGATGCTCCCTTCTCCTCTCGCAAGGCCTTCTTTGCCTTGCTTCCGCCTCCACCCCCCCTGGATGCTTCCTTGGTTCGTGACTGTGCTCTCTTTTGGGGGCTCCGCCTGCCCGCTAGGATCACCTTCTTCTTCTGGGTTTTTCGGCATAGGAGGCTGATGACTCGTGACCGGTGTGCCTCCTTCCTCCACACTCCCAGCATCCTGTGCCAGCTCTGTGGGGTGTATGATGAATCGGCTGACCACTTGTTCTTCCTTTGTGCGTCGGTGTCTCGGATTTGGGACGAGGTTGCTTGGGCTCGTGCGGCCGATACGGAAGACTTCTGCAATATCCTTTGGGCCAACAGAAGGAGACCCCGTTCGCATCTGCTGGGCCCCTTGGCGCGCCTTTGGTCAATCTGGAGGGCTCGCAACGACTCCATCTTCTCGGGCGCGCGATTCTACGAGGAGAATGTGACTTCCGCGGCTACCATCCTAATTGTTGATTGGTCTAGTTAGTTGGGCCTCGGGGCCGGTTGTCGCATTCCTTGTTTTTGCTTTGGTCTCTCCCTCTTCCTCCCTTCTTCCCCCCTCACGCTGTAAGTATCTCGTTCTTTTTTAAATATATTATACTGGGGTGAACACCATCGCGTGTCTCCCCCTTTTTTGAGCTTTCAAAAAAAAACACTTTTGATGGACTGAAATCTGAGAACTTGGATGAACTTCATTTCCAATATTTATTAGTCAGCAATCAACATTAACAATGATATGTTTGATATGACTGATATAGGGGGTATAGATGAGTGATATGTGTGATATGTATTTTGTATATTATTTATTATTTTAATAACTTGGATGATCTTAATTGGTGAAAAACAGTAAAAACGACTTTTTGAGTCATTTCTGATATCATCGATATATTCCAATATATCTCTGATATATCACAAAACGGTAAAAATGACTTTTTGAGTCATTTCTGACATTTCCTGATATCATCGATATATTCCAATATATCTCTGATATATCCTTTTCCGGACTGACAGGTACGATAGCAATATCGATATGTTGAACCTTGGATTCACCTTAAAAATAGATTGTCTGAGTGGGTGAGGGAAAAGAGGCATAAAAGAGGGATTAAGAGGTTGTGATAAGCTGCCATGTGTAGAGATATGGATGGTGATAGGAGGTTGAATATTTTAGTACGTGTGATATGATGCATTTTATTATTTTTTATGATACTAGATCAATATGGGCGTTTCTCTTGTACAGCTAACACATGCAAAAAAAAGAAAAGGCGGATCCAACAAAGAAAACATACGAGAAAAATATGCAAAGCTATGAAGAAGACAAGAATACAAAGTGAACAAAAAATGCACAAAAAGAAACAAGAAAGATAAAGAGGAGTATATTGTTGGAGTTCAAATAAATCTGGACTCTTAGATGTCAAAGAATTCAAAATGCCTAAAAAAACTTATGAAGGTAGCATAACGGACTTATGATACTTGCATTGTCCATATCATATATCTTAATCTTCAAGATCTTTTGATCAATCAATCTTGTTCTAAAAAAATCCCTAGCATGAAAACTCTTTTGATCAACTAATCTTTGTGATTTGATCAAGCAACATTGGCCCCAATTTGTACTAAAACTTTATGACGATAGATCAACCTTTTTAGTTTAAATGATCATTATTGGATTTGAATGATCAGTCCCTTTTGTGTATCGTTCAATCTACGGAATGCACATTTTTTCTATTTCAAGGATTGGGCAATCAATGTCTCAAATCTTGATCAACTAGTCAGGGCATTTTCTTCTTTGTCTAAAAATTCCTAGTCAAAGCATGTTCCTTGATTTAAAATAATATGAATCAGCTATTCAGCTTTCATCTGAAAGGCTATAAATGAATTCCCCAATATGTTGTAGTAGAGATCATTCACAAGCATTTCAAGAGATTGTGTTGTCTTTGCATGTCATTCCAAGCTCTTTGTTGTGCTAGCATTCCTTACTTGCTACTATGATAGTCATCATCTACTTGAGGAACCACGATCTTCACTTAGCATTTCATTTTACATTTAAGATCATTTCTATCATGTATCTCGATTTTGGTTAACATCATCAAAGTATCTAAAATCGCCAAGGTCTGCTTTGTGTTACATATTGAACTTGGGTACCCCCATTTGTCCATACTCTTTTTCTTTCCTTTTATGGAAGCCAAAGTCCAATGTCGGTACATCATTTCGTGTGCGATCTTTTTATCCTCGTATGGAGATAAAATTCTTTGGGTGAGTGTGGTTTGACTTGGCTTACAAATTTATTCCATGTAATTTGGCGAAGCAAGAAAATACCCAAAGAATGGAGGAGAAGCATAGTGGTACCTATTTATAAGAATAAAGGAGACGTTCAGAATTGTTCAAAGTACAGAGGTATCATGTTGATGAGTCACACTATGAAAATTTGGGAACGTGTGATCAAAAAAAGACTAAGGCAAGTTTTAAAAGTAAAAGAAAATCAATTCGGATTCATGCCAGGTCACTCAACTATTGAACCCATCCACTTGCTGAGGAGAACAATGGAGATTTGCAGAGCTAAAAGGAAGAACCTCCATATGATTTTTATTGATTTAGAGAAGGCTTATGATTCTATCCAATGGGAGATATTGTGGAGAGTTTTGGAGAAGAGACAAGTACATGTCCTATACATTGATCTCATAAAAGATTTGTATGATAGGGCTTCATCTTGTGTAAGGATGCAGTCTGGGAAGACTGACTATTTTGACATCAACATTGGTCTGCATCAAGGTCCAACTTTAAGTCCATTTCTTTTTACTTTGGTTATGGACGAGTTGACAAGTCACATTCAAGATGAGATACCCTACTATATGTTATTCGTTGATGATATTGGGTTGATTGATGAGACTAGAGATTGAGTAAATGGAAGCTTGAGGTCTGGAAACATGCATTGGAGACTAAAGGATTTCGTATAGGTAGGCCTAAGACTGAATATATGGAGTGTACTTTTGATGGAAGCAGTGGTGAAGGAATCGAGGTTAAGATTGGTGATGATAACATTCAGAAGAGATATTCTTTTAGATATTTGGGATCTATTTTGCAACATGATGGGGAAATTGATGGAGATGTTACAAATAGAATAAATGCATATTGGCTAGAGGGGAGAGGAGCCTCTATTGTTCTCTGTGATAAGAAAATTTCTTTGAAAATCAAAGGAAAATTTTACAAAGCAGCTGTGAGACCTGCTATGCTCTACGGATTTGAATGTTGGCCTGTGAACCGTAGACATGTGCAGAAAATGGCAGTAGCAGAAATGAAAATGCTAAGGTAGATGTCTTGACACACACGTAAAGATCGGATTCGGAATGATGCCATCAGAAAGAAAGTCGGTGTAACTCCGATCGAGGATAATATGCGAGAAAATCGCTTAAGAGGGTTTAGCTATTTGCAAAGAAGGTCAGCTGATGCACCGACGAGGAGATGTGAGTTTTTGGATGTTAACCTGGCGAAAAAGGCCCAAAAAGTGTCGGAATGAGACTATACGAAGGGATCTTAGTTGTTTGGATCTAAGCCCGAGAATGACCCGAGATTGATCTGAATGGAGGCAAAGAATCCATGTAGCTGACCCTACTTAATGGGGGAAAAGGCCTTGTTGTTGTTGAATAGAAGATAAAACTCTTTGGTGGGACTTCTTAGCACCTTGGCCCGATTTCAAAGATGGCAAGCTCATCGCACAGTAGTTCTTTGTTCAGATCTATACACATGTGTGTGTGTGTGTGTGTTCTAAACAGTATATATGGGGAAATGACCCTCCAGCCTCGCCTCCTAATTACAAGGTCAAGATGTACGTTACAAGACAAGAGGACTTGTGCTTGATCATTTCCAAAAAGTATGAGAAAAAGATATTCAAGCAGTTGGACTCGGCTTCAATCCAACTCTAATTTTACAGATCGGTGCTAAAGAATTTGTTCCATATCTTAATTCCAGTTAAGGATGAAAGATACATAACTAACTCATGTCAGTGTAGTGCATGGGAACTTATTCGTAACCAATTTCAACCAGTGGAAAGTTATTCAATCAGCAACTGAACAGAAATGGCAATATAGGATAGAGAAATACCCAGTCAACATGTGACTCAAATGTCGCGGAACATGTAGCCTCATTCTCAGATAACTCCCACCTTTTTATCGTCCCGTCTCGACTTCCGGTGAATAAATACTCGGAAACATCAGAGACTGATGATTTCATGACAGCTAAGCCATTAATACCTGCACAATGCTGCACTCGGAAACAGTATCAACTTTAGCATCGCATCGATTAGAACATTCTACACGTTGAAGGAGAGAACATTTACCTTAGTCTCATCTGCATCATTTAACAGATAAGTCAACCGCTTCTCTTTTCGAGGTCGGGACGAACCACATGTGTTACCGGAGCTAGCAACTCGATGCATCGCATTAAAAAACTGCAAAAATAAGGTAATCTCGCAATGTTTAGCTGCTTTCCACCAAACGATCAATGAACTGTAGACAATAAACCGTGATCCAATGCAGCACTACAAAAAAATAGTTCAAAGTGGTCGCCAGTTGCCGGGGATATTGCTCGAGTCCCCGCATCTCGTGGACTCATATATGCATCTGCTAACTATACCTACTTTCCATGTCCCCAATTGCAATTTCCCAGTCAAGTGTTAATGAAACAAAGACCTGCATGGTGTAGAAAGATTTGATTTTTTGGATTGGTGATTGATAATTAGTAAGTGATATACACAAAAGCATCAAGAATGACAATGGAGAAGTAATCACGGAGTGATCAGATCAAAACAACTCTGATTAAGCAGCCTAAAGGGGAGTGTATATGGCAACCGCACCATCAAGATTCGAAGACCCGCACAAGATGCTCCTTCAACTTAAAATTAGCATGAAACCAAGCAAACCGTTCGAAGACGATGGTAAGCAGATCAGAATCCCGTGAGTTCTCTGCTAACTCCCATCCAAACTTAAGAAACAAAACCCTAATCTAACATGTCCAATTACCGGCCGAAACAAACTCGCATTGCGAGCCGAGTACAATTCCTGGTCGAGTGCAGAGATTCGAGACAATCGGAAAGCTCAAAAGAGAGCGGGGCGAAATACCAGATCGAAATTTGGACTTCAAATATAGGAAGCTATAAATCGCGTGGTGACGGCGATCGGGAGGGGGAGGGAAGTGACGATAAGGGGCGGGAGTGAACTTACCGTTGACCAGGGATGATCTGGGGGAGTGAGGCGGCAGAGTGAGGAGGGGAGAGCGAGGGGGAGGTGAGATGCGGATCGCGTGACGAGAAGTGGATGGAAGGGGAAGAGGGGAAGGTAGGGCAAAGGGTGATTGGGAAAGGAAGAGAGCACGGTGTTGGGGGAGATGTGGGAAGGAGAAAGACGAGGGGATATTCGGGTCCGTTGAGGGGGTTTTGGCGAGTTGGTAGGGTCCGTTTAGGCCCCCCTTGATAGGTTCCATTGTACAAATAAAGGGTTCCGTTCCGTGTGTAATGGTTTATCTTGATCTCACTAAACCTATTTACCTTCAGTTTAACCTTTGCTTGTTTGGATGGAGTAACTGTTCAAATAGTTAATCACATGGGTAACTCTTAGACTTCATTTGTTTCGTTGGAGAGGAATTACACTGTAATAGAATCAAGACAATAATGGAATTAATTATTAAATGGAAAGGAATAAGTTCTTCCATTCTATTGTTTGGTTCGTATTAAGAATTAAACGGATAATATGAGATGCATTCATTTCTTTTTTTTTGCAAGGAGAAAAGAATAGAAAGATTTTTTTCTTCTGATATGTTTCGTTAAGAAAATAGAATCAATATCGTCCGACTTATTTTTTTCCTAGCATTGATATATTTGATTTAAGGAATCAATAGTTAAATTGAAATGGAGACTATTTTGATATATTTTTTTCATATAATTGATATTTTGATATATATGCATCCGTATGCGTTAGAATATTTTGCAATAATATCATGTATCCATATCCTAAAAATGGAAATGACATCGGTATCTGTATCCATGTCCGCAAAAAATAAAAACACACGTCCATGTTCATATACGTTTCCATATCATAAAAAAACTGGAAATGATGTATGTATATGTTGGGAACAGATTCTCCGTATAGATCGAATCGCGAAAAAATTACCAAAGTTGATAGGTGGATCATGCACGATATATCAACTACGAGAAAATATCTCAACCACATAAAATCAACTACATATGCAAAGAGAATTTTAACGTGGAAAACCCTCGATGTGAAGGGAAAAATCACAGGGTTGATCGCAACCAAAATCAAGCACTATAACCAAAATAATCTCCTGCGATGGGCTTACAGAATGTCGGCCCTCTATACAGTGCTACAAATCACCAAATAATGGAGGATAATAGAGAGGAGAAATATCACTAAAACGATGAATCAGTCGTCAAACTATATGGAAGAGTGCTGGAGAAGAACTGCTCCAAAGGTTCCTCCCTCAAAACTTCGCGTCAATCACGAACCTTCTTTCTTTTTCCTCTATCTATTATTTCTTTCGTGTGCTAGGAGAGCTTATGCTGGGATGATCTTGTTATGTACCTAATACCCCTTATTTATACTCCATGGAGATGAGCAAATAAGAAAACATAAATTCTTACTTACAATATGATTATGAAAAGACGACTCCTAATCCTAAAAGATAATTGATCTCATCCTCCAATTAGTTATTGATTTTTCCTTTTCCAAATAGGACTACCAATATCATATATATATATATATATGAGGATGGGGAGCTTGCACCAAGGTGCATGTAACTTTACATTCACCGGCGCTTATATCTTCCACGTTTTTTACTTTTTTAAAAAAATATCATCATGTATATTCATCCATATATCCCTCCAATATGTCATTCGAATTTCAACAGAAAGATAGACTCCTATGACCTCCATCTAGAACAGATAATTTTAACGGCCTTAGAATTGCTATAATCGACCTGTTCTGGATGGATGTCATAGGAGTCTCTGTTTCTGACGAAATTCGAATGACATATTGGGGGGATATATGGATGAATATACATGGTGGTATTTTTCAAAAAAGTAAAAAAATATGGAAGATATAAGTAGCAGTGCATGTAAAGTTACATTCACCTTGGTGCAAGCTCCCCATCTCTCTCTCTCTCTCTCTCTCTCTCTCTCTCTATATATATATATATATATATATATATATATATATATATATATATGGAGCTGGGAGCCTAAGCCCAGGGTGTAGGTAACTTGCGTGATTTTTGAGTTTTTTTGAATGAAACCTTAGGGGGATTTTCTTAATATATTGAGAGGAATATGCTTTTCAAGTTTCATGCAAAACAAACAATCCTAACACATTCATCTAGAAGGGGTCAATTTCAATAATTCTGAGACTGTTAAAATTTGATAGTCTTGATGAAGATGATAGGAGTCTCGAATTAAGTTGAATTTTGAATGACACCATGGTGGTACATAGTGATCCAATTCCCCCAAGATTTCATTTCAAAAAAATAAAAAATATATGAAAAATGAGTCGGGTGTAGGTAGTTACCTACACCCCTGGGTGTAGGCTCCCTTTTCTATATATATATATATATATATATATATATATGAGAAACTTCAAATGAGGCGGGGTCTCACCATATATATGGTGAGCCACCCTCAATTTAGGCATCTTTCTAATATATTTTACAATTTCTTGTTTCATACATATAATAATAAATATTAACACAGCATGTATAGTGAAAAAAAGTTATGAAAATATTATTATAATGGATGGAAATATTGATTTGAATTTAGATGCTATATTTTACAAAATTCATTTTTTTACAATGTGTAGCTTATATTTTACAAAACTATTACAGAGTTTTTACTAAATTCGCAGTGGCTTTTACAATTTCAGAAAAACCCCCACCTCATTTGAAAGGTCCCCTATATATATATATATATATATATATATATATATATATATATATATATATATGTGGGGAGCTGCACCCGGGGGTGTAGCTAACTAGCTGCACCCGACCATTTTTTTCATTGATTTTTTGTGTTTTTGAAATGAAGCATGGGGGATTTAAATCACTATATATCACCGTGATATTATACCAATTTCAACTAAATTCGACATATCTATCATCTCCATCAAAGCTATGACATTTTTACGGTTTCAGAATTATTGAAATTGACCATATATAGATGGGCATGCTAGGAGTGTTTGTTTTGCATGAAATTTGAAACACATGTTCCACACAATAAACTAAGTAAATCCCCTATAAGTTCCCTTCAAAAAATCAAAAATCAAAGAGAAAAATACCCGGGTGTAGCTAGTTGGTTGCACCCCACGGTGTAGCTTCCCTTTTCCATATATATATATATATATATATATATATATATATATGAGTGATCCTATGAGATGAGATTTTGTGAGATGGTGAGATGAGATATTCTGAACCACAAGTTGCTGTATTCTCTCTCCTGCCTTTCTCTCTCCTGGTTGGAACTAGTGGTCCAGAATGCCCCATCTCACCATCTCACCAAAATCCCATCTTATAGGATCGCCCCTCTCTCTCTCTCTCTCTCTCTCTATATATATATATATATATATATATATATATACACTAGGTTCCCACACCACAAGGAGGGAAACCCAAGCAACGGTATCTATATATGTATCCGCAAAAAATAAAAACTCGTCACAAAAAAACAAAAACTCGATTCCATGTATATATCCCGTATTCGCAAAAAATAAAATAAAAACCCATATCCATGTATAAATCCATAATCGCTGGAATATAATATTTATCTATATATTACAAAAAAATGAAAATGGCCTCCATATCCAAATCCATATAAACAAAAAAATTAAAATATATATATCCATGTCCATATATGTATATGTAAAAAAAAGGTCAATGTCCATGTACTACCCATATCGGAAAAAATCCATTTTAATATATTATTTTCCTGTAACTGATATTTTTGATATATCCAGCTCCATATCATTTAGAATATTTTGTAACTATATATGTATCCATATCCTAGAAAAATTGAAATCGTTATCCATATCAATATCCGTAAAAAAAACAATATCTGCAAAAAAATTAAAAATCCATATCAGTGTTTGTAATCGAATCCAAAAAACTCATATTTAATTTTTTTTTCATATGATTAGTATATGGGTGCAATGGGGTTGCCCTCGTCCCTTTTTCAGCATTTATTTTAATTTTTTTTTAAAATATCACTATGTATATTCATCTATATATCCCTCCTATATGTTATTCGATTTTCGTTAGAAATAGATACTCCTATACCCTCCATCTAGAACAGGTCGATTACAACAACATTTAGATCGTTAGAATTATTTGTTCTAGATGGAGGGCATAGGAGTCTCAGTTTCTGACGAAATTCGAATGGTATATAGGAGGGATATATAGATGAATATACGTGGTTTTATTTTGCAAAAAAATGCGGAAAAATGAGGCGGGGGCAGCCCCATTTTTTCCTCAGTATATTTGGTATATATATGTTTCCATATCCTTAAAAAATGAAAATACTAACTATATCCATATCCATATCTGCAAAAAAAATAAAATCATATCCATGTTGGTTTCCATTTGTGCATATATTTGTAAATTATTCAACCATTTGCATCCGTATATACATATATTTGAAATGGTGGTATATGGGTTGAAATTATTGAAGAGAAATGCATTCCTTAGCATTTGCAAAGAATGGAATCTCAATTCCAAGGGGGTACCTAGGAATGGTTGTTTCCATGTACGATGAGATTTGATTGCCATTGTAATCATTATTCCTGCCTTAATATAATCTAACAAACACGTAAATGAAATGGACATAGGATTGATAATCCAATTCTCCAATATACTCTAACATAACAAACGGGCTTTTATGTGAATATTAGTTGTATGCATGGTTGGGAGGGATGGAATAATAAATGTGATGTAGTATCATACTTGTTGATATGTTATATTCATTATTTTGTATGATTGTAATATATTTTTGATGTTACTTTTCTATTTATAAGTGTTTAAAAAATACGATAACAAAGAAAATATAGGATTATAATTAACTCCAATCAAGGAATGTAGGGTTAGATCCGAGGACAACCAAGAACTAGGTCTTCTTATACCCTCCCCCATGGACGTCATTTTCTTCAATCACAAGAAAACCTATCGCTCGCTCTATGTTCTTCCACCATGATTGTGACCCATTTTCACCATATTAATGATCGTATTTTATCGTAGTATAGGTGGCGAAAATGGTTCAGCAAAAAACACACTTTTGAATTTGTGGAAGTTAATTTACTTGACAAGAATACTAAGGTCGAACACAGGGACATAAGCCTCTTCATCTATCTATCAAAAATTATTGATTAATTAATGAGTGAGTATTTTCTAATCCCAGGTCTTCATGCAGATGCAAATAAAATGATCCAGGAACTAAGTAGAATGATGCATGCATGGAAGAGATGCAATGTTTATTTGATATTATGCAATTAAAAGATGAGATCCAACAGAATGCCTGATGAGATGAAAAAGAATGTATGCAAGACAAAAAAATATACAGATATGCCCTAAATTAATCATATCAATGAGCAATAAATTATAGATCGATTTCAGAGTCAAATTAAGTATTAAAGATGATCAATAGCTTTTAAATAAAACAGCAGGAGACATTGAGCACATAAAAATGTAACCTTTTTCATAAGGTGTCAAACAGGAAAATATTGATGTCGTTAGATAGAGAATAAAATTTACAACTTAATGAAATTGAAATCATGCGATCTGGAGTTAATATGCTCAAGATATGTTAAAAGCAATGTAGCAGCATAAATGTAATAAAAATGCATGGAAATAAAAGATAAATAATTACAAAAATAGCCATGGAGGGGCATTTTTGCAATAAATGAAAGCCGGAGGGGGGCCTATATAATTTTCCCTTTTTGTACGGGGGCATTTCTGTAATTTTCCACAACGACAAGACTCCTGTGTAAAATACCACAAGCACGCACGTGAGGCATGTGCCTGGGGACCTCATTGTAGTTCTGGAGAAGATCGGGGGTGTCTCTGTAAATAACCCCGTCCTCACGCGCAAGGCACATGCGTGGGGCAAGGTTCGGGAGGCGACGAGGCTCGGGCGATGTGGCGGTTGATGGTGCTTCGGATAGAGGCTCTCAGAGTGGCTCGGGTGGAGCAAGCCTGTATGGTGGGATAAAATTACTTGGTTGTATCTAGGTTGTTGGATGGCCACCGCAAGGGCGCCATCCAACAACGCATGCACTTCATCCTCAGTCGGAGGAGAGGTGGCATATTTAGAGCTCTGATAAGGCTACCAGCGCTTTGTCGTGCTCCTATGCGTCTGTGGAAGGTCCCCGGAGCTCCATGATCATCAAGTGATGACGGTTGACATGAGGCGAAGCAGTGATGATAGTTGTAAACGACGACTGGTGAAGCACCATCGGTGGCAGAGCTGGAGATCGGAGTAAGGTGTGTAGCTCATGTCATTGACCTACAATGGTTAGTGGACATAGACGAAGCGTGTGGATTTGTGAAATGGAGTGATCGGAGGGCATCGGGGGGTGTAGAACGTGAAGGCCCAAATGGGTCCTCCGACATGTTGTCGGAGAGAATGGAGTGAGGCGGAGAGGGTTGTGGAGGAGGAAGGAAGGTGATCGGAGTGAGGCGTGTGAGTGAAGGATGAATGGTGGAGCTTCGTAGATGGCCATATGGAGGTGGGAGGTGCTCTTTGCGGTGGAGAAAATCAAGTGAAAGGAGGAAATGGTATACCTAATCAGAGGATGTGATTAGATGAAGGAGATGATATGGGATGAGGTTCCATTGGACCTCAAGGTTGTCGCTCGACCTGGGCGATCGATCTAGGGAGCTCAACGGAGAATAAGGCATCTGTGACATGGTTGGCGAGGCCATGGGTCAACACCGACCATTAGGCCCATTGGAGCCCCTCATTCGACCTTCGTCTGTCACAGGGCGGCGGAGATGAGCTAGGGTTAAGGCTTGGGATAGTGGACGATCGGTGAAGTGGGCGGAGGAGAGGTTTAAATAGGTGGCAAGGCAGTTTTCAGGAGTGGAGGAGCATGGGTTTGAAATGACTATAGTGATGAGTAGGAGTGATGGAGGGGGCGATGGGGTTACGTGAGGGTGGCAAAGGTATTGACTATGGAGGGGGAGCGTTAGAGAGATGAGAGGTGACAAGAGGGCGGCGCTAAAAATGGAAGGGGAGAAGAGGCCGTGAGGTGTAACGACGGAGGGGGAGTAATCTAGATGTGGAAGAAGGGTTTAGGACCGTTGCATCGCTCGATCCAACGATTGGGAGATATGCATTGAGAGATGGTCCATGTTAGATTTGATGATCTGATCTGGTGACTTGGAGAGCAAACGGGGTGAACGGAGATGATGAAGCGTGGGCTTCATCCAATGGCGGAGGTTAAATGGGTGACGTGGAGGTTACTCAGCCTTTGGATGGTTAGCCATCCAATGGCTGAGATGGAAGCGGGAAGGAGTGGCGGATATTTGATATGGAGAAGGGGATCAAACGGCTAGCAAAGAAGTGGAGAAGAACGACCAGGATGGAGGCGGGGGAAGGTAATCAGACGGCCGAGGAGGAGGTCGAGTGCCAGAGAGAGGTGCGGCCACGTGGGCGGCCCAGAGGGCGCCGCGTGGCCACTCTAGAAAAATCAATAAATACGAAAATAAAGGAAAATTAAATAGAAATATTAGGCCTTTGAATTATGAAAAAAAGTCAAAACATGAAAGTTATGGATCTCATTGAGATCTACAAGTTTCATGGTGGTCAAAAAGGCAAAAGAAGTGATGTGTACAAAGATGATTTTTTGCAAACATTTTTAATGCTTAAAAACACTTAAATTGTGATTTTGGTATTTTTGTCTTTTTAATTTATCTTAAAAGCCAGTATAAATATAAACTATAATTAACCTAGTTTTTAGGTATTTTTTTATAAAGTATAAAAATAGAAAATGTTAGTAAGTAAATACAATAAATAGGGTCATAATATACAGAAAATATGTTACTTATAGGAGTTGGGTTTATTTGCCAAAGATGCAGAATTAATGAAGATTTCTCAAGAAGTTCTTATTAATCGAGGATAAAAATAGAGAATGATGATGATCTAGCAGGGATTCATCATACCCTTATACGTAAACTATGGCCGTCCTCGATCATCTAAAGAATGAAGGAGTCGGATTAATTCCTGGCAGTGCATGTGGTTTTCAAGGCTCAATTCATGTAGACCCTCAATTTGAGTGATCCTAAAATTCCGGGCTCAACCATGCTCTAGTCAAAAGGAATCCAACTCCTCTAATTATCAGACTCTCTCTTTGTACGTAAAATATAAGGATATGAAGATCAATGTACTGCAATTATGAGAGTCGAGTCGAGATGTCATCCAAGGTTCAGTCCAGGAGACTCTCCTCTTAGACCTATTCCTCAACACTGGGGGAATAAATATGTTCCTGCTTCAATCAACTGTCTCATTAGTTTGTCAGACTTTAAATTAGCGTTGTGTCTATTTTTCTCTCCCTCACATTGGAACAAGGGACCTCTCGAGTGCCTTATTACTCAACACATGTATATTTTTTGTTGATCAATGTGTCTGTCAAGAGAATTCGGAGTCGCATGTACTTATTTTCCTGGGAGTATGCCGGGTTTGTCTCTTTTGAGTGTCTAAGATACCTTCGACACCCATATTTGTATCACTATACGATGGAGAGCCCTTTCCTTTTTAGTGCTAGCCTGACTCCTTGGTCCTAATAGCTTTTGGTCCAAGTGGACACTTTGTAATGGTTGGGAGCGCTCGCCTTTGGTGGGAGCTCATAGAGTTTGTATTCGTAATGATTGAGTTTTTCTTTGAATGAGAGAACTTCTCTCGAATTTCATTTCATTGTTTGGCTAACTCGCTGCTTTTATCGAGAGTTGGTGCATACCGATCAATAATTTAATTAGGTTTCATCACACCTTGGCACATATATAGATATCAAACGATAGCATGTGAACTTGTTCACATACTTGCTAGAGTTTTGCTGACAATCAGGTTTCTTGAAGCCTTCATTAACTTTATCTCATCCTCGAGTATCATTAAATCGGGTATAAACTCAAGTCCCCAGCCCTAGTTCCTCAAGTGATAAGTTAAATCATCTCATCGATCATGCAGTTGTGAAAGTGATGTGCTAATCTAGAGGGTAGAGATGAAGAGTGAAAAATAGCGCTCAAATATTTCAAACAAGGGAAGAGTGGGTATTTAAGTTTTAAAACCCTAATGACTAAGTCATGTTAACTCAGTCTCTCAAGATCTCAGAAATCAAGTCTCCTCAAATCCTTAAGCCTTGAGTGATAGTGAATGTGTCAGGAATACACCGACTACTTAGTGAATTTTTGTGTTTTTTTATCTTTTTCATATTTGTATGAATTTCAATTTTTCATCTTTTTTATTCTTCAACGAGATAATCACTGGACCAAGCTCATATGAATAGTTGCATATACTTCCAGCCGGTACGGGTGTAAGTACGGACCGTTAGACGGCTACCTGTGTTACTAGAGGACGGATCCATATACAGTGTCCTCTAAACCACCCACTATGCTAAGGGAGATCAAAGTTCCCTCACTGAAGAGTAGCTACTCATTTTCAAGCCTAGTAGTCAGAGCCTCTACTGGAGAAATTTTTTAATTCTCCAGATTTTTATGGGAAATTTTGAATAAGGTTAATTTTATTTACAAAAAATTAATCCCTCATTTAAAAGAAAAAGATTTTTACAAAATTTTTTACAAAAATCAGTTCACGTGTAAACTTAAACCCTAGCCCAAAAAAAATTCAAAAATTTAACATACGAGCTATGGCTAAAGTAGATACACAGTAATATATGATATACACCCTACACTTAACCTTTGCTATGTTCTCATAACACAAGTGATATGAAGCCATAGCTATGGTTAGATATAGGAAGATATAGCAGAACCGACTCAGAATGTCCCCATACTTAGGTCAAAAATGACCTAAGTATAAGAAGACGGATGGAGGGATGGTTGATTGAGTCGAATCCCCCTATATGTAGGCTTAAAATAACTTAAATAACAGTTCTGTAATTTGGGTTGGGCTCCCCTGATTGGTTAGGGTTAGGGGGTGTACTTACACAGATGAATATCATGGAGATGGGAGTAGGGGAGGGTGGTGAATTTTCACAGATGAAGATGAAGATGTGGGGGGTATGCATTGTGATGGATGCGCAGGGGAGAGGGGCGTGTGTGTGTGTGAATATACAGAGATTGCGGGGGGCGAGTGAGTGAATATACAGATATGGATGTACGTGTGTGTGTGGGGGGGGGGGGGGTAGATCATCGAGTGATCTACTATTTTTTTACACATGTGAGCCCTCAAACGAGGACCGCTAGAAATGCACACGACACAAATTTTTTACAACAAAACGCAAGAAAATCTTCCTTGAATCCTTCTTGATTTATTTTGTGGCTCCTCGCAACGGGAGCTCCCAACTCCACACCTCCACGTAGATCGAGTGTCCTCGGTCTGCCACAAAAGAGTAATGTCAGAAAAAATATCAAGAAATTTAATCATGAAATGATGTAGAAACAACAAGATAAAAAGACTTAAAATTTTGGAAATATTCACATAAAAATACAATAAAATTCAATAAATAACTATAGATGAGCCATGTCCCCGGTAACGATGCCATCTGATGAAGCACATTTTCACCACATTAATGATCGTATTTTATCATAATATAGGTGGTGAAAATGATTCAATAAAAATCACATTTTTGAATACATGGAAGTTAATTTACCTGGCAAGAATACCAAGGTCGAACACAGGGACATGAACCTCTTCATTTATTTATAAAAAATTATTGATTAATTAATGAGTGAGTATTTTTCTAGTCCTGGGTCTTCATGCATATGCAAATAAAATGATGCAGGAACCAAGTAGAATGATGCATGCATGGAAGAGATGCACATTTTATTTGATTTTATATAATTAAAAGATAAGATGGAATAGAATATATGATGATATGAAAAAGAATGTATGCAAGACAAAAATATATAGTTATGCCCTAAATTAATCATATCAATGAGCAAGAAAATATAGATCGATTTCAGAGTCGAATTGAGCATTAAAGATGATTAATAGCACTTAAATAAAAGAGTAGGAGACCTTGAGCACATAAAAATATAGCCTTTTTCATAAAGTATAAAACATTAAATTATTAATTCCATCAGATAGGAAATAAAATTTGCAACACGATGAAACTAAAATCATGCTATTTGGAGTTAATATGCTCAAGATATGCTAAAACAACGTAGGGGCATAAATGTAATAAAATGCATCGAAATAAAAAACAAATAATTATAAAATACCCTTAGAGGGGTATTTTTGTAATAAATGAAAGATGGAGGGGCCTTTGTATAATTTCCCTTTTCGAGCGGGGGCATTTCTATAATTCTCCAATAACCAGCAGGACTCTATGTAAAATACCCCAAGCACGTACGTGAGGCACGTGTCTGGGGACCTCATTGCAATTCTATATAAGGCCAGGGGGTGTATCTGCACATAACCCAGCCCTCACGCGCAAGGCACGTGCATGAGGCGAGGTTCGGGAGGTGGTGGGGTTCGGGTGACGTGGCGGTTGATGATGCTTCGGCCAGAGGCTCAGGTGGAACGAGCCTGCAGGGTTGGATAATGCTACTTGGTCGTATCTAGGCCGTTGGATGGCCACAACAAGGGCGTCATCCAACGACGCATGCATTTCGTCCTTAGCCGGAGGAGAGGTGGCATATTTGGAGCTCCGGTGAGGCTGCAGAGGTCCATCGTACTCCTATGCGTTTGTGGAAGGTCCCTGGAGCTCTGTGATCATCAAGCGATGAGGATTGACGGGAGGCAAAGCAGCGAGGATAACTGTAGACGACAGTCGGTGAAGCACCACTGATGGCAGAGATGGAGACCGAATCAAGGTGCGTAGCTCTGACCATTGACCTGCAATGGTTAGTGGATATAGCTGAAGCGTGCGGATTGTGAAATGGAGTGACCAGAGGGCATCATGGGCGTAGAATGTGAAGGCCCTAATGGGTCCTTCGACGTGTTGTCAGAGATAAGGGAGTGAGGCGGAGAGGATTATGGAGGAGGAGGGAAGATGATCGGAGTGAGGCGCGTGAGTGAAGGATGAATGACGAAGCTTCATAGATGGTCGGATAGAGGTGGGAGGTGCTCTTTGCGGTGGAGAAAATGGATAAAAATCAAGTGAAAGGAGGAAATGGTATAACTGATCGGATGATGCAATTGGATAAAGGAGGCGATCTAGGATGAGGTTCCATTGGACCTCGGGGCCGTCGCTCGACCTGGGCGATCGATCCAGGGAGCTCAATAGAGCATAAGGCATCCGCGACATGGCCGACGAGGCCACGGGTCAACACCGACCATTAGGCCCGTTAAAGCCCCCCATCCGACATCCGTCTGTCACAGGGAGGCGGAGAGGAGCTAGGGTTAAGGCTTGGAATGGTGGACGATCGGTGAAGTGAGCAGAGGAGAGGTTTAAATAGGTGGCGATGGTGGTTTTCATGAGAGGTGGAGCATGGGTTTGAAATGGTTGCAGTGATGAGAAGGAGTGATGGAGGGGGCGTTGGGGTTACACGAGGATGGCAGAGGTATTGACTATGGAGGGGGAGCGTTAGAGAGATGAGAGGTGATAGGAGAGCAGTGCTAAAAATGGAAGGGAGAGAAGGGGTCGCAAAGTGTAACGACAGAGGGGGAGTGAGCTGGAGGTGGAAGAAGGGTTTAGAACCGTTTGACCGCTCGATCCAACGGTCGGGAGATATGCATTGAGTGATGGCCGAGATGAGATCGTATGATTTGATCTGGCAGCTTGGAGAGCAAGCAGGGGTGAATGGTGATGATGAAGCGCGGGCATCATCCAACGACGGAGGTTAAATGGGTGACGTGGAGGTTACTCAGCCTTTGGATGGTTAGCCATCTAATGCTGAGATGGAAGCGGGAAGGAGTGGCGGAGATTTGATCTGGAGAAGGGGATCGAATGGCTAGCAAAGAAGCAGTGTAGAACGACCAGGATGGAAACGGGGAGATCATATGGCCGAGGAGGCAACCAAGTTGTAGAGAGAGGTGCGGCCCAGAGGGCACCACGTGGCCGCTCCAGAAAAATCAATAAATACGAAAATACGGAAAAAATAGGAGTCTGAATTAGGAAAAAGTCAAAACTTGAAAGTTGTAGATCTCATTGAGATCTACAAGTTTCATGTTGGTCAAAAAGCGAAAAGAAGTCATTTGTACAAAGATGAATTTTTGCAAGCATTTTTAATTACTTAAAAAACACTTAATTTGTGGTTTTGTTTTTTTATCTTTTTAGTTTCTTTTAAAACCAATATAAATATAAATAATAGTTATCCTAGTTTTAAGAGATTTTTAATAAAATATAAAAACATAGAAAATGTTAGTAAGTAAAAATAATAAATAGGGTGAATATATACAAAAAATAAATTACTTATATGTGTTGGGTTTATTTGCCAAAGATGCAGAATTAATGAAAAATTCTCAAGAAGTTCTTATAAAAGTATGATAAAAATAGAGAATAATGATGATCTAGGAGGGATTCATCATGTATGTCTCAGTGAAACCCGAATTATACCATATCCATGATACAAATAAGTGGCTCGTGGATACGATAGCCAACGTACATATATATTTTGACATAACATTGTTTTTCTTATCAGACTCGCAGTAGTGGGACTATGAAGATTGAGAATTATTGTGCGGCTAGGGTGTTAGGATCAAGACAAGTCAACTTGAAGTATGGCTCTATCTTAGTTAGAAATAATTTTGAGTTAAACTTTAAATGAAATAAACTTGTCATTATAAGACACGATATTTTTTATAGGTTAATAGCGAGATTTTGATTTATTGTTTAGAATTAGATGTGATTCAATAAACATTTATTCAGTAAATGTTTTAAATTTTGGATGTTCTAATTATGTATCTAGTGTTTTTAATCATTTATAAACTTGTGATCTATAGCATGGTAGATTGGGACACATAAACTTGAATTCAATAAAAACGATGATAAATTTACAGTTGATCCCTAAACACATTGTTGATGAAACTCAAAAATGTGAAATTTGCGTGCAAGCTAAGACATCTACAAAGTCTTTTTAGTTTATCTCTAGAGATAGAGAGATCTTGGATCTAGTGCATACATATGTTTTGACCATAGACAATAATAAATGCTTTATCACCTTTATAGATGATGGCAGTAGATACTCATGTGTGTCTCTAATGAAAATCAAGGACGAAGCCTTATAGAAATTCGTATTCATCATGAAAACCATTGTTTGATGTATGCCTTAATGATCATGTTAAAAACAATCTTAGAGAGGATATCGAGAATCGAAATTAAAACCTCGTCGGACACCATGTTTAAATCAAGGGTAGATATGACCGGGATGACTGAAAAATCCGGTAGTCAAAATCTCAAACGTTACCAACAATGCATGGAAACATGTTTAACAGTTATATGGTTAATTTTGATACATGAAACTGAATGTCTTACGGTAGAAAAGGAAAACCCCTCACCCGATAGCGGGAAGGCACAATTTGCATGGAAGGAGTGTGACAGTATATGTCATGGTTGCATCTTATTGTCTCTTTCTAACATGTTTGACGTATATTATTCGTCTGTGCATACTGCGAAGGGGATAAGGGAAGAAATAGACCCAAAGTATAAGCCTAAGGATCTCAATATCGAGAAATACTATGTTGCTAAGTTCTTAAAGTTCTCCACGACCGTAGTGAAATCGGTCTCTGAACAGGCACACGAGTTTTTAATCATGTTACATGGTTTATAAGATGACGAGTTGAAACTTCCTGAGAAGTTTTAGGTCATGCGCATAATAGAAAATTCTTCAAGTCTTGGGAAGAATTCGGTATGATTTTGAAACACATAAATGGGAAGATTTCTATGGACGACTATATGATGGCAATATCGATAAAAGAGGAACACAAGAAACAAAAATACATGGTCCACGTTGATGTTTAGGACAAGATTAATTTCATGACCTCAAAGGGTAAAGATAAAATGGAAAGGGATAGTAGCAACAATAAAAAGAAACCAAAGGACAAGATCCAGAAAAAGGTAAAGAATAAACCATGTTGGCACTCTAATCAGGTTGACCATTGGAAGAAGGATTGTCTGTCCATAAAGAATCAACCTAAGACTGCAGATTGAAGTCTGCAAGTAAATACAAATACTGAGGGACTTGGGCTAGTGAATGGTATGTCTCGGTGAAACCTGAAATACCATATCCATGATCCAAATAAGTGGCTCGTGGATACGAGAGTCAACATACATATCTGTTTCGACAAAATCTTGTTTTCTTCTTATCAGACTCACAGTTGCGGGACTGTGAAGGTTGAGAATTATTATGCGGCCAAGGTGTTAAGTTCAAGACAAATCAACTTGAGGTTCTAGTTTAGCTGATGTATATCCCGAATATAAAGAAGAATGTCTTATGTAGCTCTATCCTAGTTAGAAATAATTTGAGTTAAACTTTAAATGAAATAAAGTTGTCATTACGAGACAATATTTTTTTTATGAAAAATATTATTTGCCAGATTTTGATTTGTTGTTTAGAATTAGTTGTGATTCAAAAAACATTTATTCAGTGAATGTTTTAAATTCTGAATATTCTAATTATGTATCTCGTGTTTTTAATCATTTAGAATCTTGTGATCTGTAGCATGGTAGATTGGGACACGAAAACTTAAATTCAATAAAAAGATGTCAAATTTAGAGTTGATCCCTAAACACATTGTTGATAAAACTCAAAAAATATGAAATTTGTGTGCAAGCTAAGACATATACGAAATCTTTTTGACTGTCTCTAGAAATAGTGAGCTCTTGGATATAGTGCACACCGATATATATATGAGTTTAATCATGTTTTGACCAGAGACAATAAGAAATGCTTTATCACCTTTATAGATGATGGTAGTAGATACTCATGCGAGTATCTAATGAGAATAAAGGACGAAGCCTTACAAAAATTCGTATTCATCATGAAAATCATTGTTTGATGTATGCCTTAATGATCCTGTTAACAACAATCTTAGAGAGGATATTGAGAATCGAAATTAAAACCATGTCAGACACCATGTTTAAATCGAGGGTGGATATGACCGGGATGACTGAAAATTTTGGTAGTCAAAATCTCAAACGTTACCAACAACACATGGAAACCTGGTTAACCATTATATGGTTAATTTTGATACTTGAAATTGAATGTCTTACAGTAGAAAAGGAATCCCCCTTACCCGATATGGGAAGAAATAGACCGAAAGTATAATACTAAGGATCTCAATATTGAGAAATACTCTGTTGCTAAGTTCTTAAAGTCTCCATGGTCGAAGGGAAACCAGTCTCTTAACAAACACGTGAGTTTCTACTCATGTTACATGGTTTACAAGATGATGAGATGAGACTTCCAAGGAATTTTCAGGTATGTGCATAGTAGAAAAATTCTTCAAATCTTGGGAAGAATTTAGTATAATCTTAAAACACAGAAATGAGAAGATTTCTATGGATGACTTGATGATGACATTCACTATAGAGGTGGAACGAAGGAAACATAAGTATATGGTTCACGTTGATGTTTAGGATAAGGTTAATTTCATGACCTCGAAGTGTCAAGACAAAAAGGAAAAGGATATTAACAATGACAAAAAGAAAAACAAAGGACAAGATCCAAAAAAGGTAAAGAATAAACCATTTGGCACTCTAATCAAGTTGACCATTGGAAGAGGATTGTCCGTCCTTAAAGGATCAACCTAAGACTGCAGATGGAAATCTGCAAGTAAATATAATTAAAGAGGGACTTGGGCTAGTGAAGGTATGTCTCAGTGAAACCTGAATTATACCATATCCATGATCCAAATAAGTAGCTCGTAGATACGAGAGCCAGTGAACATATCTGTTTTAACAGAACCTTATTTTCTTCCTATCAGACTCGTAGTGGTGGGACTATGAAGATTGAGAATTATTTGTGCGGCCAGGTTGTTAGGGTCAAGACAAGTCAACTTGAAGTTCTACTGAGGATATTGTATATCCCTGATGTAAAGAATAATGACTTATATGGATCTATCTTAGTTAGAAATAATTTTGAGTTAAACTTTAAATGAACTAAAGTTATCATTATGAGACATTATATTTTTTAAGAGAAGGTTAATTGCCAGATTTTGATTTGTTGTTTAGAAGTAGACGTGATCCAATAAACATTTATTCAGTAAATGTTTTAAATTCTGAATGTTTTAATCATGCATCCCGTGGTTTTAATCATTTAGAATCTTGTGATCTATAACAAGGTAGATTGGGATACATAATCTTGAATTCAATAAAAAAGATGATAAATTTAGAGTTGACCCCTAAACACATTATTGATAAAACTCAATCAGATAACTTATATCGACTAATTGGTCGTGAAACAAAAGTCGTTCGGGCAAAATCGACCAAAAATCATTCACATCGCAATGCCTGTCCGAAAAAGCCGCGATGCAAATTCAGAAACCGTGAAACGAACCGAGACCGCCTAAAAATTCCGATTCGATGAAAGAAGACCAACGGAATCGACCATTCATCAATTAGAGGTCGTTTGATATTTTTAAATCACAAAATTTAAATCCAAACCAAAAACCGTATCTCGAAATTTTGGGATCTCAAACCTAATCAAAAGTATATCAGTATTATACTCATAATGATCATCGTCTATATACGATCAAAACGAGATGCTGCACGTCAAGATCTGAGGTCTGAGGTGCGATTTCGGAAGACTTTAATATCTCAAAAAAATAAATAAATAAAATAAATGAATTCTGCTAATGTAGCAGCAAACATTGTTCTGTTGCAAATCCATCCTTGGTATTTTTTTCAGCCACTTAGCCTTTTCCCTCCTTGCCACTTAACACTTTACTCTTCACACTCGGAATCACCCAATATTTCCCTCCCTTATATATATATATATATATATATATATATATATATAGACACACACACACACACACACTCATCGTGGGAGTTACAACTCCTCAAAATCCTAGAGTTCTGGAACCTCCAGCAGTCCAAGAAACCCTTCTTGATGCATCCGAGGAGCTGCTTCCCAATTTGAAGATATAATTTGAGGTACATCCTCTCTTCTCTCCTCCATTTTCCCTAATCAGGGCTCTTTTTTTCTACCAAAAAGTTGCTGACCAACAACTCGGGAAGCCTTGTTGCTGCTCCAATACTCCATGCAGTAGCTGCTAAATGCTCAAGGACCTATTTCCAACAAACTGGAACCGCTCCCTTGAAATTTCAGCAACTGTTCTACTGTAGTTTAAAGGATATGGTTAGATCCTCATGTGCATCACAGAAGCGTGAGCGTCGTATCGAATACGACGAGGAGCGACTAGTCGCACTAGTTGCTCGATGCAACGGAATTTAAAAAAAAAATCATGCGACAAAACCACATGATCCAAGAACACTTCTCGGATCGTTTCGTATAAAGAACAAACAAGTAATAGGATTACCTCTTGAAGTGTGGTTGCTATCGAGTCTCTAAACGAAGAGACCTCATGTCTCAAGTCCGATCCGACAGAGGAGACGCTTGCGAGTGCGGGGATGAATTGCGTGCTTCTCGCAATCTATGTTGATGATCCAAGCGGCGGATCTCCTGATCTTGACACACGAGATCCGATGTCTTCTTCACAAGCGAGGTGCACCGAAGGAGACGGAGATCCACGAGCAGACGATCGGGCATCATAACGACGACGCTGCGGCGATGGAGACTCCCTCTAGGGCATCCATGGTGGACGACCATATGAGAGGGAGAGAGAGTAGACGTGTAGAGAGAAAGAGAGAGAGAGAGAGAGAGAGAGAGAGAGAGAGATGTGCTCCAATAGCATGTGTTCCAAGAGAGCATGGTATGCCTCTCTATTTATAGGGTTTTGGGATCCATGGATCTCAATCCATGGGACTCAGAGATTGATTTATATCAATCCAATGGTCAAGATTATTGTTGGTAAAAGCCAACAACTTATGATTTAATTTAGATAAAATATATTTGACAAATCAAATATACATCAATCCTAAAATTAAACCAATCAAATAAGGAGACAAATTCCATGGAGATCTCAATCCCATTGGAATATAGTGGACGACCACTTATTTCCAAGTGGGGCAATCTCATGAAATCTCATGAGATTGCATATCTCCATGAAATTTCCATTGTTTAATTCAACAACTTTTGTTGTGATTTATTCTTCAAAAATAATTCATAATTAATTTTGAGAATATTGCAATCTTGCTATTGGAAAATTGTGAATGACATTCACAACCCAAAACAAAATATGATTTATATTTTCAATTAAATACATAATGTGTATCCAATACACATTAATAATTAATCAACAAATATAAATTATAATTAACTCTCTCTGATACATTATAAATCACATTTATAATATATTGTGAATAATTGGATATTACTATCCACATTATTCATATCCGTGATAATTAAACCACATTTAATCATCTTGGATCTCTTTTTCTCTTGTGCCCAAATAATATGAATCACATTCACATTATTCACATCTTCGATAATCAAATCACAGTTAATTATCTAAGATGACTCTCCTTATAATATGAATCAAATTCATATTATTCATGATAATTAAATCACATTTAATTAACCATTTTTTCAATGCTCGGATACATATATCAACAACATAATTATCCATGAACTCTTTCAAGGACAATTCGCTTTCTCCGCGAATACTTGGAGATAAGGACAGTGCGATGGTATTGTTCCACGTATAGTGACTTGGATATTGAGATCACATCTCAAATCCAGATCTCGGGTGATGCTTGATTAAATCAAGACCATAAGTCTAATCTTCTCATTGAATCTGAATCACATTCAGATCAATGTCTAATATTTGGACCATGATCTGATTACTTCTCTACTGAGAGGAGTCACTAAAATCCAGACTTGTTTCATCACTCCCTAGGAATGGAAGCATCATAATCATACAATCGTTTATGATCACATCACCCTCAGATATTCCCAATACTTGTACATCCTGCATATTGGAAGACTCAGACCAAACCAGAAGTATAATATCATTTTTACACTGTCTAGTTCATGGTTTTATCATTAAGTTTCTCATTCGATCATTGGGAGTTGGTATCGATCATATACTTTCCAAAAGCATATATCATACCCAGGTATCGATCATATACTTTCCAAAAGTATATATCAAACCTACAAATTCAGTCAAGCTTCCAAAGCGAGACGATCATGCACAGAATTTGATTCTTCCCAATATCTCATGAGTGAGCTCATATCTTTTAGTTCAGTAATGAACATGTATGATCCCTTTGAGAGATCGTATTACTCATATGCCCTTATATGCACACTAGCGTGTCTATATATAGACCTTGATTTGGTCATCAACCTATTGGTCTGACAAATGTAATATTCAGATATATAGTAACACATCTGTCTCCGTTCAGAGGATGCGTGCCTATATCATGACAGCATACGATATAGGACTTTGGTTATCTCGATCTTGTTAAGTCAACTCTTTGACCTAACTTATCTAACACCTCTGAATCTCTATTCCCATGCAGAGGACCTGCATCAAGAGGTCATTAGATATCAGCCTTTAGAGAAAGGATTGCCATCTCCTTCTCAGGCTGGAGATCATCTCTTAATAATCATTTAACGGTGCTCGATGAGTCCTCAATCTAACTCTTTAGATATTCATCCAAGCACCAACCTCTATGATTCAATACTTGAATCAACAACTGTATGATCATCAAGATGGCCATGGACATAACCCTAATTCTACTAAGGGACCTATTATGCAAATTATGTACTCTTCATTTCAGATTAAGGAGTGAATTGCAATAACATTTTTTGCATAATGGCTCGTAGTGGGCTCGCATGTCCAACAATCTCCCACTAGCCCAAAGAGTCATTAATGGGTTAATCATTTAAACCCACACTCATGTGACAATCATAGGCTATTTAAAAAATAGCTGGGTAAGCTCATCATCACTCTGTTCTCAAGAGACTATGCCAAGTCCTTTTACAACACTTGCATATCCCTAGTAACAGTGCTCGCATCTAATGCGAATGTTGCATCTTATGCAACCAATACTCAATATAGTCAAAGTCGTTATAGTGTCCTTGATACTACTGCTCAACAATTATTACAACCAATATTACCATGATCATTATTAGAATACCCTTATTCTGGGAGATCTATATTTCCTAAGGTATCCGTAGTTAAGACCTTTTAGATCACTGTCTATAAAGTCTCAATTTCTTGAAGATAAGACTTTGAGATCACAATCTCAAAAGTTTTGCCTTCTATGAAGATATCGTTATTACTGTAATTAAGTGTTTTATCACCATAGTAGGATTAGTAACAGTTTACTACTCCCACTGCATGGTAGACATCGGGCTTTTGTACATATCTAGCACATACCCCACTTCTTGGAATTGATGCACAAGGGCTAGCAGTTTGCATTCACATCCTCAACTCTTTGAGGTGCTATCGCTTTAGATAGGTCAGTTCCATATCTTTGAGGAAAAGAAGCCTTTCTTGGAATTTCCCATAGAATGGAAATGTCCAAGGTGTACTATTAGTGTGACTGTCCCAATACCCTCTTCTCTTTGCTTCTGAACAACTTCATAACTGAGATACAAGAGGTATCCTTGAGATCATATCTCGCGGTATGGGACAACCGGATTATAAAACACTTATTATTATCATCCTTAGATCATTCCAAATGATTACAATAATATCTACATTTAGCACGATGAACACAATGGCACTCCCACTAAGCTTCACATGGTTCATCAAGATTTTATATGAAATCACAACATTTATAATTTCATCAAATCTTATGTTCCAACCACAATAAGCTCATTTGAGTCCAAAGATGGGGTTCTTTAACTTGCACACCTTGCTTTTCTCAACCATGAAGCCCTGGGGCTACTTCATATGAATATCCTCATAGAGGTATTCATAGAGGAATGCAATCTTGACTCACATCATGAAGATGTCATAGTCAAGTTGTGTAGCTATAGTTAGAAATATTTTGATGGGTTAAAGCAAGGTCACTGGAGAGCAAGTCTCATCACAAGCGATGTCTTCTCTTCGGTATGTAGCTCATGGCTACGGACCGTGCTTTGAAGGTCTCTACCTTCTCATCAGGTTTCCTCTTTCTCTTGAAGATCCATTTACACCTTAATGGGTCTTACCCATATAGGTGGATCCTCGAGGGTCCATATACAACACTTTTATATGAAGTCTACATTAGACTTTTATTGCTAACATCCATCTTTCCATGTCATGATCCTCAGGAGCCTCATCACATGAAGTCCGATCATTTTTAGACTTAACTGACACATAGAATACATCCTCAAACTTATTTGAAAAAGTATTAGTGTTTCATCTTCAATTATTCTTTTAGTTTCCAATTTTAGGAGCCTCATTATCTTCTCAAGATTAAATGAGTTCCTTCACTTCATTTTCATCTTGATTCTCAAGAGAGTCATCCTATAAGAATCACATTCTCAAAGATGAGATCTTTTAAGAATATCAAGGTCATAAGTAGGTACCCAATACCATCCTTTATTTTCCTAATGAAGTAGCACTCTCCGGTGCTAGATTCCAGCTTAATCACATGGAACCTTATTAAGGATATATATAATGTAGTCTCTACCACATATATATATACCTGAAAACTAAGAGATAATTATGATAAGATTAATCATTGATCAAATCATGTCACAATGATTAATTGTATCTCTCTACAACTTTATTGAGTTAAGGTTCATTAGGAGGATTGAGATAGGAATGATATTCACATCTCCATAAGGTATTCCTTGAATTCATCTAACATGTACAAGCTACCTTGGTTAGATCAAATTCATTTCATCTTCCTTCAAACTTTGGTTCTAAACCAAAATTGTGAAATCTTTGAACATTTCGAAGTTTTCTAAGTGAAGAGAAGAAATCTCATATCACAAATAATCATTAATAGATATCACATATCCATGATGTTTATTCTGATATAGATGATTCACATACATCAATATGTATGAGATCTTGAATACCTTGACATCTTACACCAATCCAAGGAAGGGTGTGTTGGACGTTTTTACTTTTGAATACAATATTCACAAGTATGTAAGATTTGAACCTCTAGACAATCTAAAGTTTCATCTCTCACTAGTCTATTGATCACATCAACAGACAAATGCCCAATACTCGATGCCAGATCATTGTGAAATGATCTTAATTCTCCTATTGATTTTTTAAGGTTTAATTTCAGTATTAGAAATATTAATGAACCATTCACTAATTTTCTAATTTAGTAGAGTCCACTAGATGTTAGATTACTATCTGAAATATATCCATCATAACTCTTTATGATAGGTCTATTACAGAATTCATGTTTATTTCCAACATTTAGAAATAAACAATGAGCGTATTCTAATATCTAGGTTATAGAGACATTCTCTAAGACTAAGGGTTCTCCCACTGAAAATAACAAGTCCATCTATCCAACAGAGATTGTTACAACAATTGCATCAATATCCATGTGGATGACTATCAAACCTATAAGATCAACTTTCTAATCTTCTAATACATATGCAACTAGCAAGTGTCATTAGAAGATTGAGATACAATTATCAGACTTTATCTTGTCAAATAAGTAAGCCAATTTCAATGATTATATGTAGATTTTTCTGATGTACTATCCGATTCCTCCTCTAAGGATTCTAGATAGATTTGATAGTCATACTATCAACACATCAACTTATTGTAGTATTGGCATACATCCAACTCTTTGGATGTCATATGGAAGTCACAGAAGTACAATTAACTCTTTGACTATACTTTTTACTTGGGTCCAACCCAGCTTCCAATGTGCTCCCTTTATCTATAAGCAACCATTGCTCAAGACCAGGGATCTCTTATGTTAACATAAAAAATTTCAATATAAGAGTACATGCTTCATTTAATTCATACAATAAGGAACATCTTCTTAGATGTTATAAGGATTATTTGATAATTACGATCATTATCGACATGTCACTTCAAAAGTACATTCGATGAGATCAAGACTTATAGAGACATACAAACCCTAGGGTTTTAGTCCTATTGTCTATTTAATTATCATTCCTCATTATTATGAGGAAACTTGCATATTGCAACCACATACATTATGTGTTCAATTGCAAGTACAATATCTGGATCATAGGTCCAATCCATGATATCCTACTGATTATTATTGAGTATAACATAGAGTGTGATTAAAGAAGGATTATCTGAAATAAGAAATTTGCATAAACATATATAAATATATAATTTACTTTGATTTAGGAATTTTTGCATCAAAGTTGTCTTGCCATGTCAACAATGAAAGTTCATTCCCTTAATCACTATCAATGTAAGAGATATACTTACCATTATATCTCAGCAAGATCTAGGATCTCCTTCCCTATCTTTGTTACATCCCAATAATACGAGAATCTGCAACTTGGATAAAAAGAAGTGGGAACACATTCCACCTTGCAAGTCCAACTTGCATCTCCCAATTCGATATTTAACACCCGAGCCCACCACCCCTAAGGTGATGCTGACCCGTCATTAATTGAACCAACCGTCAACAGGAATAGAACTCTCTATACGCAATCCAATATCACCCCAATAATATGAGGATCCGATATTGGGGTCACTACGCATACGGCCTTACTCTTTCAAGAAGCAAAGAGCCCGATCCAGATGCGCTCGCATACAGGAGCTGTCACTTCGGACAAGCGTCTCCTATATGCAATCCCTGGCGACGAAAACCCTTCGCCTTGACGAGAGACCATGGATGTCACTTATGTAATCCTCCATATCATATTCAAATTCTAATTAATTATCATGAATCATATTCACATAATTAATTATTCCAATGGAAATAATACATCTATTATAATAGAGTATTTTTAATTGGATATAATTAACTTGATCATACTAAATTAATTATCAATCCAATTCAATCAACAAACTTGATTTTTTACTTGAATATATAATATTATATCAAAATATGTATTAATTCGAATTTTAATAATTAGAAAAATATATCATGATCTCTCAGGCATCATTCGTTCCCTACCCGCTGTCATGGCCAGTACCGGCGGGAGTGGAACGGACCACATCCGGTGTAACCCGCTACCCCAGCGATCCCTGACTAGACATCATATCCGCCTCGGGAAAAAATAATGCCGAGTCAATCACTTTGTACTTGAGATGATCATCTGTTCTTCAACAGAAATTATACCATATAGTAATAATCAAGATATTTTTTAATTATAAGGAAATTTGCTAGACAAATTCCCAATCCTTTTCAAGCAAGGAGTTTGATGATTGTGTTTTCAATTATGATCTGGATCAAATCTAATCAATTATTCGTTGAGGCCAAGTCAATTAAGGAAATAATCATGATTAAATATTTCTCAAATAATTTACATAATTATTTCATGAAATTAATAATTAATTTCACTAATTGACAATCACATGGTTCTTGATTAGGACTGTAATTTCAGCAGTGACTCCTACTTACTAAAATTAATATATCTCAATCAATTTAAATCCAAATTAGACAAAATAATTTTTCAAAGATTGCTAATTTGATTTAGGACAGAACCTAAGTGATATTTCACGCATTTCAAGGCGGATAAAATAGTAATTAACTCATTAATCATGTTAAGATTCGTAGTTCCCGCAACAGTGAATGCATGTTCATTAAAACTACCATATCTCGAGCAAACGAAATCCAAATTATGTAAACTCAGATCCTATGGTTTCCTTAATTAATGGAGAACAAAATCCAAGTTTTATTTTAGTGTTTAAACAATTTAAACAGTGCCGGAAATAATCACCAAATAGAGATGCGAAAATGAAATGCGATAAAACTTTCGCAACCCTAACGAACCAAGGTCGCCTTCAATTTTATGGATCGTATCCAAAACCTTCGACCACCTGGCTCTGATACCACTTGAAAGATATGGTTAGATCCTCAAGCGCATCATGGAAGCGTGAGTGTCGTATCGAATACGATGAGGAGCGACTAGTCGCACTAGTTGCTCGATACTGCGGAATTTAAAAAAAATCACGCGGCGAAACTACATGATCCAAGAACACTTCTCGGATCATTTCATCTAAACCACAAACAAGTAATAGGATTACCTCTTGAAGCGTGGTTGCGATCGAGTCTCTAAACGAAGAGACCTCATGTCTCAAGTCCGATCCGACGGAGGAGACGCTTGCGAGCGCGGGGATGAATTGCGTGCTTCTCGCAATCTATGTTGATGATCCAAGCGGCGGATATCCTGATCTTGACACACGAGATCCGATGTCTTCTTCACAAGCGAGGCGCACCGAAGGAGACAGAGATCCACGAGCAGACGATCGGGCATCATAACGACGACGTTGCGGCGATGGAGACTCCCTCTAGGGCATCCATGGTGGACGACTATATGAGAGGGAGAGAGAGTAGACGTGTAGAGAGAAAGAGAGATGTGCTCCAATAGCATGTGTTCCAAGAGAGCATGGTATGCCTCTCTATTTATAGGGTTTTGGGATCCATAGATCTCAATCCACGGGACTCATAAAATCAATGGCTGAGATTGATTTATGATCAATTCAATGGTCAAGATTGTTGTTGATAAAAGCCAACAACTTAAGATTTAATTTAGATTAAATATATTTTACAAATCAAATATACATCAATCCTAAAATTAAACCAATCAAATAAGGAGACAAATTCCATGGAGATCTCAATCCCATTGGAATATAGTGGACGGCCACTTATTTCCAAGTGGGGCAATCTCATGAAATCTCATGAGATTGCATATCTCCATGAAATTCTCCATTGTTTAATTCAACAACTTTTGTTGTGATTTATTCTTCAAAAATAATTCATAATTAATTTTGAGAATATTGCAATCTTGCCATTGGAAAATTGTGAATCACATTCACAACCCAAAATAAAATATAATTTACATTTTCAATTAAATACACAATGTGTATCTAATACATATTAATAATTAATCAACAAATATAAATTATAATTAACTCTCTCTAATACATTATAAATCACATTTATAATATATTATGAATAATTGGATATTGCTATCCACATTATTCTTATCCATGATAATTAAATCACATTTAATCATCTTGGATCTCTTTTTCTCTTGTGCCCAAATAATATGAATCACATTCACATTATTCACATCTTCGATAATCAGATCACATTTAATTATCTAAGATAACTCTCCTTATAATATGAATCAAATTCATATTATTCATGATAATTAAATCACATTTAGTTATCCATTTTCTCAATGCTCGGATACATATATCAACAACATAATTATCCATGAACTCTTTCAAGGATAATGCGCTTTCTCCGCGAATACTTGGAGATAAGGACATGGCGATTATATTGTTCCACGTATAGTGACTTGGATATTGAGATCACATCTCAAATCCAGATCTCGGGTCTCCCATAGATGCTTGATTAAATCAAGACCGTAAATCTAATCTTCTTATTGAATCTGAATCACATTCATATCAATGTCCAATATTTGGACCAAGATCAGATTATTTTTCTACTGAGAGGAGTCACTAAAATCCAAACCCGTTTCATCACTCCCTAGCAATGGAAGCGTCATAGTTATACAATCGTTTATGATCACATCACCCTCAGGTATTCCCAATACCTGTACATCCTGCATACTGGAAGACTCAGAACAAACCAGAAGTACAAGATCATTTTTACACTGTCTATTTTAGGGTTTTGTCATTAAGTTTCTCATTCGATCATTGGGAGTTGGTATCGATCATATACTTTCCAAAAGCATATATCATACCCAGGTGTCGATCATATACTTTCCAAAAGTATATATCAAACCTACAAATTCAGTCAAGCTTCCAAAGCGAGACAGCCGTGCACGGAATTTGATTCTTCCCAATGTCTCATGAGTGAGCTCATGTCTTTCGGTTCAGTAATGAATCTGTATGATCCCTTTGAGAGACCGTATTACTCATATACCCTTATATGCACACCAGTGCACCGGCGTATAGACCTTGATTAGGTCATCAACCTATTGATCTGCCAAATGTACATACTCAGACATATAGCAACACATATGTCTCCGGTCAGAGGATGCATGCCTATATCATGACAGCATACGACATAGGACTTTGGTTATCTCGATCTCGTTAAGTCAACTCTTTGACCTAACTTATCTAACACCTCCGAATCTCTAATCCTATGCAGAGGACCTGCATCAAGAGGTCAGTTAGATATCAGCCTTTAGAGAAAGGATTGCCATTTCCTTCTCAGGCTGGAGATCATCTCTTAATAATCATTTGACGGTGCTCGATGAGACCTCAATCTAACTCTTTAGATATTCATCCAAGCACCAGCCTCTATGATTCAGTACTTGAATCAACAGCTATGTGATCATCAAGATGGCCATGGTACATAACCCTAATTATACTAAGGGACCTATTATGCAAATTATGTACTCTTCATTTCAGATTATGGAGTGAATTGCCATAACATTTTTTGCATAATGGCTCGCCCCTGTCCAACACAGTTGCTGCTACAAATCAGCCACCATTGTTGCTGAAGCTGATCCATTTTGGCTTCAAAAAGCTGCTGTTGCATGCCATGTTCATCCATAAACTTTGAGGTCTAAATAGGTACAATCCTTTTTCCTAATTCCTCTTGCTGCCATATATGTGCTTGTTAGCTTCTTTTGTTATCCTTTGGTATAGATTCCATACAAATTTACTTCCAAATTTAAAAATTTCATCGTCTTAACTATAGGTAATTGAAATTCTGAAAGTATGAATCCAGGAAGGAGTTTACAACTATTTTCTATGGTAAAGGAAATTGGTATAATATTCTCACCTGATTTGTTTATCCTAATAAAAGCATGCAATCCATTCATATGCTGGACACAAGGAAAAACCTTTAGCTATATTTATTTGATTATTTTGAAAATAATGGAAAGATTTTCAGAGCTGCTATTTGTGAGAAACATTTATTTTAGGAATTGTTATAATGTGTGTATATATCAAGATTTGTTAATTAAGACAAAAGCACTCAGTCCAGTATCTACTCCAAATTAAATAATACTGTTAAAAACCTATAGCATGAAATCCCCTTTATATGGGAAACGTCTATGATATTGGTTGAAAACCTCTACCACTTACCTCCTTCCTTTTTATTTTGAGGTTTTATTTTGGTCATTTAATCAATCAGATGGGTGTTCTTTTCTGGTGACTATAACTCTAATCGGTCACTGTCTTGTGTATGAAAGATCCTTTAAATATATGGATTAGGAAGTATTGAAACTTTTATGACGCAGACTCCACGAGAAAATATAAAGTGTATATTGGGTTGAAAAATTTTGCTATTATTCATCCGTTAGATTAGCTGAGATCATTTTTACAATAATGATTACTAGGCTTAGTGTTTTAATATGTCAGATCGATAGAGGAATATTTGAAGGTGATGAGAAATGTATTTTGGGACCCATTATCAACAGGAGGCTATATTTTATCTCTGGTTGTAATAAACACAAGTTGTCTTGACAAGATTTCTTGATCATCAAGAGTCAGAGTTTGTCGAAGCATAAGCAATAGCATCAGTTCCTCTATAAGTGATGATTGGAATAAGAGACGAGTAGCACGTGCCTCCGAAACTATATCAAACTTAAATATAATCTCAAGTGACTTTATATCTGTCCTAATAGGAACTTCGGTATGCTCATGCTATTACAAATCTAAGCCCATAACTAACATCATTGTGTATAGTATCTACATTGATACCAAGAATGTTTTTTTAGGAGAAGTCCATCTGACTATAATGGAAATTGTCCTCAAATCTGTTTTCCATAGAGGATTATAATCATTTTAAATAGTAAGTTTGAGATTGATACCTAGACTATGAAAGAAATCCATACAAGATGCTGAGAAAGGAATGATGAGTCAAGCAAGAGGAAATAATGAAGAGTCAGTGATATCAAAATTATGCCAATCATGGTGACCCTTACACCTGATCGTGGGAGGGTGCGGTGACCCTCAACTGGGCGGGAGATAGGAAGCCCAGTTCAGGCAACGGTCGCCAAGTGTACAGGTCTAGGATCCCAGTCCCTTCACGGTTTTTACGCGAGCTCGCAGTATTTTTACGCCTCGTTGGGATCCCGCCTTCAACCAGTTCCGCTGACCCCTCTGTTTTAGGATATCCATGCGGGGGATCCTCGGTTTTCAGTTTTTTGTACGAGCTCGTCTGCCCGTACTAGTCGGGCTAGTTTATAGAGGGACTTTTCCGGAGAGTCTCCCTCACCCGTCTCAGTAGCGCAGTTTTGGAGTAGACCTATCCCTCTATTGAACCGCACTTCCAATTGGAGGGCGAGACGGAAGAGCCATTTGTAGGCTACCTCACCGCTTGAGTTCTTCTTTCGCCAGCAGACTTGGCAATTCTACATCCAAATCATTTACATCTACATCTTGGTCATCTAGGTTTACATCTGAGATAGCTACAGTTGAGAGTTATAGAAATTACAATCAAAGTTGAGTTGGTTGGAAGTGTTTATAATAAAGTTTGATTTGAAATAATATGTCTATAATAATATAGGAATATATATACACACATCCATACACTTATGAATAATTAATTACAATGTAATTATGTTATATATATGGGAAATGTTGGGATAATGGCTGATCATGGGAGGTGCTTACTAGAAACTTGGAAACCTTTTACATACGTAAGTAGAAATAAATTTGAGTTGTTCCTGCCTTTCTACTTGCTTGCTTTTGAACATATTAAATGCCGGTTTATTTTTATAAGATTATGGGAGGTACCAGCAACTGTTGATACCTCTTCTTCCTTGCACACATGGCAGGCAAGGAGCCTTTAGTGTAGTAGCAGGTTGATGACTTTTAAGAGATCGTGTTTTTACCAGATGTATGTTGCTTTTGCTTCAGTTTTTCTTTTCACTTATGCATATATATTTTGGGATACATGTATGAATGAACGGTCGACTTCTGATGTACATGTATTGATATTATGAAAATAAATGGAATAAATTTTTGGTGGCATGTATTTGTTGAATCTGATGAATATGGTTTGGAATGTCATGTGCAAATATAGCAGCGCAAACAATTTTCCCTAAAATTTTGATACTTTCTGTGATGAATTGAGAATGTAATGGTGCGAACGTACGTAAACGAGTACCCGGATCCTCGGGGTTTCACAGTTTGGCATCAAAGCAGTGGTACCCGATATACACATTCGTAGTATTTCAATTGCGATCACATTGAGTTCTCGGATAGCGACGGTCTTTCGACTTGTCGTGAGTCCGAGAAGGGAAATATGGCATTCATAATCAATTACCATAGAAGTCACCAATTTAAATAATTTTCATATTATATCCCAAGAAGAGAAAAAGCATGTATAACAAGTATCTAAAATTTGGCATTTTTTATGACTAAATATGGTTCTCATGCAGAGCCATGGCATCCCGACCAGGCCAGGAGACTACTGACCAGTTAGCTCTCTTACTGACTGCTCTCACTGACCTTCAGCAGCAGCATGCTGCTATGAGAGGCTAGCAGGATCAGATTTTGGCTCAGCAACAGAGATTGCTGACAGATAGATGGACATAGAGATGAGATTTGAGGAGCTGTCTGATTCCACCAACCGTCCATCTCACGACGGCACACGCCAGGACCAGCGCCAGTCGGTAGAGGTACAACATCCTCATTTCGATGGTCCACATGAGGACATATCAAAGCATGAAGCTGAGGAGGATGGAGACTTTGTCAGGGAGCAGGCCCCTGTTGACTTTGCAGATGAGGGTGCACGTGAGTACTCTGCCATTCACAGGCACCTGTCAGTTTTTACTTCCTACCAGCGGGCCAATGTGCCCATGTTCGAGGGCATCAGTACTTCTGATGTTGATGAGCAGTGGCTCAAGAGGGTGATGAAGGTGATGAGGATGATACGCGTGCCACGAGATACGTGCCTATCTTTCATGGAGTACTCATTGACAGACTTTGTTGAGAGATGGTGGGATGCCGTAGTATCTGAGTTGGACCGTGAGCCCACATGTGATGATTTCGAGATGAGGTTCATGTCCCACTTCTTTTCTGTGAAGTGGAAGGAGTCCCAGCGTCGACTTTTTGTAGAGCTTCGTCAGAGACAGATGACAGCTAGAGACTATTTTGTCAGATATACCGAGCCGTCTCAACATACACCACCAGCTGGCGCATTTCCAGTAGAGAATATGTAAAAATTCATCAGAGGCGTAAGGGAGGAGGTGCAGGAGAAGCTGGCTGGATTACACATCACTTCCATCTCCGAGGTTACTGATGCAGCGGAGAAGTTCGAGGACATCAGAGAGAGACGTTTTGGGAGCACGTCTAGAGCAGCGCCTAGACCGCGGCGATCTTTTGGGCCGATTCGTCGAGAGTTTCAACAGCAGAGGTAAGCCAAATGGTTTTGACCTACAGGTTTGTCATTTTCAAGCAGTGCCCGCTCTTCTCCATCGATTACTTTAGGAGGAGCACTTGCCGGACGTGGCACAGATTCCGCTCGACCATCTGGGTCGCAGTGAGCATACCACCAGTAGGACCAGCTCGGAGCACAGACACGATCACTCCACCTACTAGGCCAGTCCGTTGTTGTTTATGCCATGAGTGGGGACATTACCGACATCAGTGTCCCCAGAGATCTAGTGAGCCTCAGCCATAGCCTTCACAGTCGCAGCCTCAGGCACATCGTTCAGGGAGTTTCCATGGTAGGAACTCTAACTTCAGGCAACAATAATAGAGACAGACGTAGAGTGTGGCAGGATCCAGTACTGCACCAGCCATGCAGGGTCAGTTACATGCAGTTACTGAGGAGCAAGCACGTTCAACAGCTACTGTCGTGAAAGGTATGGTCTCTGTCTTGGGCCGACCTTTCCATCTTCTATTTGATTCTGGTGCGACACATTCTTTTCTTGCTTCGAGGCTACTTACTTCCTTAGGTAGAGTTGCAGAAATTCTCTCTTCTCCATATCACATACGACGGCCAGGTGGTCAGTTGTTCGTCATTTCCCTTATAGTCAGGCACTTGCCTGTACTGATTGGCGGTCACAAGATGATCGCAGATTGTCTACTTCTACAGCTTGATGAGTTCCACTTGATTTTGGGAATGGATCGGTTATCTGCTCATTATGCACTTGTTGATTGTTTTAGGAAGTCAGTTGTCTTCAGGATTCCAGATTTACCTGAGTTCACCTGTAAGGGTACTATACATGACTCCACCATGGAGTACGTTTCAGTGTTGTGAGCTCAATGACTTGTTGATTAGGGTTGCAATTCCTATCTAGCATTTATCCGAGAGGTATCTGATCATAAGCCGATGGCACAGGACATCCGAGTAGTATCAGATTACCCAGACCTATTTCCTGATGAGCTACCAAGACTACCTCGTGAGAAAGAGATCGAGTTCGAAATCACATTACTACCAGATTCACAGCCGATCTCAATGGCTCCTTACCGAATAACACCTGCTGAGTTGAGGGAGCTGAAGGTGTAGTTACAGGAGTTACTTGATTTGGGATTCGTGAGGCCGAGCACTTTACCTTGGGGTACTCCAATTCTATTGGTCAGGAAGAAGGATGGATCCATGAGGTTATGCATCGATTATAGGCAGCTGAACAAGAGGACGGTGAAGAACCGTTATCCTTTGCCGCGTATCGATGATTTGTTCGACCAACTCCAGGGATCTTCGGTATTCTCGAAGATCGATCTTCGCTCAGGCTACCATCAACTGAGGATTCGAGAGGTTGATATTCCGAAGACTGCTTTCAAGACGCGCTATGGACACTACGAGTTTGTGATGATGTCGTTTGGGCTCACCAATGCACCTGCAACTTTCATAGATATGATGAACATGATCTCCCGTCCATATTTGGACAAATTTGTGGTAGTGTTCATTGATGATGTGCTTATATACTCACGGAATGAATGGGATTATGTGAATGATCTACAGATTGTCTTAGATACATTACGTGAGCACAAGCTGTATGCCAAGCTGAGCAAGTGTGAGTTCTGGTTATCCCATGTCACATTTCTTTGGCATGTTATTTCAGGAGCAGGCATCACAGTTGATCCTGCGAAGATTGAGGTAGTTATGTCTTAGGAGCAGCCCCAAGACAGTTACACAGATTCGGAGTTTCCTTGGGCTAGCAAGATATTACAGACGCTTCGTCAGTGGATTTTCACGTATTGTTCACCCTCTGACACGACTGACACAGAAGGGAGTCCCATTTAATTGGGACGATTCATGTGAGCATGCCTTCCAGACACTGGAGGAGAGATTGAGTGCAACGCCTATTCTAGCTCTTCCTTCGGGCACTCAGGATTATTCAGTCTACACAGATGCATCTGGAGAAGGTCTAGGAGCAGTACTGATGCAGAGAGGACAGGTGATTGCTTAAGCATCACGACAGTTGAGATCGCATGAGCGGAATTACCCTACCCATGACTTGGAGTTAGCGGCAGTTGTCTTCGTCTTGAAGATCTAGCGCCACTATCTATATGGGGTGAATTTCGAGATCTTCACAGACCACAAGAGCCTGAACTATATCTTTGATCAGAAGGAGTTGAACATGAGGCAACGCAGATGGCTCGAGCTACTAAAGGATTATGATTGCACGATCTCTTACCATCCCGGCAAGGGAAACGTGGTGGCTGATGCGCTTAGCAGGAGATCTCATGCTGAGGGTACGACGAACTGGCTATATACATGGGATATGCTCGCATCTTTAGCTGATTGACATCCTCAAGAGAGCACATCCATTTCTACCGTCATGCCTCCACGATTCAGCTGTTTGTGGGATCACATCGTCGAAGGCCAGAAGACAGATCCATGGATTCGAGATAGATACATGCGTGCCATCAAGGACGAGGTTGATGATTTTGTTGTGATGGAGTCTATTTTATGGAAGGCAGGATGGGTAGTTGTACCCAATGACGAGCTTCGCAGAGACATTCTAGATGAGGCACACAGTTCACGATTATCTATCCATCCAGGTAGCACAAAGATGTACCGTGATCTGCGTCGACATTTCTGGTGGGATGGGATGAAGTGCGATGTGGCGCATCATGTCAGCAAATGCATGGCATGTCAGATGGTCAAGGTTGAGCACAGGAGACCACCAGGATTACTACATTCTCTCCCCATTCTCGAGTGGAAATGGGAGAGCATTTCTATGGATTTCGTCGCATGATTGCCGAAGACACCATGTGGCCATAATTCCATTTGGGTCGTTGTTGAGAGATTGATCAAGTCAGCCCATTTCATACCTGCCAACACGACTTATACTCCATCCAGATTAGCCAAGCTATATATGCAGAATATTATTAGGCTACATGGTATACCACGAGAGGTGGTGTCTGACAGTGATTCGAGATTTACTTCATATTATTGGCATCAGTTCATGTCAGCACTACAAACAGAGCTGAAGACGAGTTCTGCTTAACATCCGCAAACAGTTGGACAGAGTGAGCGCACCATACAGACACTTGAGGATTTACTTCGCGTATGCTCTTTGGAGTGGAAAGGGTCCTGGAAGGACCATCTGTCGTTAGTGGAATTCACATACAACAACAGCTATCATTCTAGTATCGGCATGGCACCATTCGAAGCCCTATATGGGCGGAGATGTCTCACTCCTCTCAATTGGCGTGAGGTTGATGGTCATGCTCTATATTCTGCAGAACTCATAGAGGAGACTGCGAGGGCTGTTGATCCCGTGAGACGGAGGCTTCTGACAGCATAGAGTCGCTAGAAGAGCTATGCAGACCGTCAGAGAAGATATTTGAAGTTTCAGGTATCCAATCTTCTTCTCTTTCCTTTATTACAAAATTAACTTAATCTCATATTAATGACATTCCTATCAAATATAGGTTGGAGATTGGGTTTTTTTACGAGTATTTCCCATGAAGGGAATACAGAAATTCGGTATTCGTGGCAAGCTGGCGTCGTGACATGTTGGACCTTTTGAGATTCTGGCTTGTGTGGGGAAGGTTGCATACCGAGTAGCCCTTCCTCCACATCTATCAGCTATTCACGATGTCTTCCATGTATCCAACTTGAGGAAGTTTGTGCACGAACCTCGACACATCATCAGTTACGAGAATCTTGACATGGAGCCAGATCTGACATACGAGGAGAGGCCGGTAAAGATACTTGACAGTGCCGTGAAGAAGCTTCGTAACAAAGAGATTCCATTAGTCAAGGTATTGTGGCACTGACATGGCATTGAAGAGGCGACGTGGGAGACCGAAGCCGACATGCAGGCACGATATCCATAGCTTTTTTGAGGTAATAAGCAAGACAAACTTTTGTAATTAGATATATGATAAAATATATGGCTTGTTTTCTCTTTGAGGTTTTTTATGGGTTTAAAATCCTTTGAGGTTTTTATGGCAATATTAAATCCAAACAAGACACTTAATGACATTGATCTGAGTCTCGAGGATGAGACTCCCTTTGAGGTTTTTATATCTATAACATCTGGATTTTAATCAAACCTGAACCCCACCCGATTAGAGTCCGTTTGACCCAATAAAGTTGTTGTAACTTATATTGACTAATTGGCCATGAATCAAAATTCGTTCTAGAAAAATCGACCAAAAATCAGTCGCATCATAATGCGTGTCCAAAAAAACCGCGACGCAAATTCAGAAACCGCGAAACGAACCGAGACCGCCTAAAATCTGATTCAACGAAACAAGACCAAAGGAATCAACCGTTCGTCAATCGGAGCTCGTTTGATATTTTTAAATCACAAAATTTAAACCCAAACCAAAAACCGTATCTCGGAATTTTGGTGTCTCAAACCTAATAAAAAATATATTAATATTATACTCACAATGATCGTCATTCAGAGACGATCAAAATGAGATGTTGCACGTCAAGATCCGAGGTCCGAGGTGCGATTTCAGAAGACTTTAATATCTCAAATAAATAAATAAATAAATAAATAAATTCTGCTAATGTAGCAGCAGACATTGTTCTGTTGCAAATCCATCCGTTGGTATTTTTTCCAGCCACTTGGCCTTTTCCCTCCTTGCCACTTAGCACTTTACTCTTCACACTTGGTATCACCCAATACTTCCCTCCCTTATATATATATATATATATATATATATATATATATATATATATAAAGCCTCATCGTGGGAGTCATAACTCCTCAAAATCCTGGAGTTCTGGAACCTCCAGCAGTCCAAGAAACCCTTCTTGCTGCATCCAAGGAGCTGCTTCCCTTGCTTCCCAATTTGAAGATCTAATTGGAGGTACATCCTCTCTTCTCTCCTCCATTTTCCCTCATTAAGGCTCTTTTTCTCTACCAAAAAGTTGCTGACCCGCAACTTGGGAAGCCTTGTTGCTGCTCCAATACTCCATGCAGCAGCTGCTACATGCTCAAGGACCTCTTTCCAACAAACTAGAACTGCTCCCTTGAAATTTCAGCAACTATTCTACTACAATCGCTGCTACAAATCAACCACCATTGCTGCTGAAGCTGATCCATTTTGGCTTCAAGAAGCTGTTGTTGCATGCCATGTTCATCCCCAAACTTTGAGATCTAAATAGGTATAGTCCTTTTTCCTAATTCCTCTTGCTACCATGTATGTACTTGTTAGCTTCTTTTGCTATCCTTTGGTATAGTTTCCACACAAATTTACTTCCAAATTTAAAAATTTCATCATTTTAACTATAGGTAATTGAAATTCTGAAAGTATGAATCCAGGAAGGAGTTTACAACTGTTATCTATGGTAAAGGAAATTGGTATAATGTTCTCACCTGATTTGTTTATCCTAATAAAAGCATGCAATCCATTCATATTCTGGACACAAGGAAAACCTTTAGCTATATTTACTTGATTATTTTGGAAATAATGGAATGATTTTAGAGCTGTTATTTGTGAGAAACATTTCTTTTAGGAATTGTTTTAATGTGTGTATATATATATATCAAGATTTGTTAATTAAGACAAAAGTACTTAGTCCAGTATCTACTCCAAATAAAATAATACTGTTAAAAACCTATAGCATGAAATCCCCTTTATATGGGAAACGTCTATGATATTGGTTGAACACCTCTACCACTTACCTTCTTCCTTTTTATTTTGAGGTTTTATTTTGGTCATTTAATCAATCAGATGGGTGTTCTTTTCTGGTGACTATAACTCTAATCGGTCTCTGTCTTGTGTATGAAAGATCCTTTCAATATATGGATTATGAAGTGTTGAAACTTTTATGACGCTGACTCCACGAGAAAATATAACGTGTATATTAGGTTGGAAAATTTTGCTATTATCCATCCATTAGATTAGCTGAGATCAATTCTACAATAATTATACTAGGCTTAGTGTTTGGATTTGTCAGATCAATAGAGGAATATTTGAAGGTGATGAGAAATGTATTTAGGAACCCATTATCAATAGGGGGCTATATTGTATCTCTTGTTGTGATAAACACAAGTTGTCTTGACAAGATTTCTTGATTATCAAGAGTAATTATTATTATTTCAAATCACAGAGTCTATCGAAGCATAAGCAATAGCATCAGTTCCTCTATAAGCAATGATTGGAATAAGAGACGAGTATCATGTGCCTCTGAAACTATATCAAACTTAAATATAATCTCAATTGACTTTATATCTGTCCTAATAGGAACTTCGGTCTGCTCATGCTATTACAAATCTAAGCCCATAACTAACATCACTGTGTATAGTATCTACATTGATACCAAGAATGTTTTTTTAGGAGAAGTCCTTCTGACGATAATGGAAATTGTCCTCAAAGTTGTTTTCCATAGAGGATTATAATCATTTTCAATAGTAAGTTTGAGATTGATACCTAGATCTATGAAAGATATCCATACAAGATGTTGAGAATGGAATGATGAGTTAAGCAAGAGGAAATAATGAAGAGTCAGTGATATCACAAATATGCCAATCATGGTGACCCTTACACCTGATCGTGCGAGGGTGCGGTGACCCTCATCTGGGCGGGAGATAGGAAGCCCAGTTCGGGCAGCGGCCGCCAAGTGTGCAGGTCTAGGATCCCAGTCCCTTCACGGTTTTTACGTGAGCTCGTAGTGGTTTTACACCTTGTTGGGATCCCGACTTTGACCAGTTCCGCTGATCCCACTGTTTTAGGTCCCCATGCGGGGGATCCTCGGTTTTCAGTTGTTTGTACGAGCTCGTCTGCCCGTACTAGTCGGACCAGTTTCTAGAGCGACTTTTTCGGAGAGTCTCTCTCACCCGTCTCAGCGGCGTAGTTTTGGAGTAGACCTATCCCTCTATTAGACCGCACTTTCAATTAGAGGGCGAGACGGAAGAGCCATTTGTAGGCTACCTCACCGCTTAAGTTTTTCTTTCGCCAGAAGACTTGGCGATTCTACATCCAAATCATCTATGTCTACATCTTGATCATCTAGGTTTACATCTGAGACAGTTACAGTTGAGAGTTAGAGAAATTACAATCAAAGTTGAGTTGGTTGGAAGTGCTTATAATAAAATTTGATTTGAAATAATATGTCTATACTAATATAAGAATATATATATACATATCCATACACTTATGAATAATTAATTACAATATAATTATGTTATTATACGGGAAATGTTGGGATAATGGCTGATCATGGAAGGTGCATACTTGAAACTTGGAAACCTTTTACACACGCAAGTAGAAATAGATTTGAGTTGTTCTTGCCATTCTACTTGCTTGCTTTTGAAAATATTAAATGTCGGTTTATTTTTATAAGATTATGGTAGGTACCAGCAACCACTGACGCCTCTTCTTCCTTGCACACATGGCAGGTAAGGAGCCTTTAGCGTAGTAGCGGGTTGATGACTTTAGGAGACCGTGTTTATATCAGACGATATGTTGCTTTTGTTTCAGTTTTTCTTTTCTCCTATGTATATATATATATATATATATTGGGATACATGTATGAATGAACTGCCGACTTCTGATGTACATGTATTGATATTATGAAAATAAATAGAATAAAATTTTGGTGGCATGTATTTGTTGAATCTAATGAATGTGGTTTGGAATGTCATGTGCAAATATAGCAGCGCGAAAATTTTTCCCTGAAATTTCGATACTTTCTGCGATGAATTGAGAATGTAATGGTGCAAATGTGCGTAAACGGGTACTCGGATCCTCGGGGTTTCACAATACTACTATGCGCATCTAATGAAAACTGAGGACTAAGTCGTATAGAAATTCGCATTCGTCATGAAAATCATTGTTTCATGTATGCCTTAATGATCATGTCAACAACATTCCTAAAGAGGACACTGAGAATCAGAATTAAAACCATGTCAGACACCATGTTTAAATCGAGGGTGGATATGACTGAGATGACTGAAAAATTCGGTAGTCAAAATCTCAGACGTTACCAACAACGCATGGAAGCCTGGTTAACCGCTATATGGTTAATTTTGATACTTGAAACTGAATGTCTTACGGTAGAAAAGGAAAACCCTCCACCCGATAGCGAGAAGGCACTGCTTGCATGGAAGGAGCGTGACCGTATATGTCATGGTTTTATCTTATTGGCTCTTTCTAACATGGTGTTTGATGTATATTATTCGTCCACGCATACTGCGAAGGGGATACGGGATGAAATAGACCGAAAGTATAATACAGAGGATCTCAATATTGAGAAATACTCCACTGGTAAGTTCTTAAAGTTCTCCATGACCGAAAGGAAATCGGTCTCTCAACAAGCACGTGAGTCTCTACTCCTGTTATATGGCTTATAAGATGACGAGAAGAAACTTCCAGAGAAGTTTTGGGTATGTGCATAATAGAAAAATTCCTCAATTCTTGGGAAGTATTCGGTATGATCTTGAAACATATAAATGGCAACATTTCTATGGATTATCGTTGTGCTCAAGCCGCCTGCGACTCCAGTGCCATATCCTCCACCTTCATCCAGAGGATCGAAGCTGCACCGCCATATCATCTTCATCGCGCGCCCAAAGTCCGCCCCACGCCATTGCAGGGTCTGCCCCAGGAACGCCTCATAGAGCATGAAGCTACACCACACAACGAAGTTCCCTCTGTCCTCATTCCCAAATCAATGCCGAAGAACCCCCCTTCCTCGACACCTCCTGGCCAAAGCCAGGAGCCTCCGCCATCAACATCACCTTCGCCAGAGGACTCCGCATCCTCATCATCCAGCCGTTGGACCCACTTCTCTGACGTCCGCCAGCCGTTTGTCAGCCATAGGAGCTACACTCCCTCCACTATCTCCGAAGTCGCATCGCTTCTCTATCGGGAGACGACTCCAAGGGGGCAGCACGTAAGGAACCTTACCCCCACAAAGGAACGATTGCAGTTTCTCCCTTGGAGGTCCACATTATTCCAGATTCTCACCCCCACATGATCATCACGTGCACGGTGGGACATTTGCAAGAGCGCCCCCATAGTTGTTAAATCTCCATATCAACTCTTTCCATCCAAGGGCACATGCTGTGCATGTGCCACTTGGAGTTTTGCAGAAAACCCCCTAGGATCTCGATAATCACACTCTAGCCCTTCTATTGCATTTTGTACTTTATTTAATTATTGTAACTTTACACTGAGACCCCTATGTTCCCCTATTATTTTGATCAACATTCTCACATCATTTTAATTTTTAAAAAAATGCACTTTGTTCCCTAATTAATTCTTTACATTTTATCATGCTTGTGATAATTTTAAGCGCTTCGGTTAATTAGCAATTAATATTCTTGTGTAAAATTACATACTTTGCCCAATCTGAACTTAGAAATTTATAAGTAATCAACCACATTTCGAAAAATTACCAAAAATTTATAGATCATAGAATTAATTGTATTTCACATTGTACCAAAAAATATTGCATTTGCATGCATGATTTGCTCTATAAAAAACATTTTTGTAGATGTCATTCTTTAATTTTTAATAGGTACTAAATCTCTTACTTTTGAAGTTTAGGATTTTTCTGAGATGAATCACTTAGTAATAGATCTTGGATAATTTTATACTTCGAAAATAATTGGGTTTAACATTTATTAAAATCAAATATTGAAATTCATATCATTTGCATTCATAAATTCTTTAAATACTCATCTTGCATCAGAAAATTCCAAAAAATTACACAGTATTCATTTCATCACAATTGACATCTCAGCCAAGTTTTATAATTTTTGGACATCGTCTGACTGATATTTATTTTCTTGCCCTTAAAATTGGTCGCATTTGCATTATGCATCCCAAAACTACAAAAAATACCACCTCAAAAATCGTGCACGGACTTTGATAGACATAATTCTAAGTTGTTCCTTTGCCTCCTTGAGTTCGACCTTGGGACTTTTCCAAGTAAAATAAACATAAAACCATGCCGATTAAAAGCTGAATACATTATTGTGGTTATTTCTTGATCGATTCTGAATTCCTGCCTACAATGAAATAACAAATTTAAACTATAATTCATACAAATTAGAGTAGGGTTTTCGTGGCTCGTCAATGACATTATGACAATTGGTTGATTTTTACGAAGATTCATCTAACGAGGAACTCACAAATGCCACATCGATCACTCATAGGAAGAAGAACTCTGTCCATCTTCCTCCCAATGCTTCTCACAGAAACAAACCGACCAAGAAAGTCACCTTTGATCTTAAATAGGTGATTTCTGAAGAGTCCTGAAGTGGTTCACCAGGTAAGTGCAGTAAGTGCAGCTGTGATCAATTAGCACTTACCTCTGGTTGACAATAGTCGGAGATACTCTACATACGACTACTATTCTTCTGAGGATAAATCTGACTATGGCTGGTCTTCTTCATCTCCTCCCTCTTCATCACCTCCACATCTCCTTACTATATCTCACCACACTCCTACAAGAAGATTCGTCGCAAACCTCCTTGACCTTGTACAATTGTAATTCTTCTTGGTTTCCCACTTGTAGTTATTCGATCATACTTAGACTGACCCGAGACTAAGTATAGGGGGATCGGTGCCATTGTGTATACAAATCTTCTATTCTTTTCTTCTCACCCTTGACTGCCCCATTTCATGCTTTTCTGATATGTTTAGGCCCTCAAAAGTCTAAGTATAGTGGGGCAAGTCGACTTCTTTTTTTTCCGCTCAACTATACTTTGTACGAAATATGTCTACATTTCACTTTGTGCCATGAGGACATAGCACAAGCTAAGTATGGGGGGTGTTTGTATATATTCTATATACTTTATCCATAGCTTGTACTTTAACTATTTTTTTATCAAAAATCATGTATAGGTAAAAGTGATGTATATTAGATATACTTTACTAAATTCTTTGTGTAAATAAAACCTATTTTTTAAAAGGGGGTCTTAAAAAAACAAAAGCAAAACTAATTAACTTAAGGTTTATCCTTGGCATTTTCACTTTCACTCAAGACTTGTGGAGTGAAAGAAACTCAGGTTTTTAAGGTCCTTTGATTCAGAGTTAACTGGCCTTAGTCATTAGGGTTTAGACTTAATAATCTACACTTCCCTAGTTTGAAAGATATGAATGCTATATTGCGCGCTTAATCTCTACCTTTAAGAATATGGTCAACACATCACTTGCACAACTGCATGTATGATTAGATGAGTTGAGATTTCACTTGAGAGTTGGGGATGGAAGATTTGAGACTAGACCTGATTTTATGATACTTGATGATGGGATAAAATCAATGAAGGCTTCGTGAAAACTAAGTGTCAACAAACCCTAGCCAGTATGCGAATAAGTTCACATGCTATCGTTTGATATTAACCTACGTGCTAGGGTGTGATGACACTAATTAATTGTTGATCAGTGTACGCCAACTTTTGATAAAAGCAGTGGAGCTAGCCAAAAAGAAAAGAATAGAAATAGATATTGAAAGAAAAGAGCTCTCAAACACAAAGTCAAATTATAAAGAGCTTCTAGCAAAGGCAAGCGCTCCCAACCATTTCAAAGTGTCCACTCGGATCAAAGCTAATTAGGTGCAATTAATCGGGCAAGTACATCAAAAAGGGCTCTGCAGCGTAAGCGATACAAGTCTGGGTGTAAGTATATTAGATGCTTAAAGAAGACACACACTAGTGTACTCCCAGGAAAACAAGTACAGATGACTCAACGACTTTTGGCGGACACACTGGTCAACAACCAAAAATATTGTGTCGAGTAATAAGGCACTCGAGAGGATTATTGTTCCAATGTGAGGAAGAGAAGAAAATACACAATCCTAAGACCTCCATCATCTGGCCTACCATATACACTTTCAAGTCTGACAAACTATTGAGACAGTAGACTGAGTGCAAAAACTGATTTATTCCCTAGTGTTAAGGATTAGGTCTTGAGGGGAGTCTCTTGGATCAGGACTTTGAGTGACGTTTCGACTTGACTCTCATGATTGTAGTACACATTAAATGCCTTGGGGACAAGCAAAGAACTAAGTATAGGGGTGTGATGAATCCATGATACATCTATACTATATGGACATTTTAGCAAAATTCCCTTAATAATTAACTAACCAAACCCCTTAAAGTCATTTAATTAACCTTCACTAATTGTGCTTCAATTAGAGATAAAATCTGTAAATAATTAACTTTTATTTTTACATTTTTCTTAATCTTTAAAATCCCATAAAAATTAGTTTAAATATGTGTATATTGTATATAAATTAATCCACTTATTAAAATCAAATATAAAAATTACAAAATGTAAAAATCCGATATTTTATTATCTATAGAGTACCTCTAAATTTAGTTTTGTACAGTTGACCTTTGAGACAAGCAATTTTTGTTGTCACTTTTTGATTTGACTTCATTTGCTATTTGTTTTTTTATTTTTCTTTTAATTTTAGTCATTTTTATTTTATATTATTTATATTAATTAATTATTACTTTACTCTATATTTTTATTTAACTTTACATTTTTTATTTTATTTACATTTTTTTTATAAATGTTTAATTTATTTTGTTTGCTCTTTTCTCATTTTTCTTCCCTCCGACTGCAACGAAATTCGAATATTAATTCGACATATTAAAAGGGTGATTTACGGGCTTATCACCCCATCTGCTCCAGGCACCTCCGTTGCACACACCCTTCACTCCAGGCGCATCCACCAATGACACTCCAGGCCTCCGCTCCTTCTGGAGGCACTTTAGGTCTCCGCTAGCCCCCAGGTGCTACAGGTGTCTCCTACCAGCATCGCCTCAACGCTCGTGCCGACCCTGCTCCCGTATCTCCAAACCCTTCTCCAGGAACCTTCTCCGCCTGGCGCCCCCTCGGCGCTCCAGGCCCATCTCCGCAGGCGCTTCCAGGACTCCGATAGCGTCGCCCTCTAGCGCCTCTTCCAGCGAATCCACCCCCTGCTCCAGGCATTAGGGCACTACAAACTGGCCTCTTCATTGATGCACTCCCTAAAACATCATGATGCTTGATTGATAACGACTATCGGAATTATCTAGGTCACTTATTTCTTAATGTGTGCTGCCACCATGGCTTCTATTGGGCCCAAGCCTCTGTACTTGAATTCTTTTGTGATGATCCAGAGAACGTCTATCAAACTAAAGGGCTCTAAAAATTATGTACTGTGGTCTCGATCATTCAAGGTATTTATCGATGGTTGATGAACCTTAGTTTCATCATGATAAAGTCCATACATTAATCCCCTAACATAAAAAATCAATTAAAAAATATTTTAAATATTGTATATATTTTGGTTTTAAATAAATTAAAAATACAAAATAATACAAAACAAAAAATGCAGTGTTTTTATCCCTTAAAAATGCTCCCAAAAATATTTCTCCCTTTGTTTGACTTAATTTCTGTTTTCGGTCAACATGAAACTTGTAGGTCTTATCAAGATCTACAACTTTCATGTTTTGAGTTTTTTTCTAATTTATTCATTTTATATTTATTTTTTATTTTTCCTTTGTTTTTATCTTTGAATAAATCTCATTGGGCCACGTAGCTCCTTCTGGTTGAGCCACGTAGGCCACCTCCCTTCGCGCCACCCGCCACCCTTTCACACTGTCCGACCGCCTTTCGGGCGCCTTCATCTCAACCTTCCACCCGTGCCCTTTTTTCCAACTGTCCAATCTAATATGAGATCAGATCTGCACGGTTCTCCATGACCTGCTTCACAACCGCACGATCAGACCTAGTGATCGGATCAACACCCTTCAATCGGCGCCTCAAGATTTAATTTGGAGCGTCCGCTTCTACCTGCACCACAACCGTTGGATCATTAATCCAACGGCCAAGCCGCCATCTTCAACCTCCCACCTCTCTCTCTTTCCCACAATCACCACGAAAACCCATCGCTCCCCTCCTATTTCCCCGACCTTCATAGCCACCTCCACCACTCTCTGAACACGACCACTTCAAGCCCCAACTGTCGTCACCCTCACAGGCAACCTGGCTTTGCATCTCCCCCCTCTCTCGTTCAAGACCACGATCTCTAAATCTCAATTCCCATCACTGAACCCCCAAACTTCACCATCAAATACGCCGCCTCCGCCCTTCTTCTCCCTTGTCCACCTTTACGCGGGTTGAGGCCCAGCACCTCTCCTCCCCTTTGTGACAGAGAGGGGACGGATTGAGGACATGACGATGACCTCCGGTCTCAGTGTCGACTCATGGCCATGGTAGGCCATGACACGGCCCTAGCCTGGACGAGGAGCTGCTCTGAAGGGTCGCCAGAGTCCAGCGAAGATCGGAGCTCACCTTGGAGCTCAGACTAAACCGCCCCGTCCACCATATGCCTCTGCAATCTCCAGGTAAGTCTCCACGCCTCTCTTCCGTCTTGTTTCTCTTAATTAATTAGGCGCGCGCGCACACACACACACACACACCCACACTTTCACCCTCAATTGACCACCTCACGAGCTTCGCCTCCCTCCACTCATCCTCGCGCCAACCCAAGCTTACCTCCTCCTCTTCTCCATCACCTGACCACACCTGCACCACCTCCTCTTTGGCTCGCTGAAGAAGTAGCTCATGTTCCCCAATCCTCCATCCACACGGGACCCCATTCCACTCACTTCGCATAAGACCTGCACGCTTTGGCCATTTCCCTTTAACTCTTGTAGGTGCACGCCTTCAAAGGCCAGACTTACGTTGGAGCAAAGTTCTCGAGCTCCGCCTCCGTCATAGGTTCATCAACTTCCACCTCCAGGAAACCATGTGACGTCCCCGTACTCCAACCTTGGTTGCCAACTTCCATGGTTCTTCCTCGATCTTCAATGAGCATGGAGGACCACGGTGGAGCTCTGGCAGTCCTGCAAGAGGTCCATTTGTGCCGCCGACTAGCGACAGAGGAAGAAGCGCCAGAAGGTACATGTGTCATTGGATGGCACCCCTCCGGCGCCCATCCAACGGCTCACAATCAACCACGTCGTCATTCCGAGGCATGGAGGTTCGGGCGGTTCGAGCCAATACCGGAAGATCAGATCCCTCTACGTGGTCCGAGCCTCCTGCATGCGGCACCGAGCCAAGCACCGAGCCTCGCCTCCATCCAAGCCTAGCCCTCACGTGCTCTGGTCACATGGAGGTGGGTAAATTGCATCGATGCCCTGTCATTTTCTCCAAATTACATTCATGTCCTTCCAAACATGTGCAATGCATGCGCGCCTGGGATTATTTGCAAACCAGCCCCTCTGGGTTTAAATAACTACAATATAGTCCTCGCGTACATGGCAAATTTACAGGGAAGGCCTTACGGTTATTTTTAATTATATTTATGCCCTTCTAAGGACATGTTTGCGATAATTTTGTAATTATTTTCATGTTTTCTTCACGTTTATGCCCCTGGACTATTTTATGTATATCTTGAGCATTTGATCTCTATTTAAGTCGATTTCAATTTTATTTTGAAGCATGTTTCATTATCTATCCATTAGCATTATTTGTTTCATGTTCTGATACTTAAATCAGTATGATAAATTATAGTTATTTGTTGTTATATGTTTGTTGATTTTCAATGCCATTTGTCTGCTAATTGACTACGTTTGATACATGAATTACTCTTGAAATTGACCACACTTTTATGGGTCAATGATTTTAGTTATGTTGGGCATTTTTGCATATTTTTACATTTTTATCACATTACACTATAAGAACCAAATAAAAAATATCATCTGCTCATGCATCATCTGTCTTCACTGATTACATCATATATCCTTGTTTGTTGACTTATTTAGTTGTTAATTAATCACTTGATCCGAATATTAAGAGTCTAAATAGTAATTTAAGAGGCTCGTGTCCCTGAGTTCGACCTTGATGCACTTAGCAAGTAAAATTAATTCTCCACCTATTTGAAATGGTTGTCATTTGATGAACCGTATTTTCACCTCCTCATTTTAACAGTAGCACATGAGGCGAAAATGGATCCTCGTCAAAGACCACCCTTTCAAATAGGTGGAGAATTTATTTTACTTGGTAAGTGTACCAAGGTCAAACTCAGGGACACGAGCCTCTTAAGTTGTTATTCAGACTCTTAATATTCGGATCAAGTGATTAATTAACAACTAAATAGGTCAACAAACAAGGAGATATGGTGTAGTTAGTGAAGACATATGATGCATGAGCAGAAGGCATTTTTTATTTGGTTTTTATAATGCAATGCGATACACATGTAAAAATGTGCAAAAATGCCCTACATAAATAAAAACATTGAGCAATAAAAGTGTGGTCAATTTCAAAAGCAATTCATGTATCAAATGTAGTCAATTAACTAGCAAATGACATTAAAAATCAACAAACATATGGCACTAAATAACTAAAATTTATCATCCTGATTTAAGTGTCAGAACGTAAAACTAATAATGCCAATGGATAGATAATGAAGCATGCTTCAGAATGAAATTGAAATAAACTTAAACGGAGATCATATGCTCAGGATATTCGTAAAATAGTATAGGGGCATAAACGTGAAGAAAACATGAAAATAATTACAAAATCATCACAAACAGGTCCCTGAAAGGGCATAAATGTAATTAAAAATAATCACAAGGCCTTATCAATAAATTTTCCATGCATACGAGGTTATATTGCAATTATTGAAATCTAGAGGGGCTGGTTTTGCAAATAACCCCAGGCGCACAAGTATTGCACATGCCTGGAAAGACCTGAATGCAATTTGGAGAAAATGGCAGGGCACCGATGCAGTTTACCCGCCCCTACGTGACCAGAGCATGTGCGGGCTTGGCTCAGATGGAGGCGAGGCTCGGTGCTTGGCTCGGTGCCGCAAGTAGGAGGCTCAGGTCATGTGGAGGGATCTGATCTTCCGGCGTCGGCTCGTACTGCCTGAACCTCCATGCCTCGGAATGACGACTTAGTTGATTGTGACCTGTTGGATGGCACTGAAGGGGTGTCATCCAATGGCATCTGTTGGCGCTTCTTCCTCCGTCGCTTGTTGGTGGTGCAATGAACCTCCGGCAGGCCCGCCAGAGCTCCGCCATTGTCCTCCATGCTCGCTGAAGATCGAGGAAGAACCCTGGAAACTTGGCAACCAAGGTTGGAGTACGGGGACATCGCATGGCTTCCTGGAGGTGGCAGTCGATGAACTTACGCCGGAGGTGGAGCTTGAGAACTTCACTCCGGTGTAAGTCCGGCCTTTGAAGGAGTGTACCTGCAAGAGTTAGTGGGAAATAGCCGAAGCGTGCAGGTCTTATGCAAAGCGAGTGGAATGGGGTTCCGTATGGACGGAGGATTGGGGGACCGGAGCTCCTTCTCCGGCAAGCCAAAGAGGAGGTGGTGCGGGTGTGGTCAGGTGATGGAGAAGAGGAGGAGGTGAGCTTGGGGTGGCGCGAGGATGAGTGGAGTGAGGCGAAGCTCGAGGTGGTCAATTGAGGGTGAGTGCGTGTGTGCGCCTGATTAATTAAGAGAAACAAGACGGAAGAGAGGCGAGGAGACTTACCTGGAGATTACAGAGTCATATGGCGGACGAGGCGGTCTAGGATGAGCTCCAAGGTGAGCTCTGGTCTTCGTTGGAATCCGATGACCCTTCAGAGCAGCTCCTCAGCCTGGCTAGGGCCGTGTCATGGCCTACCATGGCGATGGGTCGACACTGGGACCAGAGGTCATCATCACGTCCTCAATCCGTCCCCTTTCTGTCACAAAGGGGAGGAGAGGTTCTGGGCCTCGGCCCGCATAAAGGTGGACACGGGAGAAGAAGGGCAGAGGCGGCGTATTTGAAGGCGAAGTTTGGGTGTTCAGATGATGGGAGTTGAGCTTTAGAGATCGTGGTCTAGAATGAGAGAGGGGGAGGTGCAGAGCCAGGTGGCCCGCGAGGGTGACGACAATTAGGGCTTGTAGTGGTCGTGTTCAGAGAGTGGTGGAAGTGTCTATGGAGGTCTAGGAATAGGAAGGGGGCGATGGGTTTTCGTGGTGATCGCGGGAATGAGAGAGAGAGGTGGGAGGTTAAAGACAGCGGCTTGGCCGCTGGATCTAATGATCCAACGTTTGCGATGCGAGCAGAAGCGGATATTAAATCTGGAGGCGTCGATCGAAGGGTGGTGATCCGATCATCAGGTCTAATCGTGCGGCTATCAAGCAGGTGGTGGAGAACCATGTGGATCTGATCTGAGATTAGATCGGACGACTGGAAAAAGGGGCATGGATGGAAGGTCGAGATGAAGCGCCCAGAAGGCGATTGGACACGATGTGAAAGGGTAGAGGTGGCGCACAGGGAGGCAGACCGCGTAGCTCAACAAGAAGGAGCCACATGGCCCAATGAGATTTATTCAAAGATTAAAATAAAGGAAAAATAGAAAATAATTAGAAAATGGACGAATTAGAAAAAACTCAAAACATGAAAATTGTAGATCTTGATGAGATCTACAAGTTTCCTGTTAACCAAAAACACAAAATAAGTCAAAAAAGGAGAAATATTTTTGGGATTGTTTTTAAGGGATAAAAACACTACATTTTTTGTTTTGTAATTTTTTATATTTTTAATTATTTAAAACCAACATATATACAATATTTAATCTATTTTTTTATTGATTTTTTTAAGTTAGGGGATTAATATACTATGTCATCGCTAAAGATCCGCTAAAGGATACGGGCAAGGACTATGATACATGGTATGTGGACAATTTCCAAGTGAACACATGGATGAGTGACAATGTTGATCCAAATATAGCATCGAATCTTCTCTACAAGGAGACAACAAAGGCTATGTGAGAGAGTCTTGAGAATACTTACCCCCCAAAGACAACCAAGTCCAGACTCTCTGATAACTATACACGAATTTGATCTACAATTCAAGGAGATATATCCTTGATCAAGTACAATCGACTCCTCACATGCTTGTTTGTCGAGCTTCTTATCTTCCATCCTGCTTACTGCGATAAACAGATTGGAGAACGCACAAAATGGCAACTGTATTGATTTTTATCCGGATGACATCCACGGTACAAGCCTGTGAAGGATTAATTTCTGACTGATGCTTCTCTACCCAGTCTTGAGACCATTTTTGGTCATCTACAGGAACTTGAGTCTCCATCACCCCCTCTATCTACTGAGACTACAACATGCTAGGGGACGATCCAATTACCAGGGGGGATGTGACTCGGGATGCGGGTGTGGATGTGATCCTACTACAACTTGCTATCCTACGTGTACACATTATGGATGGTTGAATCATCCGTATGAACGTTGCTAGGCAAAGTTTGGCATGCCTCACAATGGCAACAATGTCTATGAGACGACCTCCTATGATGGTACCTATGATATTGCTGATGTCTCTCAAATTCAGCCTTCTAGTGACAGTCAAACTTCCTTTACTGCATCTGAGTATGCTGGACTTCGACAAATGTTGAACTCTGCTAATGACTATTGTTTCTGCTCCTTCTGCTTGTCTGGACACTACATCAGGTACACTTGCCAGGTCTGCCTCTACATCTTCTCCCGCATGGATCATTGACTCGGGTGCCTCTACTCATATGACAGGAGAAGGTAGTCTTCACACCTTCTCATTGTCATCTTCCATTGTGAAGAGTGTTTGTGTTGCCAATGGTGCTCGTTCACCTATTACTATTGTGGGCACTATGGAGTTTTCCTCCAATCTCTGTCTTATTGGAGTGCACTACGCTCCTGACTTTCCTCTTAGTCTATTATCTGTTCACAAGTTGGTCACTGAACTTCACTCTTGAGTTATATTTGATTTGTTTTGATGTTACGTTCAGGACATCTAGATGAGATAGATCTTTGGCGGGGGACATGAGAAGAACGACCTCTATTATCTTGACGTCCCTTCTGAATCTAGTTTTATTGGCGCTTAATCAATCTCTGTTGATCCTCTTCTCTGGCGTCTTAGTCTTGTCCACCCGTCGGCCAAAGCTCTCTCTTTAATGTTCACCGAATTCTCTATGCTCAGGCCCTTTGAGTGTGAGGCATGTCAATTCGGTAAACATCATCGAGCGTCGTTCTCTACTCATACTGAGCCTCATCGTGAAGTTCCTTTCTCTTTAGTACATTGTGATATTTGGGAACCATGTCCGGTTCGTACTTTGAGTGGACATAAGTATTTTGTCATTTTTGTTGATGATCATTGTTGGGAAAATAGAAAGAGTTGTTTATTCCTTGAGCCCTAGGCTCTCTTATATAGGGAGAGGCCTATGGGAAAATTACATAAAGAGACAGAAGAGAAGGAAAATATATAAATGATACATAAATAAGAAATATATCCCTATACTCTCCCTCAAAAGAGCATAGATATCTATCATGCTCAGCTTGGATGAACATGTCTGGAAGGGCCCTCTAAGTAGGGCCTTGGTGAAAATAGTCTGTCATTTGGTCCCCTGAGCTGACATGGGATGTAGAAATGAAGCCCTTCTGGATCATGTCACGTATATAACGACAGTCAACCTCAATGTGCTTTGTCCTCTCGTGGAATGTAGGAGTATTAGAAATGAATAAGGTTGCCTGATTGTCGCATTCCAGTGACATGGGAAGAGGAACATCAATATGTAGATATGTTAGGATTGCTCGAAGCCACATCATTTCTGTACATGCTTGTGCCATAGCTCTATACTCGGATTCAACACTAGATCTAGCAACACCAGTTTGCTTCTTACTTTTCCAAGAGACGAGTGAATCTCCAACAAATATAGCAAATCCTGACGTGGACTTCCTGTCTTTAGGGCACCCTGCATAGTCTGCATCTGCGCATGCTGAGATACTAATAATGTCACCCCTTTTAGATAGCAACCCTGCACCTGGAGACGATTTAAGATACTTTACTATCATCTGTATAACATCCATATGTACCTGACGAGGTTGTTCCATGAAGAGGCTCACCCAACTGACTACAAATGAGATATCATGTCTGGTAATGGTAATATAAAGAAGCTTGCCCACTAGTTCCTTGTATCTTCTCATGTCAACCTCATCAGTATTATCATCATCATCATAGAGCTTCATGCTTGGATCCATGGGTGTAGTCGCAGGTCGATATCCAAGCATACTCGTGTCACTTAACAAGTCAGTGACATATATTCTATAAGTCATCACAAGCCCTTGTTGATTTATGGCAAACTCCAATCCCAGAAAGTATCTAAGAGCTCCTAGATCCTTGATAACAAATTCACGACCCTGAAATTCTTTCACCCTCTTTATTCCCTGCATATCATCTCCTGTAATGAGTATATCATCAACATACACCATAATAGCAATCATACCTCTGGAGGTCCTCTGTACAAAAAAGAGAGTGATCTGCAACTGTTTAAACCCATGTTTCTCAAACAAATCTGAGAGCTTCTGGAACCAAGCTCTCAGGCTCTGCTTAAGGCCATAGATTGCCTTATGAAGTTTATACACATGTGAACACTCCCCCTCAAAAGCAAATCCCGGCAGTTGTTGCATGTAGATTTCCTCCTGAAGATCACCATACATAAAGGAGTTCTTGACATCCAACTGAAACAGGGGACAATCTCAAACCATGACAACAAATAAAAGAATCTGTAAGGTAGAATGACGAGCAACAGGGGAGAATGTGTCAAGATAATTCACTCCGTATGTCTGAGTAGACCCACAGGCAACTAGTCGGGCCTTGTACCTATCAATGCTACCATCTGCATTTTGCTTCATTGTAAATACCCATTTGCAACTTATTATAGATGCCCCAGTGGGAGCTAGGACAAGGCTCAAAGTACCTTTTGATTGAAGGACAACCATCTCTTCTTCCATAACTAATCGCCATCGATCATCCTTCAAAGCCTCTTGATAACTCAGTGGAATGACCACGATAGACAATGCAACTGCAAATTTCCCGAATTCCCCAGTCAGGCGATCAAAGGAGACCATGGATGCGAAAGGATATGACGCACAGCTACGCTTCTGATTCTGAAGCGTAATAGGTAAGTCCAGATCAGCAACCTCCAGGTTTGTCCCCTGTAGAGAACCCTGCTCAGGTAGACCATCAGACCTATCGTTAGAAAATGTGTATTCAGAACATACCTCATGCGTGCTAGATGATGAGCGATGACCATAAGCAGAAGCATGCTGGCGGGTATAGTGATGCGACAATAGTGGGACTGGGACCATAAGATTTGGTGGAGGTGGCGGTGGTGGTGATGACGGTGGTGGAGGTGATGATGGTGGCGATGGCATGTATATTCATCATCCGAAATTGAGGAAGTCAACCGATCACCTGTAGGAGAAAAATACACGACGGTCTCGAAAAAGGTGACATCGGGACTAATATAATACTTCCCACGCATTCGATCATAACATTTGTACCCTTTTTGTGTCCTGGAGTACCCGACAAAGACACACTTGACAACTCTAGGAGAAGGCTTCTCAATCCCTGGAGACAAACGGTGAACAAAGGCAATCGATCCAAACACACGAGGAGTAAGTGAGAACAATTCCTTTTCGGGAAAAGCAAGAGAGAAGGGAATTTTCTCACCCAAGACTGAGGAGGGCATGTGATTAATAAGATAGCATGTCGTAAGAACAACATCGCCCCAAAAAAGAATGAGGAGCACGACTTAGAATGAGAAGAGTCATTGTAACATCAAGCAAATGACGATGCTTCCTCTCTGCAACACCATTTTGTTGGGAGTTACATGCACATGATGTTTGCTGAATAATAACTTGGGATGAAAAAAAATTAGAAAGAGTATGAGTACAAAATTCCAAGGTATTATCGGTTCTCACAAATTTCACAGAAATAGAAAACACATTTTTTACTTCAGTTAGAAAATTTTTGATAACATCTTCGACTTCAGATTTATTCTTTAATAAAAAGACCAAGGACATACAAGAGAAATCATCAACTGTAATAAGATAAAACATGTGTCTCTGGTGATCATGAACATGACTGGGACCCCAAATATCAATATGCAACAACCTAAAAAATAGAGCTACTGCTCCGACCTGACGACTAGGGAAGGTAGACCAATGATGCTTTCCCAATTGGCATACCTCACATTGAAAGGACGAGTGAGGAGAGATCTGAGGCAGAACACGACACATTTTTGTGATGAGACACCTTTGGATCTGGGCACCCGTTTACGCTACATTCACGGCATTACATTTGTTAAAGATCGCATTAAATAGTGAAATTTGAGGGAAGGGGGTTGCGTTAGCTATTTGTACATGACATTCTAATCAATATAACAACCACATAACCATCAACGACAAATGCCACCAACATTGCATTTCAATAACTTCCGTATTTTTATACAACATATATAAAATAGGCTGACAATGTATACATATATCCCAAAATATATACAGAAGAGAAAGAAAGCATTCTAATTATGAACTGAACTAAAACTACAACAAAAGTAACTATATTGTCTAGTATATACTCGAGTGTCGGAAATCATCAACCAGCTACTGAGCTGAAGGCTGCTTACCTGCCACATTTGAAAGGCATAAGAGGCATCAGCGAGCACTGGTACTTCCCAAAATATTATTAAATTAAGCAAATATTTAAAGTGATTGCAAAAGAAACAAGTAGTTAAGGCATAATCATTTAAAAACCCACAAGTATTTGAAAAATTACAACTACTTGCTATTAAGAAGATTTTCAAGCTACTTTAAGGAAATGCCCCCAAATTGAACCACTACCCTTTTTATATCATATTATTGTATAGTAGTTTAATGGCTCATAAGTATAATTTTTCCATTTGTCCCTTAACCTTCCTTATATATAATTATATATTAATTTATGGCCTATATTTAGATGTTGTTTTCTTGTCATTGAGATAGGTTATGGATCTCGATAAGAAGTTGGTGAGGTGATGCTTTATTTAACTCTTAGTTTATTGAAGATGGAAAATATAATATTCTAATATGGTTCTCAATTCCATCTATCTTTTCAAGCCTAGTGGACAGTTTGTGGTCTTGATCTATGTATGACCTCACACCATGACTCTAAGGCGTGAAAGGTGCCTTAGGATTGGGGTGCCTCCGTAGTCATGCGTTGTTGTGTAATGCATCCTAATTAAGTTCCAAATACGTCCACTAGCTTAATTATAATCAACTCTAGCCCACACAACTTATAATTGACTTCATCTCAAAGATAAGATCCGTTATGCTTCATTTCGAGTTTACTTGTAACTCCTTTAAAAGTAACCCTAGATGATTCAGATATAGCATCGCCAAGCCTGTTATCGGAAAGTAACCAAAACTCAAGTGATGAGGTAGTCTCCTAAGGAGACTCTTCTGTCTCACCCTCTATTAGAAGTGTGCTTCGATAGATGGAAAGGTCTACTCCAAAATTACATCCCAGAGACGGGTGGGAGAGAGACTCTCCGGAAAGTCAATCTAGAAACCAGCCCGACTAGTACAGGTAAATGAGCTCGTACAAAAAACTAAAATCGAAGATCCCCGCATGGGTTTCCTAAAAACAGTGGTTCAACGGAGCTGATCAAAAGTCAGGATCCCAACGAGGCATTAAAACACTGTGAGCTTGCGTAGAAAAACATAAAAGGACTGGGATCCTAGACCCACGCACTTGATGGCCGCTGCCTGAACTGGACTTCTTATCTTTCGCCTAGTTGAGAGTCACTGCACTCTCGCACAATCAGGTGTAAGGGTCACCATGACCTGCATTATTCATTATTTGTCATTACTGATTCTTACTAACCGCGTAGGTTCGTTGATTTCATATTCATGTTTCCATATCTTGTAAGATTAGTTTCACAGATCTCAATGATTGGCCCACTCCATTAATTTTTTTTATTATCTAGAAATATGATCCTTTAGTCAAAAGATCATATCTGATCTTAGATATAATGGCATCTAAAACCTTCATTTAACATAGATTTTCTTAAGCTATTGAATAAAATATAGAAATCATAAACTTTCTTAAATCTGAAATTTAAATCCATCAGAAGCCTAACTATGTTACTATAATACCATTACGTTAGGATTGTTGTTCTCTTAATTCCACTAAAATGATGTAATTATTAAATTAGGGTTCCTAAATTTGAACTCTTCTTACTGACGTTAGCAAAGGTTTACATAAATATCCATACCCTCGCAGCTCAGTACCAATTTCAATCAATGTAGTTATAAAGCACACTCATCCCTTACAGATCCAAACTTTAAATCCGCTACATTAACTTCAATCGTGTGCTTTTCACTTCAAGTACCATGGGCACATTGGCTCTGACCAATAATCTAGATAAACAAATATGTAGGACTCAAATACAAGCTTAAATGTTTGTCACATATAACAGAATGTCATTAGCCCCCTTTTTAAACCATTAACCGATATGGCCATATCAAAACTAATGGCATGATTGATCAGAGGTCAGGTACTGACATAGGTCATGTTACAAAATCGAAACAACCAAGAGAACGTGCTTAAGAATATCAAATGTATTGTCAAGATGAGAACATCACAATGAAACGAAAGATTTATCTTATCTCAGAATCAACCATAACTATATAATTCGGCAATGGATGTCATTTAAGGAATAATTATTTATGAAACATTATATGCCATTTTCCTTAATAACCAAGGTGCCTCTTAACGAGCTTAGCATATTTAGCCATCTGGTGTTTATCTTCTATTAATTTGCACATCATCCATGAATGACAGATCTCAACATATCCAACTTCATATGTTCCTTTAGCTCTCACACATCTCAAAAAAATACTTAGAATTCTTATTCCATATAGAGAAAATCAATTCCTTTATAACTAACACATTATTTAAAATCGAATGAGGTTCAGGTACACATCAAATTGTAGGATATAAAAAGATTATCGAATTGGGGCAATAATTCTCAGATGTTCAATTGAATGTTCAATTGAAGTATAGTTGATTGATTTCAACATATGTCAGATAACTAAATTTGATGTATCAAATTTTTACATCCAAATTAAATTATCAAGATGATACACAGGAACCAACATAGAGACAATTTGTTCTCAGCGTCGTGCTTAGATCTCATGTACCTTACTTTCGTAAGGTGTGTTGAAATTGAAATTTCTAAAAGATTGCAGTGATCACAATCTTCAAGAAACAGAAAAGGACAAAGGAGCAAATCCAACATTGTGTCAAAAATTGACATGCAAGGCAACAAAAAGGAATTAGGGACAAGGGTTGTACCTAAGTCTTCCAAATGAAGATCAAACAACATGCATGAGTTCTGATTAGGAGAAACAACAAATTATTCCACTGAAGACATGCAACACTTCATAAAGAGAAGGGAAATAACTTGCATGGAGGACGGGCTGCAGTCGAAAGGGGGGTTTGGAAGAGAGCCATACCTCCAGTAGGGCTTCTTTGGCTGAGAACAACAAGGAGGAGGGCTGGAGGAGCAGATCCAGTGGCCAGAAATTCACAACCGAGATTTGAAGAGAAAAATCCTCACCGTGGAATGTAGAAGGAATTTAGAAGAGGAGGGGTTAAGTGCTATTAATAAGAGAGAAGGGATGGCTTTTGTTGCCAAATGGATGGACTTAAGGGAGCCAAGTGGGAAAAAAATATGGAGCTGTTGTGCAGCTGTCTACTGCACAGTATAGCAGAAAATATTTAAATTTTCTCTTTTTTATCTCCTTTGACATATTAAAGTTGACCGTATTTGCGTCTTAGATCTCGGATTTTGACGCGTAATATCTCATTTTGACCGTCTCTGAATGACGATTAATATGAATATAATATTCATATACTTTCGATTGGGTTTGCATGCCTGAAAATTTCGAGATATGATTTTGATTTATGGTTATATTTCACGGTTTTAAAAATACCAAACAATCTTCGATTGACGAACATCCGATTCCGTTGGTCTTGTTTCGTCGAATCGGATTTAATGGCAGACTCGATTTGTTTCGCGATTTCCGAATTTGTGTCACATCTTTTCTTTGGCACACATTACCATGCGATCGACTTTTAGTCGATTTCACCCGAACGACTCTTAATTTACGATTAATTGATCTATTTAGGCCATTTAACATCGTCTAACAACTTTATTGGGTTAAACAGACCCTAATCAGGTCGGGTTCGGGTTTAATTGGAACCCAGATGTTACAAATATAAAAACCTCAAAGGGAGTCTCGTCCTTGAGACTCGAGTCAAGGTCACTAGGTGTCTTATTTGGATTTCATATGTCCATAAAAACCTCAAAGGATTTTGAACCCATAAAAACCTCAAAGAGAAATCAAGCCATATTCCTTTAATATGAAAATGATTACAAGGGCTTGTTTTAATTATTACCTGAGAAAAGTTGCGGGTATTGTGCCCGCATGTCAGCTTCAGACTCCCACATCGCCTCTTCGACGCCGTGTCGGTGCCCCAACACCTTGATCAATGGAATCTCTTTGCTCGAAGCTTCTTCACAACACTGTCAAGTATCTGCACTGGCCTCTTCTCGTATGTTAAGTCTGGCTCCACGTCATGATTCTCGTAACTGATGACGTGTTGAGGGTCACGTACATACTTCCTCAGATTGGAAATATAAAATACGTTATGGTCGCCTGAAAGGTGTGGAGGAAGAGCTACTCGGTAAGCCACTTTCCCCACTCTAGCTAGAATCTCGAATGGACCAACGTATCGTGGCACTAGCTTGCCACGAACACCAAATTTCTGAATTCCCTTCATGAGGAGAAATATCCAATCTCCCACATGTAATTTACATCCCATTTACATGTGAGATTAAGTTGAATACAGATAAGTCATAATTGAATGGATGAAGAGAAAAGAATTGGATCACCTGAAACTCGAAGTCTCTTCTAAGACGACCTGCATAGCTTTTCTGGTGGCTTTGTGCTGTCAGAAACTTCCGCTTCACAAGATCAACAGCTCTCGCAGTCTCCTCCAAGAGATCCATGGAATATAGAGCATGATCACCTAACTCACGCCAACTGAGAGGTGTGAGGCATCTCCGCCCATATAGGGCTTCGAATGGTGCCATGCCAATACTGGAATGTTAGTTGTTGTTATACGTGAATTCCACCAAAGGCAGATGGTCCTTCCAAGACCCTTTCCACTCCAAAGTACATGCGCAAAGTAAATCCTCAAGCGTCTGTATGGTGCGCTCACTATGTCCATCGGTCTGGGATGATATGCATAACTCATCTTCTGCTATGTCTGTAGTGCTGACATGAACTGATGCTAATAGTGAGATGTGAACCTTGAGTCTCTCTCAGACACTACCTCTCGTGGTATACCATGTAGCCTAATAATGTTCTGCACATATCGCCAGGCCAATCTTGATGGAGTGTTGGTCATGCTGACATGTATGAAATGGTCTAACTTGGTTAACTTGTCAACAACGACCCAAATAGAATCATGGCCGCCTGGTGTCTTCGGTAATCCTATGATGAAATCCATAGAAATACTCTCCCATTTCCACTCAGGAATGGGGAGAGACTGCAATAGCCCTAGTGGTCGCCTGTGCTCAGTCTTGATCATCTGACAGGTCATGCATCTGCTAGCATGTTGTGCAACATCGCGCTTCATTCCGTACCACCAAAAATGTCAACGCACATCACGATACATCTTCGTACTACATGATGAATATGTAATCGTGAGTTGTATGCCTCATCAAAAATGTTTCCACATAGGTAATCATCATTGGGTACAACGACCTAGCCAGCTTTCTACAAAATAGACTCTGTCATAACAAAATCATCAATCTCATCCTTGACAGCTCACATGTATCAGTCTCGAATCCAAGGATCTTACTTCTGACCTTCTACCACGTGATCCCACAAACTGCTAAATCGTTGAGGCACGACAGTAGATATGGATGCACTCTCTTGAGATGCCAATCAGTCAAAGCTGCAAGCACATCCCATGTGTATAGCCAGTTTGTCGTACCCTCTGCATGAGCTCTCCAACTAAGCGCATCAGCCACCATGCTTCCCTTACCAGGATGGTAAGAGATCATGCATCCGTAATCCTTCAGTAGCTCAAGTCACTTGTGTTGTCTCATGTTCAGCTCCTTATGATCAAAGATGTACTTCATGCTCTTGTTATCCGTGGAAATCTCGAAATTCACCCCATAAAAATAGTGACGCCAGATCTTCAAGGTGAAGACAACTGCCGCTAACTCCAAGTCATGTGTGGGTAGTTCCGCTCATGTGGTCTCAACTGTCATGATGCGTAAGCAATCACAAGACCTCTCTGCATCAATACCGCTCCTAAACCTTCATGAGGCATCTGTGTATACTACATAATCATGCGTGCCTGAAGGAAGTACAAGAATGGGCGTTGTCATCAACCTCTCCTTCAGTGTCCGAAGAGCATGTTCGTATGAATCATCCCATATGAAAGGAACTCCCTTCTACGTCAATCATGTCAATGGAAGAACAATGCATGAAAATCCGCTGAAAAAGTGTCTGTAGTAGCCCGCTAGTCCAAGGAAGCTCTAAATATGAGTGACGGTCTTAGGTTGCTCCCGAGATATGATTGCCTCAATCTTCACAGGATCAACTGTGATACCTACTCCAGAAATGACATGCCTAAGGAATGAGATATGTGACAACCAGAACTCGCATTTGCTTATCTTGGTATACAGCTTGTGCTCTCACAATGTGTCCAGGACAATTTGTAGATCACTCGCATGATCCCATTCATTCTGAGAATATATCAGCACATTATCAATGAATACCACTACAGACTTGTCCAAGCATGGAAGGAAAACCCGATTCATCATATCCATAAATGTTGCAGGTGCATTGGTGAGCCCAAACGGCATCACCACAAACTCATAGTGTACATAATGTGTCATGAAAGCTGTCTTCTGAATATCGGCCACTCGAATCCTCAGCTGAAGATAGCCTGATCGAAGATCGATCTTCGAGAACACCGAAGATCCCTGAAGGTGGTCAAACAAATCATCGTTGTGCAGCAAAGAATAACGGTTCTTTACCGTTCTCTTACTCAGTTACCGATAATTAATGCATAATCTCATGGATCTGCCCTTCTTCTTAATAAAAAGAAGTGGAGCACCCTAAGGTGAAGTGCTCGGCCTCACGAATCCTAAGTCAAGTAACTCACGTAACTACACCTTCAGCCCTCTCAACTTAGTTGGTGCCATACGATATGGTGCCATCGAGATCGATTGTGTATCAGGTAATAATGCGATCTTGAACTCAATCTCTCTCTCAAGAGGTAACCCCGGTAACTCATCAAGAAATACATTGGGGTAGTCTGATACCACTATGATATCCTGTGTCATCGGCTCATGATCAGATATCTCTCAGATAAATGCTAGATATGAATCACATCCTGGTCGACAAGTCTCTGAGCCCACAACATGCAAATGTAATCCATTTTAGAGTCATGTAATGTACCCTCAAAGGTGAACTCGAGTAAATCTGGAATCCTGGAGACAATGGTCTTCCTAAAGCAATCAATAAGAGTACGATGAGCTAATAACCAATCCATGCCTAAAATCAAGTCAAACTCATCAAGCTGAAGTAACAGACAATCTGTAATCATCTCGTGACCACCAATCAGTTCTGGCAAACCTCTAGCTATCGAGGAAATGACGAACAACTGGCCACCTGGCCCATGGATGTGGTAAGGAGAATATAGGGCCTTTGAAACTCTACCCAAAGAAGCTAATAGCCTCGAAGCAAGGAAAGAATGTGTCTCTCCAAAATCAAATAAAACATGGAAAGGTAGTCCTAAGACCGAGACCATACCTTTCACCACAGCAGCTGTCGAACGATCCTGCTCCTTTGTCACTTCGTGTAAGTGACCATGTCTGGCTGGCACTATACTCGATCCTGCCACGCTCTGTGTCTATCTCGGTGGCCTCCTGAAGTTGGAGTTTCTGCCATAGAAACTCCCTGCACGTTGTGCCTGCGGCTGTGAAGGTTGTGGATGTGGTTGAGGCTCACCAGAAGCCTGTTGGCATTGAGATCGGTAATGTCCCCACTCATGGCATAAGTAACATCGGCCTGATCATGTAGGTGGAGTGGTCGTGTCTGTGCTCCGAGTCGGTCCTGTTGGGGGTCTGTCTGCTCGCTACGACCCATATGGTCAAGCAGAATCGGTGCCACGACCAACAAGTGCTCCTCCTAAGGTAATCGATGGATATGAGTAAGAATGCCTGAAAATGTTGAACACGTAGGCCGTAAACCACCTAGTTGTCCTCTTCTCCTAAAATTATCATCATATCGGCCCAAATGATCGTTGAGGTCTAGGTGTTGCTCCAGACGAGTTCCCAAAACGTCTCTTTAGGATATCCTCAAACTTCTCCGCTGCGTTAGTAGCCTCGGAGATAGAAGTGATGCACAGTTTTACTAGATTCTCCTGCACCTCCTCTCGCAGACCTCTGATAAACTTTTCTAGAATCTCATATGGAAATGTGGTGGTTGCTGGAGTGTGTCGAGACAACTCAATGTATCGGGCGAAGTACTCTATGGTTGTCATCCGTCCCCGACAAAGCTCTGTGAAAAGTCAGCGATGGTACTCCTTCTACTTCGCAGAAAAGAAGTGGGATCTGAATCGCATCTTGAAATCACCCCATGTGGACGCGCTCCCCAACTCAGAAACTACTTCCTCCCACCATCTCTCTGTGAAATTTGTCAGTGAATACTCAGTGAAAGATAACCACGAGTCTCGTGGTGTGTGAATCGTCCATAGTACCTTCATCACCCTCTTCAGCCACTGCTTCGCCACATCTGCGACACCTCTAGGATCTAGGTACTCGGCAGACCAAATCCAAGCACACACATTCCACATTCGAATATTTAATATACACATAAGCAGGAGAAATGACACACACATTGGAAATTAAAACTTTTGCTTCTCATTCAACATGCTCACATTCACATTCCATTCATTGCACTTCCATTATCCATCCATGTTAACAAAAGACACATGTATGCATATTTAAAAGATGTGTCCCAACATACATATTACATGTCATGTCTCTCAACAAAATTACTACAATTAAAGAAGGATGGTAAAATTACCAACAACTGTACCACAAAAAGTGTCATGATGCTGCACAAAAAGGTGACTCCAAGCTGCTCACTACTGAGAACCTACGGATCCATAAGTAGGTACGTTATGAGCAAAGTTGTCCAATACAAATTAAACAAAAGTATACAATGACAAATAGGATATAATTTAATTGTGTGCAAAAGAACAACTGTTTAACTGGTCTCACGAGAATTACATCTTTATTATTATTATTTGATCTGGATATGGATATGAGTAACCAACCTTCGTGGATAGTCTGTGGTCTTGGTCTAGATGAGACCTCACACTATGACTCTAAGGTAAAAGAAAACACCTTAGGCTTGGGGTGCCTCCGTAGGCATGCGGTGGGGTACAATGCATCCTAACTAAGTTCCAACATGTCCACTTAGCTCCCCTTCACAATTGTAATTCCGGTTCACAAGTTAGTTGCCAACCCGCGAATCATCGTGACAACCCAATCCTCCTTAAGCACAAGAGACTGATATCCCATTCTCAACTTCATTAACCACATTTCCCGGAACTCCCCTCTTAGCGCTCCCACTCGAAGTATCGACCAATGTGTACTACATTGGCATGTACACGAGTGTTAACTCTAAGTGACAAGCGAAGCACTAGCCGACCAACCATGAATACTTGGCCCGCGATCGAGCACTGGGATAAAGCACGCAAGTGTAGAGACCAACACCATCAGAGTAGCACCTCGGTGTGCCAAGCAACACGTCTCCCAACCATCTAGCTACAATAACAGTTGGGATCGAGGTCATCTAGGCTTCTACTGGGGCCCCCAAGGGTGCATGCTCCGCCCTTGGTGGCAACTACTCCACCCACTTGATCATCATGGAATCTCACCTATGATAGTGATCACCTTTGACAACAATCAATTTCTAGCAGTCGTAAGAGACTTTGACCTTCTTAGGATTGTAAGATATTGATCTATGTTACCAATGAGTAAATTGTGAGATGGCCAACATTTCCCGTAAATGCAGCCAGCAATACTTAATTTCAATGCCAAATATGGATAACATAATTATTCACTAATAGTTGATTGAGAATAATCCCTTAAGTTGTATTGTTGGAATTACGTTGTATGGCAAGATGATTTCGTACCTAAAAATATCCTTTTAACAAGTATCACTAACGGATTCAGAGGAAATGGCATGGCCAGGTGTGTTCTATGTTGGATTCTATGTATGGGATAATATCCATTTTCATGAACCAATAATATTCTGCAACTCTTTGTGATACAAACTCATAGTCCTCGTATATGATTGTGGAGCATCACAGATTCGAGCAGTGCAATCCTCTAATGTGTATGGTTTTATGTGATATGCTGGGGGTATTACATACTTGGTGTTGACTTTAAGAGACTAGATATTAGATATCGGTCTTCATGTACATTATTAAGTGAGAATGAAGGCACGTAATTGTGACATAGTGCAACAACCCTTTGCTAGCTGTCACGACCCATTTTCTTTTTGTTCATAGCATTAGAAATGAGAAGGATGGATCTGTAAGCCACTTACCCTTTTTTTTAACTCTTTCAAAGGTTGAAACAACATAGGTAAACTATCATCTCCCCTTAAGCCTACATATCACCCATGAACCACATTCAACTATAATTCATTAACATTAGAGGGATGTACAAGGACCACTAAGCAGCGAGAATGGAAGGGTTGTAGTACAGATACTTCTACAAATATATACTTTTCCAGGTGAGCACTATTCTGAAATAAAATGAAGTGCATGTTTCAAATGTGAAGAGATAAACATAAAAATTTCCAGGAGGACCCAAGGCAACGTTGTAATATAAGCTTTAGGCCACTAAACTAGATGGAATTAACTCCCAATCAAATAAAAAAATGTTCAACCACGAATCTTCACCCGTGTTTGGTAACCTTGGATTCCTTCCCAATAATATACGAGGCACATTGAAGATTCCCTTTAGGAAATTTAGAATGGAAACATTGAGAGAAATGTACCCATAGAGTTCTGCACGAGTCTAGAGATTCGGATTGTAAATGGGTTTATGGAGTCTTCAAAAAAATATGGGAATAAATCCCGACCAAACCAATCGTGCATAGTATCCTACAACTAACAAAAGAGAAAAAGGAAGATTCGTAGCACTCGTTACAACATCCAGTAGGGAGGAGGCATGACTGCTACTAGTTTCTCCATTTAACATGACAGGAAGGGCATCATGTGAACTACAAACTCTTCAAATCGATGAGGTGGGAAGGCTCAAATGATATCCAACACATTGGACGAAATCGTGTGAAATCCGCAGCTAGAGGGGGAACATCGTACCTTCTCTACACGAGTGCGGCTTCGGGTGGTCGATCCGAGGTGCTCCGATGACCCTTGGTGAAGGAGAGGGAGGATGAAGGGGCTGGAGGTCGAAAGGAAGAAGGGTTTGGGCATTTTGGGCGAGGTTTCATGAAGGGGGGGGGGGGGGGGGGGGGGCTGGGTATATGGGCCCAACCCAGATTCGGATCCGGGTTCAGATCCGAATGTGAGTTGTACCCCTCCTCACTAAATGGCCATAACTCGGGCTTCCACGGTCGGATTTTTGCGTTCTTAGACTCGTTGAAAAGTTATCGACGAGCTCTACGCAATGGACCACTAGAATATTTTTTTGGACACTGGAACAAAAGTAGATTTAAAATTAATCCCAGATCCAGCTGGATTTTTGATGTTAAGCCCCTGCTCGAGTTTTGGGGTTTCACATCATAAAAATCTCAAAGGAAATCTCATCCCCGAGACTTAAGATGATTGACGAACCGGAATCTTATCCTTTTAATAATATCGTATTAATGATTTCATTGTAGTTGAATAATTTCGAGTCAATCAAAACAGCTTTAATTAATACGATAATTAATATCGAGCGGTAATTTTTATTTTACTTAGGCAAGTCCAAGGTCAAACTCAGGGAGACAACTTTTTCCTTAGATTAATTTAAAGTCGATTCAGATGCTAGGTTTTCAGGCGATATATTTTTTATGGTTTTTTACGAAATTTTAAAAATGCAATGCAATCCTGGACAAATTCGAGGGTTAAAATGTGAATATGACCAAACTAAGTTCAAAATTTCTCAAACTTGGCCAGAATGTCAATTATGATAAAATGAACCTACCCTAATTTTTTTGGAATTTTTCAATTCTATATGAATTAACTATGAATTACAAATGAATGAAAAGTGGTTTTCATAATTTTAATTTTAATAAATACAAATTAAATTATTTTCAAAGATAAAAATTATCCTAGACACTTCTATGTGAGATGGACCCAAGAAAATTACTAGATCTCGAAAACAATTAATTTTTAACTTATTAAAAATCAATTAAGTGAAATACCAATTAATTTATTTAGACCTCGTTATGTATGTAAATGACGTAATTTTTGGGCACAACGTAGAACTACTCAAACTCTATCTAGTGTGAATTTTTGGTAATTTTCGGAGCAACAATTAATTTAATAATAAATTAATAGCAAACAGTAGGCAAAATATGCTATTTTCCACAAAAATAATTATATTAAATAAAGCATTGCTCATAAAAATATAATCAACATTCATAGTGATAAAATATGAGTTCTTTTACAATGTGCAATTTTTGGAATGACAAAATGATGCTAAATGGATGTTTAAATAAATATGCAAATACATGGGTATGGATGCAATACAAAAAATAAAATTGATTAAAAATAAATACGCTGATAGGTCTAAAGTGCAATTACCTAAACTGATGTGGGCTTGGATACAAATGACCCACGGAGTCATGTGCACATGACGTGATGTTGACTGGCGAGGGCGTCTTCGTGATTTCCAGTACTCCCAGGGGCACGACCACAAATCCCCCATCATTCGCACATGCAGGTCACGTGAGATGCGAGGCACGGATTTTGCTTCGGGCTGGACCTCCACGTGGCAGCCTCCAGAGCTTCGGTCATCCCCGAAGCTAAGCTATGGGGCGAGGGTCGGCCTGGAGGACTCTGAGCCGCTCGATGCGAATCGAGCGGTGCCTGTACATTTTTGCTGATGTCGATGAGATGCGGCGGTGACAGAGGCAGATCGACGTCACCCCGATGGCAGACACACGATCAAGGGACGTTGGGGCAGAGTCGATGGTGAGCGAAGCTGCTGGTTGGCGAGGCGATGTAACCGGTACTGCGGGGAGCGTGGATGTTGTCAGAAGAAACTTGGACATTAGGCGACACACGCCCAAGGTCTAGGGAGGAGACTGGAAGCACGATACATCGGTACTGGCGGAGAGTTGCATGGGGAACGGCATCGGCGCACAGTCTGGGTGAGTCGCAGGAGGGGCGGAGGAGTGGCTCGCTTGTGAAGCTAGGGCCTTGCGTATGCCTGGGCGAGCGGTGGTTGCGAGACGGAGTGTGTCCAGGAAGGGTGGCACGTGCGGAGGCTTCGAGGAAGCAGAGGGCCGGCGATGGAAGTGGGGCTCAATGATGGCCTTTGTGTGGGAACGAAGGGGAGGGGTGTTCAGATGATTGTGGGTGTGTGTCCCGATGTGGAGCTCACGAAGATGTGCCCGGAGGGTGTGGTCGATAAGGTATGGATCAAAGATTGATAGGAGATTGAAGGTGCAACAGAAGACGGAGATGGAGAACGTGGCGGGTAGGATGGTGGAGGCATGAACGACGATCGGAGGCGTAGAGGGAACGGTTGCACAGAAAGGTAGCAGAGATAGAAAAAGTAGTCGAATAGGGGAATCCACACAGAACAGAGGAAGAGGAATAAAGGGAAAGAAGAAGAAATTACGTGATGTTTGTGGTTGTTGTTTGCCTGGGAAGAGGAGGATTAGAGCTCCTCGATTCTTCGATCAACTTCACGGCGATGAAGGAGCTCGAGCAGCTCACGCTGGAGCTGCGGCAAGGAACCTCGATCCCTTGGATCTCGCCAGAGGGGGAAGGTCGTCATTCTTCCTGGGTGTGCTCGTCTATCACTGGACCATGCTGGGGCTCTCACCCACTCTCCTGGAAATGGCTACTGGTTTGGAATAACGACAGAGGAGGGATATTTGAAGGGGAAGCTTGGGGTTCCAGTGAGGGAAGGCATGGTTTACATGGAGGATATGGAGCAAGTAGAGGGCAGATATGAGACGATTGGTTGGCTGCGAGGATGAGGGATGTTCGTTCTACGTCGTGGAGGTTTTGGGGAATGGAGATGGTGGACGAGGATACGGAGGAAAAAAGGAAGGGGAAAGCAGTTGTGCAAAGTGGACGAAGTGGGCGAGGGGGTGTTGGAGGTAGATAACGGTGCCTCGACCGTTGGAGCTCGCGATCCAACGACTGAGAATGAGGCATTGAGGAGTGGCGTGGATCAGCTATGTGGATGTGAGATGGAGGGTGCAAGGGGTGCCCACGTGTCGTGCGCATAGGAGGGTGGAAGTGGACGGTGATGATGAGATCATGGGCTGGATCGAACGGGCGTAATCAATTGGAAATATGACGGTTGAGATTAATGTGCATTCGAGGAGATCAGATGGCGCTAGACGACGACACGTGTCGAGAGTAGAGGCGGGCGAAAACGAGCGGATTAGATATCATCTGGAGATAATCAGATGGTGGAGATCACAGGCGGAAGTGGGCGGCATGGATTAACTCTCCAAAGAGTGATCGAATGACGGCTGATGCAGTGCACGTAGCGATCAATGAAGCGAGCCACGTGGCGCAACCAGAGAGGGCCAGTGCCCCAATCATATTATTTGGATGAATATGCAAGAAAAAGGAGAAGAATAAGGCTGAATTTGGAAAAACTCAAAACATGAAAGTTGTAGATCTCGATGAGATCTACAAGTTTTATGTTGACCAAAAACAGAGACGGGGTCATACAGAGGGATGAAATACAAGAGTAAAAATAAGTACAATACACAATAGGGGCCCAAAACCCATGTTTTGCATATGATCTCCTATTTTAATGAAATTGGTATTGTTTTGAAGATCTCTGAATGTATATTACTTTAAAAGCGAGTAGACCTAAATCGGATACTGTATGAAAGAGATATGCACATTTTAAAGCTCCTAGTGTCAAACTTGGACTTGAGTTTTATTGGTCGATTTTATAAGTTAGTATTTTCTGGTAATTTTCTTGTATTAGTATTAGTAATATATACACTATAGAGTTGGTTTTATTAGATTTGGAGTTAGAATAAAATATATATAAATAAGTGATTTTGGCAAATATACAGATGAAGACTTACAAGTGAATTTGGCTCCTTATTTAATGTAAAAAACGCATGCCAAAATGCAGATATTATTTAAGCATGCATGAATGCTAATTATGCAATGTAAGTGGAAATATGCAGCAAATTACTCGGGAGCAAAGATCTATTTTTCAACTTTTAGAGTGATGAATCACATATTCATCAACCCCCTATACTTAAACCTTGCTCGTCCTCGAGCAACTAAAATGAAATGCAAAAGTGAAATGATTTTGGGTTCCATACCAAGGTCATGAACAAAAGGTGAAAATGGAGCTTGACTCGACCTTTGGATTAATTGTGTGGCAGAACCTTATTGGGATCTTAATTTAAGACCTAACAACCTTTAAGTTTTACAAGTCTTCTATTCTAGACGCCTCAACAGTCAGGTCAGAACAAATCCTCATACTCAAATTCTGATGACCATGAATCTTACGTGTACTGTGTAAGTGCAATATAGCTCTCCACATCAAAATGGCAAAGAACCAGCCTCCTCTAACAAGGTAACTCTAATTCACTGGTCCAATAACTCTTTCCTCTCAGAGCGGGGTATTCCCTTCTAAGTTCGAGTGCAACCAGCTCAAGAAGAGGGGGTGGAGAGAAGAATGGACGGTAGCCAGTGTAGCTACCTATCCTAGGATGCTTGACCAGTGTAGCCAAGTTATCCAGCTGCAGGCTTCTATGGTATGAGGCTTTGAAGTACATGCCTTGCAAATATACATACTCTGTCAGTCATTTTATTTTCAATTAGGCATGTCTATTTTTTTGGAGTTCTCTCTTTTTTTTTCTTTTTTTCTCATATATACAAGGTGCAGCATGTACATAAGGAGTTTTTCTCCTTGAGCCAGTAAACTCTCACTTTTTTGAAGCTTTATTGCAACCTGCAGCATCCTATCCTTAGACGTCAACACCACCAACCTAGGTTGAGATGCACTACCATCCCTAAAGGAGGACGGATGTTTCCACCCGTGTGCTACTCCAAACCAAAGGATTCTACCTCCTCACCACCTCATCAATAAAGAGCTACGTGCATGGTGCTTGCCCAAGTTAAGTCACAGTCTAAAAGAATCGTGCGTGCGCATAATATATTCTACTTAGACCAATCGAAATGACATGTGAACATAGACTTGCGGACTCAAAGAATTAAGTCGCTCGACCTGAAAAATCTTAACTCCAGTTCCTATAAGGTTCCTCTGAAATTAGGTAGATTAAGGTCAAATCAAATACATCCTCGACATCTATTTATAACTTGGTTCATAACCTACTAACTTTTCACTGTGCATGTGCTGGATATGCCGATGAGATGCAGATGACATGCTAAATGTAAGTCATTTTTTTCAGTATACCTCCTATTTTGCAACAAATTTTACAAGAGTTTTACAATAATTTTTACAAGTATTACACAATATACAAGTACACATGTATTGTACAATTTTTATTTCAATTTTTATGCACCCGTAATTATTGCACAATATAGACAAAAATACGTGAAATACGTGAAAGTATGAGCTATGGGTAAAGTATATATGTACTACATAAATGCCCCCTATACTTAGCATGTGTTATGTCCTCAGAGCACGAAAAGCGAGGAAAAAGACATAGCTCGTGCTAAGCGTAGGAGAGCTAAAATAACAAAAATGTATAGAAGTCGTCCCGCTCCCCTATACTTAGTCTCTGACAGCCTAAGTATAGAAGAAGATCAAAAATGGGGCATGCGAGTTAAGAGGGGAAAGTGATGTGTATATATACTTGATGGACATCGGTCCCCCTATACATAGGCTCTGGTCAGCCTAAGTCTAGGCAGAAGTGAGTGTGAGAACCGATGAGATATGGTGGATGTACAACAAATGGTGAATAGACTGGGGCCCCCCACCCATACTTAGGATCTGGTCATCATAAGTATAGTCATAAAATGAAATGATATGGAGCCGGGGCGAGTGATTCGAATCACCGGGGAGGGAGGGAAAGGAAATATATACAAGTAGGAGGTGAGTATATACAAGTATCAAGATCTAAATCTTTTTGAAGTTGATGATGACGAGAGCTCAATGTTGCAAGGCCTCATGTGTGGCTTTATGTGTGTCTTCTGAGTCTGCCTCACGCATGAAAACAATCTCCTCAACATGGACTAACTGTTCATTAGGTTCGACAAAGTGTTTCAGTAGTTGTCCATTAACTAGGGATGTTTGTGCTCCATCTGTAAGATCTTAGATCTCTACACATCCACTGTCATGCACAGCACGAACTATGAACGGACCCGTCCACTTGGATATAAGCTTCTTGGAAAACCTTCAGCCTCGCATTGAACAACCATACCTTCTGTCAAGGAACAAAGGTCCTTTGTATGATAAATGTATCGTGCCAACGCTTCACCTTGTCCTTGTACACCAAACTATTGTCATATGATCGATTTCTGATATCCACAAGTTCATTCAGATTCATTTCTCTGTATTTCTGCCCTGGTGTGTGTTCCAATTGACCTTCTTGATTGCTCATTCGGATTTATGCACTTACTCTGCAGGCAAATGGCACGCCTTCCCAAATACCATTCTGAATGGGGAGGTTCCTAATGGTGTCTTGTAAGATGTCCTATAAGCCAAAAGGACATGATCCAAGATCTGAGACCAATCCTTCCTGTCTGGGCAGACAAGCTTCTGAAATATAGTCTTAACCTCTCTATTCGACACCTCTGCCATGCCATTGGTCTGTGGGTAGCAAGGACTAGCGACACGGTGCTCGATGTTGTAATCCTTTACAAGTTTCTTCACATCTCTGTTCACAAAATGGCTACTCCCATCGGATATCAACACTTTGGGGATCATGAACCTAGAGATGATATGATCTCTGACAAATTTACAGACAATCCTCATGTCTGCAGCTCGGGTCGGGATAGCCTCCACCCACCTTGATAGATAATCTACCGCAAGAATGATATTTCAAAACCATGGCTAACCGGGATTGGGCCCATGAACTCGATGCCCCAGGCATCAAAGACATCACAAATGATGACATGCTGCATTGGCATCTCATCCTTGGAACCAACGGTTCCTCCCATTCACTACCATACTGGGCACGACTTCGCGAAGGTGAGAGCATCGCAAAAGAGAGTCAACCAGTATAAGCCACATTGTAAAACATTCCATGTGGTCCTCTTCCCGGAGTGTCCTCCTAGCTCCAGACTATGGCAAAAAGTAAGGATACTATGATATTCCTCCTGAGGAATACACCTCCTCCAGACACAATACGATCCTTCAAAGAAAAGGATTAGATCCTCCCAATGGTAATGTCTTGCATCCAACTTGAGTCGGTCTATGTTGTTCTTGGGACAATCTTCAAGAACTCTCTTAGAGACAAGATAGTTCACTATATTGGCGTACCATGGGAGTGAGTGGATAAAAAAATCGACTCGTCTGGAAACGAGTCTCGAATAGGTGTTTCATCAAAAGTATCAAGAATTTCAAGACGGGAGAGGTAATCAGCCACTACGTTCTTCTTTCCAGGTTTATCTCTAATATCCAAGTCAAACTCCTGGATGAGTAAAATCCACCTAAGGAGATGCGCCTTCGCGTCCTTCTTTTCCATTAGGTATCGTATTACTGTGTGATATGTGAACGCAATCACCTTAGATCCGATGAGATGAGATTTGAACTTATCCAAGGCAAACACTACTGCAGGTATCTCTTTTTCGATAACTGTATAGTTACGCTGAGCGGGGTCAAACACTTTACTTGTGTAGTATATAGCGAACGGGATTCCATGCCGCCTCTATACTAATATGGCCCCAACAACAAAACCTAAGGCATCCGTCATGATCTCAAAAGGAAGAGACCAATCTGGGGCTTGTAGTATCGGGGCATCCTTGATCATCCCTTGAAGTAGCTTAAAGGCCTCAAGACATTTATGATCGACGATAAACTCCATGTCTTTGCCTAGAAGCTAAGTTAGCGCTCGAGCAATCTTTGAAAAATCTCCTATAAAATCCAACATGCCCGAGGAATGACCGCAACTGCTTTACGTTGGTTGGTGGTTGGAGTCGTCTGATCACGTCCACCTTAGAAGCATGAACCTCCATTCCTCTCTCGGAGATGACCTGCCCCAACACAATGCCCTCCGTCACCATGAAGTGACTTTTCTCCCAGGAGAGCACCAGATTGACCTCACAACATCTTTTAAGGACTCGATCTAGATTTCTAAGGCAAGAATCGAAGGAATCACCGTGGATCGAGAAGTCATCCATGAAGACTTAGAGGAATTCACCGACCATCTCGGCGAATACTACGATCATGCACCTTTGAAATGTACCGAGAGCATTGCATAACCCAAAGGGCATGCGCCTGAAAGCATAGATACCAAAGGGGTATGTGAATGTGGTTTTCTCACGGTCCTCAGGAGCGATAGCTACTTGTTTGTAGCTTGAGAACCCATCTAAGAAGCAGAAGAATTCCTTTCCCGCTAATCTTTCTAAGATCTGATCAATAAATGGTAGAGTAAAATGATCCTTCTTCGTCGCGACATTCAAGCATCTATAATCGACATAGACATGCCACGACATGGGTACTCATATCACGATCTCCTCTCCGTCCTCATTGGGGGTCGTCTGAATCCCCGACTTTTTCGGGACAACATAGATAGGTGCCATCCGCTTGGAATCGGAGATGGGATAAATAAAACCCACGTCGTACCATTTCTCAATCTCCTTCTTCATGACCTCTCGTAAAATTGGATTCAACCTGCGTTGGAATTCACGAGAGGGTTTAGCTTCATTCTCAAGGTAGATATGGTGCGAACACGGAGCGGGATTTATCCCGTGGAGATCGGAGATGCTCCAGCCTATTGCCTTGCGTTTTTTCTCCATGATCTCTAGCAAGCGAGATTCTTGCTCCTCGGTCAATCACGAACTGATGATGACCGGAAATTTTCTCTATTACTCTACAAGGAAGGCATATTTCAAAGTTGTGGGTAATGGTTTGAGCTCAAGTAAAGTGTGGTCATCGAGAAAATCTAGCTCAATTGACTCTGGCTCTGTGTTAGTGGTGGTTGGATCTGTCTCTGAAGTAACTGCCACCAACTGACTCAGCACTGGATTCGGATCGTCAAAAGTATCCAAGCAATCGGCGAAAGCCACGTCCGACTCATCATCCTCATCTTCTGATTGTCCTAAAGAGGGAAGGACTGACAGGCCCAGCTAGGCCTCTATGTCATCGAAGATGTAGAGGGATGCATTTTCTATGTGATCTGCTCTAAGTTCGTTCCTAAGGATCTCGCAAACTGTCTCATGTACAAGATTCTCTCCATCGGAGAGGGGCTCATCGGTTCTAGCTGGGTTCTGTCTCCATGGTCCAATGGTGTCTACATGAACACAATCCGCTTCTAACAAAGTGTACTCGGTGCTTGATTCAGAATCAGGACTCTGCCACCTTGTCTGCTTCATCTTGAGTTCCTCATCTCCGCCTGGACTTTGGAACCAATTTTTCCCTATTTTATAATCAAATAATGCCCCTGCAATTCTAAGGAAGGGCCTTCCGAGAATGATCTGAGAATCTCTCCAATTTCGAGGGGCCTCCATATAAAGGATTGTAAAGTCCACCATGTAATCCCGACCCTCGACTTTGATGATAATGTTCCTTAATTCTCCCTTGGAGCTCTTGGTTGATTTGTTTGCGAACTGGAGTAAGGCTATGGATTTCCTAAGAGGTCCTAGATTTAGCCGCTCATAGAGGGTTGTGGGCATTAGATTAATTAAGGATTCATTATCTAGGAGAGTGCGTGCAAACACAATGTCATCGACATGACTCACCACATAATGGGAAACCATGTCCCTTCGCTTCCTTGGAAACGCATTCTTCATGGCGCAAGTAGTGGCTACTGACAAAATGTGCTTCTCAACACGGCTTCTGATTTTCCCGCTGACCCTAGTAGGTGTGCATCTCGCCTTAAGGTACTTCTGAAATGCAGGTGTCATATCCACATACTTATCAAAGGGGATTGTGACCTCGATATTTTTGTTGCAAAACTCCGCCATCTCAGGGTCATCTTTTTAGATTTTTTTAGATTTCTTCTTTCCACCCTTAAGAGCGCAAGGGAAAGGGATTATTGATGACAACTCAGATTCTGAAACTAAAATATTCTCATTTAAATGGAAAACTGAGTTCTATACAGGACTGATGATGACCAGAAATTTTCTCTATTGCTTTGCAAGGAAGGCATATTTCAAAGTTGTGGGTAATGATTTGAGCTCAAGTAAAGTGTGGTCATCGAGAAAATATAGCTCAATTGACTATGGCTCTGTATTGGATCTATCTCTGAAGTAACTGCCACCAACTGACTCAGCACTGGATTCAGATCGTCAAAAGTATCCAAGCAATTGGCGAAAGCCACATCCGACTCATCATCCTCATCTTCTGATTGTCCTAAAGAGCGAAGGACTGCCAGGCCCAGCTGGCCTCTATGTCATCGAAGATGTAGAGGGATGCATTTTCTGTGTGATCTGCTCTAAGTTCGTTCCTAAGGATCTCGTAAACTGTCTCATGTACAAGATTCTCTCCATCTGAGAGGGACTCATCGGTTCTAGCTGGGTTCTGTCTCCATGGTCCAATGGTGTCTACATGAACACAAACCGCTTCTAACAAAGTGTACTCAGTGCTTGATTCAGAATCAGGACTCTGCCACCTTGTCTGCTTCATCTTGAGTTCCTCATCTCCGCCTGGACTTTGGAACCAAATTTTCCCATATTTTATAATCAAAATGCCCCTGCAATTCTAAGGAAGGGCCTTCCGAGAATGATCTGAGAATCTCTCCAATTTCTAGGGGCCTCCATATCAAGGATTGTAAAGTCCACCATGTAATCCCGACCCTCGACTTTGATGATAATGTTCCTTAATTCTCCCTTGGACCTCTTGGTTGATTTGTTTGCGAACTGGAGTAAGGCTCTGGATTTCCTAAGACGTCCTAGATTTAGCCGCTCATAGAGGGTTGCAGGCATTAGATTAATTAAGGATTCATTATCTAAGAGAGTGCGTGCAAACGCAGTGTCATCGACATGACTCACCACATAATGGGAAACCATGTCCCTTCGCTTTCTTGGAAACGCATTCTTGATGGCGCAAGTAGTGGCTACTGACAAAATGTGCTTCTCAACACGGCTTCTGATTTTCCTGATGACCCTAGTAGGTGTGCATCTCGCCTTAAGGTACTTCTGAAATGCAGGTGTCATATCCACATACTTATCAAAGGGGATTGTGACCTTCATATATTTGTTGCAAAACTCCACCATCTCAGGGTCATTTTTTAGATTTTTTAGATTTCTTCTTTCCACCCTTAAGAGCGCGAGGGAAAGGGATTATTGATGACAACTCAGATTCTGAAACTAAAATATTCTCATTCAAACAGGAAACTGAGTTCTATACATGACTGGGACTCTAACTCTGACACTGATTCAGACTAGAAAGAAATTCATGTAACGAAACAGGTGATGCATCTACCGCTACTCCTGGTGCGTCCTCCTCAGATGGAGGTGTGTGCTCCTCATCTAGTTCACTTGATTCATTGCTGGTGCTGGTGCTCCTCTCTTTCTTCTTGCATTGGTGTTTTGAGGACTTTGAAATCCTTTTATTCTACTGGTGATGGTGGTGGTGATGCTGCTCCTCTGCCTCCAAGTTCTCCTCAGATAGAGACTTGGCGGAGTCTTCCTCATGTACCCGCGCCCGATCAGGTACGGTCACAGTCCTTCTGCTCCTGAGGGATATATGATTAACATTATCGTACGGAAAGATCTCGTGTTCAGACAGGGAATAATCTGAATAGTATACCTGATCACGTGGTCGATGTTGTCCCTGGTTCAGGCTATTGGGGTTGGTCTGAACTTGGACGGGAATTGGGGTCTTTGGTGCCATCTGTTGATTCTGGTGGCGTGAGACACTGTTCAGATCAGTTCTTATATCCAGGTAGTCGTTCTGTATCTGCTGAACCCTATCTGTAAAAGTTTGGATGGCCAAGATGAGGGACTCCAATTCACTAGTGGGAGGGGCTTGCTGCTGCTGACTAGAGGATGAGTGATTCGACTGTCTATGTTGGCCCTGCTGGCCATGACGGTACTACTGTGGGTGGGACAGTGCGGTATAAGGTGGTGGAGGGCCTTGCTAGCCCGAGTGGAATGCACGTTACTGCTGGTGCTGTTAAGGCTGGTATCCTTGTCCTGGTCGGGACTATACAAAGCGCGGTGTGGGGACAAAGCTGGTTTCTTGGTAAGCAAGGGAAGGTCGGTGTGGCTGACCATTCCCTATCCCTGAATATCTATCGACGGGGTCATGGATGTTCCACAGCCCGTTGATCTCAAACACCTACGGAGGCTCCTCGTAGACTGACACTGACTCCACCTGTGGGGGGGGGGGTGCTGCTCCTATTGAGTGTACTGTTGCTCCTCAACCCGGCTATCTTGAGGCCCATGTACCTACTCCTATACTAGATGAACCCGATGTACAGGTACAGGCGGTGCAGATTGGGCAGGTAGTCATATCTTGGCTTCCTTCTTAGTTAATTCCTTAACTTTCTTCGGCAATCATGAAAGCGCCTCAAGGTCAGTGATCCTCTTATGCATCTGTTCTACCATGGTGACTTATCAGCTATTATCCCCATGCTATGAATTATGTCATCTTTCAGATCCGCTACATTCCTCCTAGATGTCTCATTAGATAGGCTTGAGGGAGACGCCTGATAGGCCCTATTGGCATGAGATCTGCCTGTTTCTACCATCTGCTCTAGGATCTTCCATAAGTCATCTTCGTTCTTATTCAGATAGTTACCTCCACAGGCAACACTCACCAACCCCTGCATTTCCGGGGTCATACCACAGAACAAGGTCTGGACTAAAATTGCATTGGTAAAGCCATGGCAGGGGCATTTTTGTGTCAAGTCATTGTATCTATCCCAGGCTTCATGGAATGGTGGGGGCCCTGGGAAAAGCTAGCGATTTTCATCCTCATCTGGTTAGCCATACTGAGTGGGTAGAACTTCTTCTAAAATATAGCTTTGAATTGCCTGCAGGTTGTGCATCTAACCTCGAGATTTTTCAGCCAATGGACAACCTTATCTCCTAAGGCAAACGGGGTAGTCTTCAGCCTGATGTAATCTTGGACAGCCCTAGGATGATTAAGGTTGTTACACACCAACTAGAAGTCTCTCAAGAAAGCATATGGTTCTTCTGTAGCATTTCCATTGAACTTCGGTAGCAGACTAAGGAAATGGGGCTTCAGCTCAAATGCCTCTGGGGGTACCTCAGGTACGAGTCAACTATGCATCTCACTCTCACCTTGGTTGTAGGCATCTACCATCGGTCTATCTATTCCACATGTCTCAATCACATGTCCCATCCTAGCCATAAGATATGCATTCAGCTGCTCGACTCTAGCTAAACGGGCAAGGAATTGATGCATAGGATCATCTTTGTGTTCCTCTTTGTCTAGATTTTTCTTAGGCATCTTGGTCTCGGGTTCGTCCTTTTACTTGAGTAAATAATATGGGCTAGGTTAGAGGATGTAGTAATGAAGACATTCTCACCGAGGCGAAGGTCTTCCTCGGTGAGATGAGAGGAGAGAAAAGGAATGGTTTGAGGGTAACCATCCTGAGAGTGGGGGATCCCGAACTCAAGAGGGTCATGAGCTCGGGTTGGCCCAAGTTGCGCTTGGGCCGATGAAGATAAACTTTGTGAGGGATTCAATGAGAGATTTGTGAAGCTTGAGTAAATGTCCCCCCAGTCAGTCATCTCTGATGGCAGAAAGAATAATCGGGAGCACATGTGTGTAAAGATAGGATTTGACTCCTACATAAAGCAAGCAAATGAATCACAAACCCTGAATTCACACTCAATACGGTGAAGGATCCGAAGCTGGGTTCGATTAATCTGGTTGATTTTAAGTGTGATTTTTCAGGCAAATAGCAAGGATTACGCTGCCTATAGGGAAGTCGGCTTAAAGCCAGATGTGTCTCCCCTGTTTAACCTGTCGCCTAAGATACCAACACCCTTCCTTTCTTCGCTCCTATCACCAGCTGAGAAAATCAAGGACCTGCCCCAATCTATCTACCGAAGTAGGCGGAGGCTGACACGACTTATAACTTCACCTGGAGGGTTACTAGCAACTTGTCGTGGTGCACCGCTGCTTCACCCCTATCTACCTGTCGAAACAGATGGAGGCTACTTGGAGCTGGTCAGTTAAACCTATAAGAATTTAGCCTGTGATATTTGTTAGGATCGGAGTACGTGATATAGAAGGCATGGATTTTGGCTCTGTCTTTTGGTGTGAACGCACACTCTGTACCCTCACTCAGCCTGAAATCAAGGTCGGGGTTATTGTCCCGAAAACAGAGTTTCTGATTTTAAGTTGATTTTTTGGTCAATTTATTTAGCAGTCCAAATTTTAAGTTTGATGACCACTTGATTAGTCCAACACACAAGGCACGCCTATCGTCCAGTCCCAATTTCCTTTAATCCTAAGTTAAAAAACCACGGGGAAGGAGTTGAGAAAAGTCGATGCACGATAAAACAATGATGTATGCCAAGTTCGTAAGACTTACAATGATCCTCGCGCTCTACACGTGGGATGCAAAACAGAATTGAAATTTTATCTAAATGAATGCAGACGATGAAAAGTCACTCCTAGACAAGCAGTTCTATTATCGAGTGAAGAACAAGTTAAATTTGGCTAAGTCCTGCGGTATAAGTGCGTCTTTTAAGGTGAAGTGTGATCCAAGATATTACGAGCACAAACAATCCTAAGAAAGCTTTAAGAGCCGCGAGTGCAGGTCCTATCCCACGTCAAGCAACCACACAACACACTGAGACTCTTTTTATTATTCAGTTACACGTGCGAGAACCCAAATGGGAACCGTTGTAAATGCAAACTTTTTTTACAAGTTTTCTAAAAAACCACTCAGTTCAAATTGATGTTGGTCTTCAGCTCGCTTGGCGAATCGCCTTCGATGGCTCGTGTTCCTCGCACAAAAATAAATGATGGTCAGAGAGAGGATGACATAAAATAAACAAATGCTAAAAATAAACAGGAAAATATTCATAAGAAACTATGGGAGTCAGACTACCCGGGGATGGAAAACCTAAAATCTAGATGTTTTGAAAATTAATCTAAGTCGTGCCTCCCCGGCAACGGTGCCATTTGACGAACCCGAATCTTATCCTTTTCATAATATCGAATTAACAATTTTATTGTAGTTGAATAAATTCAAGTCAATCAAAATTGCTTAAATTAATACATCAATTAATATCGAGCGATAATTTTTATTTTACATGGGCAAGCCCAAGGTCGAACTCAGGGAGGAAGCTTTCTCCTCAAATTAATTTAAAGTCGATTCAGATATTAGATTTCCAGGAGATATATTTTTTATGGTTTTTTATGTAATTTTAAAAAATGCAATGCAATCCTGGACAAATTCGAGGGTTATAATGTGGATATGATCAAACTAAGTCAAAAAATCCTCAACTTGGCCAGAATGTCAATTACGATGAAATGAAGCTACTCTATTTTTTTGGAATTATTCGACTCTATATGAATTAACTACGAATTAAATATGAAAGCATAATAAATACCAAATTAAATTATTTTAAAAGATAAAAATTATCCTAGATACTTCTATGTGAGATGGACCCAGGAAAATTACTAGACCTCGAAAACAATTAACTTTTGACTTATTAAAAAATCAATTAAGTAAGATACCAATTAATTTATTATGACCTCGTTATGCATGCAAATATGTGATTTTTGGGCCACAAAGTAGAATTACTCAAACTTTATCTACTTTGAATTTTTGGTAATTTTCAGAGCAACAAATTAATTTAATAATCAATTAATAGCAAACAGTAGGCAAAATATGTTATTTTCCACAAAAATATTTATATTAAATAAAGCACTGCTCATAAAAATATAATCAACATTCATAGTGATAAAATATGAGTTCTTCTACAATATGCAGTTTTTGGAATGACAAAATGATGCTAAATAGATGTTTAAATAAATATGCAAAAACAGGGGTATGGATGCAATACAGAAAATAAAATTGATTAAAAATAAATATGCTGACAGGTCTAAAGTGTAATTACCTAATCTGATGAGGGCTTGGATGCAGATGTCCCACGGAGTCATGTGCACATGACGTGATGTTGACTAGCGAGGCATCTTCGTGATTTTCAGAACTCCCAGGGGCACGGCTGCAAATCCCCTACCGTTCGCACATACAGGTCACATGAGATGCGAGGCACGGATGTTGCTTCGGGTAGGACCTCCACGTGGCGGCCTCCAGAGCTTCGGTCGTTCCCGAAGCTAAGGCATGGGGCAAGGGTCGGCCTGGAGGACTCTGAGCCGCTCGATGCGAATCGAGCGGTGCCTGTACATTTTTGCTGATGGCGATCGCGACGGTGACGGAGGCGGATCGACGTCGCCCCAATAGCCAACACACGACCAAGGGAAGTTAGGGCAGAGTCGACGATGAGCGAAGCTGCTGGTTGGCGAGGCGAGGTAACAGGTGCTGTGGGGAGCGTGGATGTCAACGGAAAAAACCTGGACCTTAGGCGACACACGCCCAAGGTCCAGGGAGGAGGCTGGAAGCGCGGTCGAGCAGTGCTGGCGGAGAGCTGTGCGAGAAACGACGTGGGCGCACGGTCTGGGCGAATCGCAGGAGGGGCGGAGGAGTGGCTTGCTTGTGAAGCTGGGGCCCTCGCGTGGGACTGGGCAAGCGATGGTTGCAAGACGGAGTGCGTCCAGGAAGGTTGGCACGTGCGGAGGCTTCGAGGATGCAGAGGGCTGGCGATAGAAGTAGGGCTCAACGGTGGTCTGTGTATGGGAATGAAGGGGAGGGGCGTTCTGAAGATGATTGTGGGTGTTCTGAAGATGATTGTGGGTGTGTGCCCCAAGGTAGAGCTAGCGAAGATGTGCCCGGAGGGTGTGGTCGATAAGGTAGGGATCAAAGATGGAGAGGAGATTGAAGGTGCAACAGAAGACGGAGATGGAGAACGTGGCGGGTAGGATGGTGGAGGTGTGAACGACGATTGGAGGTGTAGAGGGAACAATTGCACAGAAAGGTAGCAGGGAGAGAAAAAGTAGAGGAACAGGGGAATCCACGTAGAACAGAGGAAGGGGAAGATAGGGAAAGAAGAAGAAATTACAGGATGTTTGTGGTTGTTGTTCGCCTGGGAAGAGGAGGGCTAGAGCTCCTCGATTCTTCGCTCAACTTCACAGCGGTGAAGGAGCTCGAGCAGCTCACGCTGGAGCTGCAGCAAGGGACCTCGATCCCTTGGATCTCGCCGGAGGGGGGAGGTCGTCGCTCTTGCCGAGCGTGCTCGTCTATCATCGGACCACACTGGGGCTCTCTCCCACTCTCCTGGAAAAGGTGGATGGCTTGGAAAAGCGATGGAGGGGGGATATTTAAAGGGGAAGCTTGGGGTTCTGGTGAGCAAAGGCGTGGTTTACATGGAGGATATGGAGCAAGTGGAGGGTAGACGTGAGACGAGTGGTTGGCCGCGAGGATGAGAGATGTTCGTGCTACGTCGTGGAGGTTTTGGGGAATGGAGATGGTGGACGAGGATACAGAGGAAAAAGGAAGGGGAAAGCAGTTGTGCGAAGTGGAAAACATGGGAGAGGGGGTGTCGGAGGTAGACGATGGTGCCTCGACCGTTGGAGCTCACGATCCAACGCCTAGGGATGAGGCATTAAGGAGTGGCGTGGATTAGATCTGCGGATGTGAGATGGAGGGCGCATGGGGCACCACGTTTTGTACGTATAGGAGGGTGGAAGTGGACGGTGATGATGAGAACATGGGCTGGATCAAACGGGCATAATCAATAGGATAGATGACGACTGAGATTGAGGTGCTTTAGAGGAGATCAGATGGCGTTAGACGACGACACGTGTCGAGAGCAGAGGCGGACGGAAACATACAGATTAGATATCATCTGGAGATGATCGGATGGTGGATATTCCAGGCGGAAGTGGGTAGCATGGATTAACTCCAAAGAGTGATCGAATGGCGGCTGATGCAGTGCGCGTAGCGATCAATGAAGCGGGCCACATGGCGCAACCAGAGAGGGCCAGTGGCCCAATCAGGTTATTCAGATGAATATGCAAGAAAAGGAGAAGAAATACGCTGAATTTGGAAAAACTCAGAACATGAAAATTGTAGATCTCGATGAGATCTACAAGTTTTATGTTGAGCAAAAATGGAGACGAGGTCAAATAGAGGGATGAAACGCAAGAGTAAAAATAAGTACAATACATAATAGGGGCTCAAAACCCAAGTTTTGCATACGATCTCTGATTTTAATGAAATTGGTCTTGTTTTGAAGATCTCTGAATGTATGTTGCTTTAAAAGTGAGTAGACCTAAATCGGATACTGTATGAGAGAGATATGCGCATTTAAAGATCCTAGTTTCAAACTTGGACTCGGGGTTTATTGGTCAATTTTACAAGTTAGTGTTTTTTTGGTATCTTTCTTGTATTAGTGTTAGTAATATATACACTATAGAGTTGGTTTTATTGGATTTGGAGTTAGTATAAAATATATATAAATAGGTTATTTTGGCTAATATACAGATGAAGATTTAAAAGTGAATTTAGCTCCTTATTTAATGCGAAAAATGCATGCTAAAATGCAGATATAATTTATGCATGCATGAATGTTAATTATGCAATATAAGTGGAAATATGCAGCTAATTACTCAGGAACAAAGCTCTATTTTCAACTTTTAGTGTTATGAATCACAGATTTATCAACCCCCTATACATAAACCTTGCTCGTCACCGAGCAACTAAAATGAAATGCAAAAGTGAAATGATTCTGGGTTCCATACCAAGGTCATGAACAAAAGGTGAAAATGGAGCTTGACTCAACCTTTGGATTAATTGTGTGGTGGAACCTTATTGGGATCTGAATTTAAGACCTAACAGCCTTTAAGTTCTACAAGTCTTCTATTCAAGTCGCCTCAACAGTCAGGTCAGAACAAATCCTCATACACAAATTCTGATGAACATGAATCTTACTTGTACTGTGTAAGTGAAATATAGCTCTCCACATCAGAAATGGCAAAGAACCATCCTCCTCTAACAAGGTAACTCTAATTCCCCAGTCCAGTAACTCATTCCTTGAGGAGCGGGGTATTCCCTTCTAAGTTCAAGTGCAACCAACTCAAGAAGAGGGGGTGGAGAGAAGAATGGACGGTAGCCAGTGTAGCTACCTATCCTAGGATGCTTGACCAGTGTAGCCAAGTCATCCAACTGCAGGCTTCTATGGTATGAGGCTTTGAAGTATATGCCTTGCAAATATACATACTCCGGAAGGTATTTTATTTTCAATCAAGCTTGTCCATTTTTTTAGAGTTCTCTTTTTTTTCTCATATTTACAAGGTGCAGCATGTACATAAGGAGTTTTTCTCCTTGAGCCAGTAGATTATCCCTTTTTTGAAGCTTTATTGCAACCCACAACTTCCCGTCCTTAGACGTCAACGCCACAAGACTAGGTTGAGATGCACTACCCTCCCTAGAGGAGGACGGATGTGTCCACCTGTGTGCTACTCCAAGCCAAAGGATTCTACCTCATCACCACCTCATAAATGAAGATCTACATGCATGGTGCTTGTCCAAGTCAGGTAATCGTGCGTGTGCATGAAATATTCTACTTAGACCAATCGAGATGACATGTGAACACAGACTTGCGGACTCAAAGAATTAAGTCGCTCGACCTGAAAAATCTTAACTCCAGTTCCTATAAGGTTCCTCTAAAATTAGGTAGATTAAGGTCAAATCATATCCATCCTTGACATCTATTGATAACTTGGTTCATAACCCACTAACTTTTCACTGTGCACATGCTGGATTTGCCGATGAGATGCAGATGACATGCTATGTAGATGAATGAAATGTAAGACATTTTTTTTCGGTATACCTCCTATTTTACAAGTAATTTTACAAGAGTTTTACAAGAATTTTTACAAGTGTTATACAATATACAAGTATACATGTATTGTACATTTTTTTCACTTTTTATCCGCTTGTTATTATTGCATAATATATACAAAAATATGTGAAGTACATGAAAGTACGAGCTATGGGTAAAGTATATATGTAATATATATACGTCCCCCTATACTTAGCATGTGTTATGTCCTCGGAGCACAAAAAGCGAGGAAAAAGACATAGCTCGTGCTAAGCGTAGGAGAGCTAAGATAACAAAAATGTATAGAAGTCATCCCGCCCCCTATACTTAGGCTATGGCAGCCTAAGTATAGAAGAATATCAAAAATGGGACGGGAGAAGTTAAGAGGGGAAATTGATGAGTATATATACATGATGGGCATCGGTCCCTCAATACTTAGGCTTTGGTCAGCCTAAGTCTAGGACAAAAGTGAATGTTAGAACCAATGAGATATGGTTGATGTACAACGAATGTGAATAGACCCGGGTCCCCCCCATACTTAGGATCTGGTCATACTAAGTATAGACATAAAATGAAATGATAGCCGGGGCGAATGATTCGAATCACTAGGGGGGGAGGGAAAGAAAATATATACAAGAAGGAGGTGAGTATATACAAGGATAAATATCTGAATCTTTTCGATGTTGCTGATGGTGAGAACTCAATGTTGCAAGGCCTCATGTGTGGCTTTAAGTGTGTCTTATGAGTCTACCTCACGCGTGAAAACAATCTCCTCAACATGGACTAACTGTTCATTAGGTTCGATAAAGTGTTTCAGCAGTTGCCCATTAACTAGGGATGTCTGTGCTCCATCTGTAGGATCTGAGATCTCTACACATCCACTGTCATGCACAACATGGACTATGAACGGATCCATCCACTTGGATTTAAGCTTCCCTAGGAAAACCTTCAGCCTCGCATTGAACAACCATACCTTATGTCCATGAACCATGGTCTTTCGTCTGATAAACCTATCGTGCCAACGCTTTACCTTGTCCTCATACACCAAACTATTGTCATATGCTCGATTTCTGTTCTCCACAAGTTGATTCAGATCCATTTCTCTTTGTTTCTGCCCTAGATGTGTCTTCCAATTAACCTTCTTGGTTGCCCATTCAGATTCATGCACTTACTCTGCAGGCAAATGGCATGCCTTCCCAAATACCATTCTGAATGGGGAGGTTCCTAATGGTGTCTTGTAAGTTATCCTATAAGCCCAAAGAACCTGATCCAAGATCTGGGACCGGTCCTTCCTGTCTGTGCGGACAAGCTTCTGAAATATAGTCTTAACCTCCCTATTCGACACCTCTGCCATGCCATTGGTCTGTGGGTGGTACGGACTAGCGACACGGTGCTCGATGCCGTAATCCTTTACAAGTTTCTTCATGTCTCTGTTCACAAAATGGCTACCCCCATCGGATATCAACACTTTGGGGATCCCGAACCTAGAGATGATATGATCTCTAATAGGGGAATCCACACAGAACAGAGGAAGAGGAAGAAGGGGATGTTTGTGGTTATTGTTCGCCTGGGAAGAGGAGGATTAGAGCTCCTCGGTTCTTCACTCAACTTCACGGCGATGAAGGAGCTCGAGCAGCTCACGCTGGAGCTGCGACAAGGGACTTGAATCCCTTGGATCTCGTCGGAAAGGGTAAGGTCATCGCTCTTTCTGGGCGTGCTCGTCTGTCACCGGACCACGCTGGGGCTCTCTCCCACTCTCCTGGAAAAGGCGGATGGCTTGGAATAAGCGACGGAGGGGGATATTTAAAGGGGAATCTTGGGGTTCCGATGAGGGAAGGTGTGGTTTATGTGGAGTATATGGAGCAAGAGGAGGGCAGACATGAGACGAGTGGTTAGCCGTGAGGATGAGGGATGTCCATGCTACGCCGTGGAGGTTTCGAGGAATGGAGATGGTGGACAAGGATATGGAGGAAAAAGGAAGGGGAAAGCGGTTACGCGAAGTGGAAGACGGGCGAGGGGGGTGTTAGAGGTAGACGACGGTGCCTCGACCGTTGGATCTCGCGATCCAACGGTTGAGGATGAGGCGTCAAGGAGTGGAATGGATTAGATCTGCGGATGTGAGACGGAGGGCGCAAGGGGAGCCACATGTCGTGCGCATAGGAGGGCAGAAGTGGACAGTGATGATGAGATCAGGGGCTGGATCGAATGGGCGTAATCAATAGGAAAGATGACGGTTGAGATTGAGGTGCTTTAGAGGAGATCGGATGGTGCTAGACGGACGACACATGTCGAGAGTAGAGGCGGGCGGAAACGGGCGGATTAGATATCATCTGGAGATGATCGGATGGTGGAGATTACAGGCGGAAGTGGGAGGCATGGATTAACTCTCTAAAGAGTGATCGAATGGTGGCTGATGCAGTGTGCGCGTCGATCAATGAAGCCGGCCACATGGCGCAACCAGAGAGTGCCACGTGGCCCAATCAAGTTACTCAGATGAAGATGCAAGAAAAAAGAGAAGAAGAAGGCTGAATTTGGAAAAACTCAAAACATGAAAGTTGTAGATCTCGATGAGATCTACAAGTTTTATGTTGACCAAAAATGTATACGAGGTCAAACAGAGGGATGAAATACAAGAGTAAAAATAAGTACTATACACAATAAGGGCCCAAAACCTAAGTTTTGCACATGATCTCCGATTTTAATGAAATTGGTCTTGTTTCGAAGGTCTCTACATGTATATTACTTTAGTGAGTAGACCTAAATCAGATACTGTATGAGAGAGATATGCGCATTTTAAGGCTCCTAGTTTCAAAATTGGACTCGGGTTTTATTAGTCAATTTTACAAGTTATTATTTTTTGGTATTTTTCTTGTATTAGTGCAAGTAATATATACACTATAGAGTTAGTTTTATTGTATTCGGAGTTAGTGTAATATATATATATAAATAGGTGATTTTGGCTAATATACATATGAAGATTTACAAGTGAATTTGGCTCCTTAGTTAGTGCGAAAAATGCATGCGAAAATGCAGATATTATTTACGCATGCATGAATGCTAATTATGCAATATAAGCGAAAATATGCAGCTAAAATTCGGGAACAAAACTCTATTGTCAACTTTTAGAGTGATGAATCACAGATTCATCAATGATCCTGGTTGGTTTCGACATCGAACCCCATAAAAATCCCAAAGAGAGCGAAACCCATAAAAATGACAGAGGGACTTGACTACGGTTTCAATTCGATACCTGTGAACAATTGAGGGGATTTATCCCTCATGCCTGCCTCAAGTTCCCCCGTCACCTCCTTGACATATTGACTTCGCCATAGGACTTTGACTAATGGGATCTCCTTCTACCTCAGCTTCTTAACTGTGTGATCTAATATCTGCACCGACTCTTTTGGGAAGGAGAGGTTTGGCTCCACCATCAAGTCATCGTAGGTGATCACATGTCAAGGATCTCGAATGTACTTCCAGAGATTCGACACGTGGAACACATCATGGATATGCCCTCGAGGTGTGGGGGAAGGGTCACCTTGTAGGCCACTTTCCTGACACAGGCCAAAATCTCGAATGGCCCCACAAAACGCGGTGCTAGCTTGCCCTTTGCACCGAAATATTTTACGCCCCTCATTGGGGACACACGTAAGAACACAAAATCCCCAACCTGTGATCATGAGAAGCGCTTAGTCACACAAGATTGGTTAAGAACTATACCCATTGGGGCATGAATGTAGGATAGCATACCTGAAACTCAAGGTTTATGCGCCGTCGGTCGGTGTAACTCTTTTGAAGGCTCTACGCGGTCAACAACTTCCTCCTAGCAGTCCCCACCACCTTGGAGGTCTCCTCAATGATCTGCAGGTTGAACATGATGTTGTCACCCACTTGCTGCTAACACAAGGGAGTGGTGCACCACCTCCCGTACAATGCCTCAAATGGCGCCATCCTATACTGGCATGGTAGCTATTGTTGTATGTACACTCAACCAGTGGGAGGTGATCTTTCCAAGATCCCTTCCATTCAACCACGCAGGCTCGTAGTAGATCCCCAAGGTCTGAATGGTCCTCTCAGACTGCCCATATGTCTATGGGTGGTAGGTTGAACTCATATGTAGCTCTGTCCTCAAGGCTCTCAAGAATTCTCCCCAATAGTGTGATGTGAAATGAGAATCTCTGTCTGACATTACTTCCTTGGGTATCCCATGCAACAAATGATGTGCTGAACATATAGCTTGGCTAGTTGTACTGGTGTATAGGTCGTGTTGATTGGGATGAAATGGGCTGACTTGGTCAAATGGTCAACGATGATGCCCTCCGGGGGTACGCGACAATGATGTGATAAAATCCATGTAGATGCTCTCCCATTTCCATACCGGGATGGGAAGAGGCTGCAGTAAACCAGAAGACCTCTGGTGTTCTGCCTTCACCATATGGCAGGTAAGACATCTGCTAACATGTTCGGTTATGTCCTTCTTCATGCCTTCCCACCAAAAGTGTTGGTGGAGGTCCCTATACATCTTAGTGCCACCTGGATGTATGGAAGATCTCGAGATATGCGCCTCATCCAGGATCTCTTTCCTCATCTCCTCGCCATCTGGGACACATACACGACCCCCCTTCCATACAATGGATTCACGGACTCGAAATCCATCGAATTCATCCTTCAAGTATCTGTGATACAGGTCTTGGATCCTTGATCTGTCTGTTGCCCTTGGACGATCCTGTCCCACAAGCTGTTATACTTGGTTAGCACTGTCACTACATTGGATGTGCCCTCAAATTGTTGCCACTCACTAAGTGTAGTGAGCACATCCCATGTCTGCAACCAGGCTGTCGAACCCTCAGAGTATGTTCGTCTACTTAAGGCATCTGCTACCACATTCCCTTTACTAGGATGGTAGGAGATGGCACAATCAAAATCTTTTAGCAGTTCTATCAATCACCTTTGCCTCATATTCAACTCCTTCGAGGAAAATTCCTCCCAGTGGTACTTTTAAAATGAAATTTGGTGTATCCGATCGAGGAAAGTTGGAGGTCAACTACATTCTACGAGTATTCACCACGGTCCCTCCATCCTTATTGTATACTCTCTGCTTAGGCTATTCTCAGCCTAAGTATAGGGGTACCCGAGTCAAGTATCTTCCTCCCTCTTCTTGTTCCACTTATACCTAGGTTATTTTAACCTAAGTATATGGGACATCTGAGTCAGTCCTGCTATATCACCTTGTATTTTATTGTAGCTATGGCTTCATATCACTTTGTGCTATGAGGACATAGTAAAAGTTAAGTATAGGGGGGGTATACCGCATATATTGTATATATACTTTAGCCATATCTCTTATTTTGAAAATTTGAGACTTTTTGGGGCTAGGGTATAAGAATTTTTAACTAATTTTTGTAAAAATATTTGTAATTATTTTGAAAAATCTTCTAACCATGTGATATTATTTTGAAAAATATTTTGACAATGTTTTGAAAAATAATGTTTGACTCATTTTGAAAAATCATTTAAAAAATGTTTTGAAAAACTATATAGTATGTGATATGGTTTGAAAAATATTTTCAAAAAATCTCTTCAAAAAGGAGGGACTAACTGACTTGTTTTTGTAAATACAATTAATCGCATTCCTTAAAAATCTGAAAAAATAAAGATCTTTTCTTGAGAAGTGATTCTGACTACGGGGCTTAAAATTGAGTAGCTACTTCTTAGTGAGAGAACCACGATCTCCGCTAGCAGAGTGGGAGGTTAAAAGACAATGTGAATGGTACCATCGTGAAGTAATATGGGTAGATGTCTAACGGTCTGTATTTACACCCATACTGGCTGAAAATAGATGCAACTATTCATATGAGCTTGGGGCAGTCATTATTTCTCTAAATAATAGAATAAAAAATTCCATAAAATTGCAAATTTCAAAAATAACAAAAAATCACTTGATAACCCTGATCGATCACCCCTGACAACCTTGATCAATCACCCTTGACAACCTCGATTTTTATAGTTTTTATATATTCTCGACCCACAAGTAAATTTAAACCGTAATCATCAATTTCATAGAATGTATTTTTGGACATATAATCGATCATCTTGACAACCTGATCGATCACCCTTGATCAACCATCTTATTCCTCATGATCGATCAACCACAATTGACAACCCCTTTGATCATGATTGGTCATTTTTTTAGTTACAGACCAATTGTCAAATATGATCAACATGATCGATCGACTTGTTTCTATGATCATTCCATGGGTTTTGGAGATCATAATGTTTGACTTCCCATTTTTGGACACCAACGACTCTTTTGAGGCCAAATTATATAGGGAACCCTATAACTCATTACTTGAGACACACAACCAAGAGAAGCGTCCTCTACTCTCAAAAGAAAAGAAAGAGCAATCTTTTTTGCGATATTTGAGTTCTTATAGCGTTTCTGCACTCTCGATCTCTCTTTAATCCAAAGCTTCTTGCTAATGAAGTTGTTTGTGCTCTCTATGCTCTATTGTGACCATCTTCATCATTCTCAATCATATTTTACGCTTAAAGTATGTAAGCTTGTGATTTCAAGTTTATTACTTAACTATACTTTCTGTTAGAATTTTTGTGTTGGCATCTAATTTGTGGATTCCTTTCTATGAGAGAGAGAGAGATAAAATCTTCCTCTGAGAATTGTCCAACATCGCGCTTCATTCCGTCCCACCAAAAAAGTCTACGCACATAATGATACATCTTCGTACTACAGGATGAATAGGTAATCGTGAGTTGTATGCCTCTTCAAAAATGTTTCCACGTAGCTGCTCATCATTGGGTACAACGACCTAGCCAGCTTTTTACAAAATAGATTCTATCACAACAAAATCATCAATCTCATCCTAAACATCTCGCATGTATCCGTCTCGAATTCAAGGATCTTACATCTGACCTTCTACTATGTGATCCCACAAACTGCTAAATCGTTGAGGCACAACAGTAGATATGGATGCATTATCCTGAGATGTCAATCATTCAAAGTTGCGAGCATATCCCATGTGTATAGTCTGTTTGTCGTACCCTCTGCATGAGCTCTCCTACAAAGCGCATCAGACACCACGCTTCCCTTACCAAGATGGTAAGAGATCGTGTAGTCGTAATCCTTCAGTAGCTCAAGTCACTTGTGTTGTCTCATGTTGAGCTCCTTCTGATTAAAGATGTACTTCAGGCTCTTGTTGTCCATGAAAATCTTGAAATTCACCCCATAAAAATAGTGACGCCATATCTTCAAGGCGAAGACAACTGCCGCCAACTCCAAGTCATGTGTGGGTAGTTCTGCTCATGCAGTCTTAACTGTCGTTATGCGTAAGAAATCACATGACCTCTCTGCATCAATACCGCTCCTAAATCTTCACGAGGCATCTGTGAATACTACATAATCCTACATGCCTGATGGAAGTACAAGAATGGGTGTTGTCGTCAACCTCTCATTCAGTGTCCGGAAAGCATGTTCGTATGAATCATCCCATATGAAAGGAACTCCCTTCTGCGTCAATCATGTCAATGGAAGAACAATGCATGAAAATCCATTGACAAAGTGTCTGTAGTAGCCCGCTAGTCCAAGGAAGCTCTGAATATGAGTGACGGTCTCAGGCTGCTCCCAAGACATGACTGCCTCAATCTTCACAGGATCAACTGTGATACCTGCTCAAGAAATGACATGCCTAAGGAATGAGATCTGTGACAACCAGAACTCGCATTTGCTCATCTTGGTATACAACTTGTGCTCTCACAATATGTCCAGGACAATTTGTAGATCATTCGCATGATCCCATTCATTCTGAGAATATATCAGCACATCATCAATGAATACCACTACAGACTTGTCCAAGTATGGACGGAAAACCCGATTCATCATATACATAAATGCTGCAGGTGCATTGGTGAGCCCAAACGGCATCACCACAAACTCATAATGTCCATAATGTGTCATGAAAGTTGTCTTCTGAATATCGGCCACTCCAATCCTCAGCTGAAGATAGCCTGATCGAAGATCGATCTTCGATAACACCGAAGATCCCTGAAGCTGGTCAAACAAATCATCGTTGTACGACAAAGAATGACGGTTCTTTACCGTTCTCTTATTCAGTTACCGATAATTAATGCATAATCTCATGGATCTGCCCTTCTTCTTAATAAAAAGAAGTGGAGCACCCTAAGGTGAAGTGCTCGTCCTCACGAATCCTAAGTCAAGTAACTCATGTAACTACACCTTCAGCCCTCTCAACTTAGTTGGTGCCATGCGATATGTTGCCATCGAGATCGATTGTGTATCAGGTAATAATGTGATCTTGAACTCAATCTCTCTCTCAAGAGGTAACCCCGGTAACTCATCAAAAAATACATTGGGGTAGTCTGATGCCACTCTGATATCCTGTGTCATCGGCTCATGATCAGATATCTCTCAGATAAATGCTAGATATGAATCACATCCCTGATCGACAAGTCTCTGAGCCCGCAACATGCAAATGTACTCCATTTTAGAGTCATGTAATGTACCCTCAAAGGTGAACTCGAGTAAATCTAGAATCCTGGAGACAATTGTCTTCCTAAAGCAATCAATAAGAGCACGATGAGCTAATAACCAATCCATGCCTAAAATCAAGTCAAACTCATCAAGCTGAAGTAACAGACAATCTGTAATCATCTCGTGACCACCAATCAGTTCTGGCAAACCTCTAGCTATCGAGGAAATGACGAACCACTGGCCTCCTGGCCCATGGATGTGGTAAGGAGAATATAGGGCCTTTGAAACTCTACCCAAAGAAGCTAATAGCCTCGAAGCAAGGAAAGAATGCGTCTCTCCAAAATCAAATAAAACATGGAAAGGTAGTCCTAAGACCGAGACCATACCTTTCACCACAGCAGTTGTCGAACGATCCTGCTCCTCTGTCACTGCGTGTAAGTGACCCTGTCTGGCTGCCACTATACTCGATCCTGCCACGCTCTGTGTCTATCTCAGTGGCCTCCTGAAGTTGGAGTTCCTGCCATAGAAACTCCCTGCACGTTGTGACTGCGGTTGCGACTGTGAAGGTTGTGGATGTGGTTGAGGCACACTAGAAGCCTGTTGGCATTGAGATCGGTAATATCCCCACTCATGGCATAAGTAACATTGGCCTGATCATGTAGGTGGAGTGGTCGTGTCTGTGCTCCGAGTCGGTCCTGTTGGGGGTCTGTCTGCTTGCTACGACCCATATGGTCAAGCAGAATCGGTGCCACGACCAGCAAGTGCTCCTCATAAGGTAATCGATGGAGATGAGTAAGAATGCCTGAAAATGTTGAACACGTAGGCCGGAAACCGCCTAGTTGTCCTCTTCTGCTGAAATTATCACCGTATCGGCCCAAATGATCGTTGGGGTCTAGTTGTTGCTCCAGACGAGTTCCCAAAATGTCTCTTTAGGATATCCTCAAACTTCTCCGCTGCATTAGTAGCCTCAGAGATAGAAGTGATGCACAGTTTTACTAGATTCTCCTGCACCTCCTCTCGCAGACCTCTGATAAACTTTTCTAGAATCTCATATGGAAATGTGGTGGTTGCTGGAGTGTGTCGAGACAACTCATTGTATCGGGCGAAGTACTCTATGGTTGTCATCCGTCCCTGACAAAGCTCTGTGAAAAGTCAGCGCTGGTACTCCTTCTACTTCAAAGAAAAGAAGTGAGATCTGAATCGCATCTCGAAATCACCCCATGTGGGCGCGCTCCCCAACTCAGAAACTACTTCCTCCCACCATCTCTCTGTGAAATTTGTCAGTGAATACTCAGTGAAAGATAACCACGAGTCTCGTGGTGTGTGAATCGTCCATAGTACCTTCATCACCCTCTTCAGCCATTGCTTCGCCACATCTGCGACACCTCTAGGATCTAGGTACTCGGCAGACCAAATCCAAGCACACACATTCCACATTCGAATATTTAACATACACATAAGCAGGAGAAATGACACACACACATTGGAAATTAAAACTTTTGCTTCTCATTCAACATGCTCACATTCACATTCCATTCATTGCACTTCCATTATCCATCCATGTTCACAAAAGACACATGTATGCATATTTAAAAGATGTGTCCCAACATACATATTACATGTCATGTCTCTCAACAAAATTACTACAATTAAAGAAGGATGGTAAAATTACCAACAACTGTACCACAAAAAGTGTCGTGATGCTGCACAAAAAGGTGACTCCAAGCTGTTCACTGCTGAGGACCTACGGATCCACAAGTAGGTACGTTATGAGCAAAGTTGCCCAATACAAATTAAACAAAACTATACAACGACAAATAGGATATAATTTAAATGTGTGCAAAAGAACAACTGTTTAACTGGTCTCATGAGAATTACATCTTTATTATTATTATTATTTGATCTGGATATGGATATGAGTAACCAACCTTCGTGGATAGTCTGTGGTCTTGGTCTGGATGAGACCGCACACTATGACTCTAAGGTAAAAGAAAACACCTTAGGCTTGGGGTGCCTCCGTAGGCATGCGGTGGGTATAATGCATCCTAACTAAGTTCCCAACATGTCCACTTAGCTCCCCTTCACAATTGTAATTCCGGTTCACAAGTTAGTTGCCAACCCGCGAATCATCGTGACAACCCAATCCTCCTTAAGCACAAGAGACTGATATCCCATTCTCAACTACATTAACCACATTTCCCGGAACTCCCCTCTTAGCACTCTCACTCGAAGTACCGACCAATGTGGACTACATTGGCCTGTACACGAGTGTTAACTCTAAGTGACAAGCGAAGCACTAGCCGACCAACCATGAATACTTGGCTCGCGATCGAGCACTAGGATAAAGCACGCAAGTGCCGAGACCAACACCGTTAGAGTAGCACCTCGGTGTGCCAAGCAACACGTCTCCCAACCATCTAGCTACAATAACAGTTGGGATCGAGGTCATCTAGGCTTCTACCGGGGCCCCCAAGGGTGCATGCTCCGCCCTTGGTGGCAACTACTCCACCCACTTGATCATCATGGAATCTCACCTATGATAGTGATCACCTTTGACAACAATCAATTTCTAGCAATCGTCGGAGACTTTGACCTTCTTAGGATTGTGAGATATTGATCTATGTTACCAACGAGTAAATTGTGAGATGGCCAACATTTCCCGAAAATGCAGCCAGCAATACTTAATTTCAATGCCAAATATGGATAACATAATTATTCACTAATAGTTGATTGAGAATAATCCCTTAAGTTGTATTGTTGGAATTACGTTGTATGGCAAGATGATTTTTTACCTAAAAATATCCTTTTAACAAGTATCACTAACGGATTCAGAGGAAATGGCATGGCCAGGTGTGTTCTATGTTGGATTCTATGTATGGGATAATATCCATTTTCATGAACCAATAATATTCTGCAACTCTTTGTGATACACACTCATAGTCCTCATATATGATTGTGGAGCATCACAGATTCGAGCAGTGCAATCCTCTAATGTGTATGGTTTTATGTGATATGATGGGGGTATTACATACTTGGTGTTGACTTTAAGAGACTAGATATTAGATATCGGTCTTCATGTACATTATTAAGTGAGAATGAAGGCACGTAATTGTGACATAGTGCAACAACCCTTTGCTAGCTGTCACGACCCATTTTCTTTTTGTTCATAGCATTAGAAATGAGAAGGATGGATCTGTAAGCCACTTACCCTTTTTTTAACTCTTTCAAAGGTTGAAACAACATAGGTAAACTATCATCTCCTCTTAAGCCTACATATCACCCATGAACCACATTCAACTATAATTCATTAACATTAGAGGGATGTACAAGGACCACTAAGCAGCGAGAATGGAAGGGTTGTAGTACAGATACTTCCATAAATATAAACTTTTCTAGATGAACACTATTCTGAAACAAAATGAAGTGCATGTTTCAAATGTGAAGAGATAAACATAAAAATTTCCAGGAGGACCCAAGGCAACGTTGATAATATAAGCTTTAGGACACTAAACTAAATGGAATTAACTCCCAATCAAATAAAAAAATGTTCAACCACGAATCTTCACCCGTGTTTGGTAACCTTGGATTCCTTCCCAATAATATACGAGGTATAATATTTGTTGTTATATATTTAACTATGGATGATATAACAATGAATAAAAATTATTTGTTGCCTTGTATCAATTTTATTGTGGTGTGTGTATGAATATGTTCATACATATGCATGTGTACATGGTTGTATTCTGAATGCCACTTTGATTCATTTCCTTATTTATTCTACTTATTGTAAATTTTAATTAGTAATATAGAAATGAAAGGGATAGATGACATCTATAAATTATATTTGAAGAACTGCAACTGTGATAAGATGAGGGTAGAAATAAATCATTGGGATGTGGAGCATGCACCTGTTTTTAGGTCAATGCAGAGGCTGCAAAATAATTGCAATATTATTTCTGAGCTGAAATAATTTAATATCAAGGAAGGTAATATAATTTAAATGGTGGCTGCTGAAAGAAGAAAATAGAGTTACAGTATGGAAGCTGAGAATAAGAAAAAGGAAGAACAAAGATGTATGTCTACTCACTAAAACAAAAATGCATCCTGTCAACAAACTCGATCTATTGATAGAAAACTGGCTTGTGGTGATGGATTCCTACACTAACGACATCAATACTCATTGCCAAAAACTTTGTAGACCTAATTTTATTGCAAATGACAATCTATCATCACAAACTTATAGCAATGGTTTATTGATTTGTGACGACAAGTTTCACATTAATGTTACACTACAAGAAAAAATGAGTTGTGCTCACGAAATATGACTACGGAAACTTGTGACCACGACAATTCCGTAACCACTAGTTTCTCGTAACTACAATCCGTGGTCAAAGTCTTCAAACAAGAGTTGTGACCATGACAAGTTTTGTGGTTACTTGTAGTAGCCACGACATATTCGTGGTTAGAGAATTCTCACGACGAGACTTGTAGCTACGGCTTCTGGCCACGAAGTGTTGTGGCCAGAGCCCAATTTCGTGGACACAAATCCCACATCTGTAGGCATAGTTATGTAGTTACAACTTGTGTTTGGACAAGAAAAATGTCAGTGACAAAGAAATGTTTGGTTACTGGAGAATTCCATTGCTATAACATAGTGACCACAAAAATGCTCCCTTACAGCATAATGCCAATGAACTGTCCATCAGAAAAAGTTCATTTCAAACGCTTTAAAATAATAAAAAAAGTTACTCCATAATCTTTCCTTCACATCTTAGTTTTCTAATAGTTGAATCGAAATGAACATTACAACAAAAACAGTAGCACAAGCTCTAGCAATAGAAATTTGGTTTGTTGCAACGGATTCAGGCATTACCATCACCAAGAACTGCTGTCAAAATTTGATAGCCATAGTATTATTGCAGCAGAAAATATGTTGCCACCAAACTTGCGGCAACAGATTGTTTTAGTGTAATGTGTGATCACAATTTTAGTGTGAATGCTCGAACGAGAAAACTTTCATTGACAAGAAAAACTATTTGGTAAAGAAGAGAGCGTAATTGTGATATACATCAAGAATGTTGGAAGTACAATTTTCAAAGATCTCAAAGGAATTCAAGGAATATATTTCGAAGAAAATTTCTTCTCACATGAAATCCCATTACCCATATAACATCACTTGCAACTGTGACACCCTCTGGTATTTACAAAACTAATCAAGCCTACCAGATATCCTCTTCGAGAGCTGTGACTACTAAAAAAATACCTCTCTGATGTCCCCTCCTCAGCTAATTAGTAGACTAAACCATCGTGCATAATATAATACCTCTTATATTATATCATCCATAGAGTTCTGCACGAGTCTAGAGATTCGGATTGTAAATGGGTTTATGGAGTCTTAAAAAAATATGGGAATAAATCCCAACCAAACCAATCGTGCATAGTATCCTACAACTAACAAAAGAGAAAAAGGAAGATTCGTAGGCACTCGTTACAACATCCAGTAGGGAGGAGGCATGACTGCTACTAGTTTCTCCATTTAACATGACATGAAGGGCATCATGTGAACTACAAGCTCTCCAAATCGATGAGGTAGGAAGGCTCAAATGATATCCAACACATTGGACGAAATCGTGTGAAATCCGCAGCTAGAGGGGGAACTTCGTACCTTCTCTACACGAGTGCGGCTTCGGGTGGTCGATCCGAGGTGCTTCGATGACCCTTGGTGAAGGAGAGGGAGGATGAAGGGGCTGGAGGTCGAAAGGAAGAAGGATTTGGGCATTTTGGGCGAGGTTTCACGAAGGGGGAGGGCTGGGTATATGGGCCCAACCCGGATTCGGATCCGGGTTCAGATCTGAATGTGAGTTGTACCCCTCCCCACTAAATGGCCATAACTTGGGCTCCCACGGTCAGATTTTTGCGTTCTTAGACTCGTTGAAAAGTTATCGACGAGCTCTACGCAATGGACTACTAGAATATTTTTTTGGACACTGGAACAAAAGTAGATTTAAAATTAAGCCCAGATCCAGCTGGATTTTTGATGTTAAGTCCCTGCTCGAGTTTTGTGGTTTCACATCATAAAAATCTCAAAGGAAGTCTCATCCCCGAGACTTAACATGATTGACGAAACGGAATCTTATCCTTTTAATAATATCGAATTAATGATTTCATTGTAGTTGAATAATTTCGAGTCAATCAAAACCGCTTTAATTAATACGATAATTAATATCGAGCGGTAATTTTTATTTTACTTGGGCAAGTCCAAGGTCAAACTCAGGGAGACAACTTTTTCCTTAGACTAATTTGAAGTCGATTCAGATGCTAGGTTTTCAGGTGATATATTTTTTTATGGTTTTTATGAAATTTTAAAAAATGCAATGCAATCTTGGACAAATTCGAGGGTTAAAATGTGAATATGACCAAACTAAGTTCAAAATTTCTCAAACTTGGACAGAATGTCAATTATGATAAAATGAACCTACCCTAATTTTTTTGGAATTTTTCAACTCTATATGAATTAACTGTGAATTAAAAATGAATGCAAAGTGGTTTTCACAATTTTAATTTTAATAAATACAAATTAAATTATTTTCAAAGATAAAAATTATCCTAGACACTTCTATGTGAGATGGACCCAAGAAAATTACTAGATCTCGAAAACAATTAATTTTTGACTTATTAAAAATCAATTAAGTGAAATACCAATTAATTTATTTAGACCTCATTATGTGTGTAAATGATGTGATTTTTGTGCACAACGTAGAACTACTCAAACTCTATCTAGTGTGAATTTTTGGTAATTTTCGGAGCAACAATTAATTTAATAATAAATTAATAGCAAACAGTAGGCAAAATATGTTATTTTCCACAAAAATAATTATATTAAATAAAGTATTGCTCATAAAAATATAATCAACATTCATAGTGATAAAATATGAGTTCTTTTACAATGCGCAATTTTTGGAATGACAAAATGATGCTAAATGGATGTTTAAATAAATATGCAAATACATGGGTATGGATGCAATATAGAAAATAAAATTGATTAAAAATAAATATGCTGATAGGTCTAAAGTGCAATTACCTAAACTGATGAGGGCTTGGATACAAATGACCCACGGAGTCACGTGCACATGACGTGATGTTGACTGGCGAGGGCGTCTTCGTGATTTCTAGTACTCCCAGGGGCACGACCACAAATCCCCCATCATTCGCACATGCAGGTCACGTGAGATGCGAGGCACGGATTTTGCTTCGGGTTGGACCTCCACTTGGCAGCCTCCAGAGCTTCGGTCATCCCCGAAGCTAAGGTATGGGGCGAGGGTCGCCATGGAGGACTCTGAGCCGCTCGATGCAAATCGAGTGGTGCCTGTACATTTTTGCTGATGTCGATGAGACGTGCGGTGCCGGAGGCGGATCGACGTCGCCCAAATGGCAGACACACGATCAAGGGACGTTGGGGCAGAGTCGACGGTGAGCGAAGCTGCTGGTTGGCGAGGCGATGTAACAGGTACTGCGGGGAGCGTGGATGTTGTCGGAAGAAACATGGACATTAGGCGACACACGCCCAAGGTCTAGGGAGGAGACTGGAAGCATGGTCGAGCGGTACTGGCGGAGAGCTGCACGGGGAACGGCATCGGCGCACGGTCTGGGTGAGTCACAGGAGGGGTGGAGGCGTGGCTCGCTTGTGAAGCTAGGGCCTCGCGTATGCCTGGGCGAGCGGTGGTTGCGAGGCGGAGTGTGTCCACAAAGGGTGGCACGTGCGGAGGCTTCGAGGATGCAGAGGGATGGCGATGGAAGTGGGGCTCAACGATGGCCTTTGTGTGGGAATGAAGGGGAGGGGTGTTCAGATGATTGTGGGTGTGTGCCCCGAGGTGGAGCTCGCGAAGATGTGCCCGGAGGGTATGGTCGATAAGGTAGGGATCAAAGATTGAGAGGAGATTGAAGGTGCAACAGAAGATGGAGATGGAGAACGTGGCGGGTAGGATGGTGGAGGCATGAACGACGACCGAAGGCGTAGAGGGAACGGCTGCACAGAAAGGTAGCAGAGAGAGAAAAGGTAGAGGAATAGGGGAATCCACACAGAATAGGGGAAGAGGAATAAAGGGAAAGAAGAAGAAATTACGTGATGTTTGTGGTTGTTGTTCGCCTGGGAAAAGGAGGATTAGAGCTCCTCGATTCTTCGATCAACTTCACGGCGATGAAGGAGCTCGAGCAGCTCACGCTGGAGTTGCGGCAAGGAACCTCGATCCCTTGGATCTCGCCAGAGAGGGAAGGTCGTTGTTCTTCCTGGGTGTGCTCGTCTATCACCGGACCATGCTGGGGCTCTCTCCCACTCTCGTGGAAATGGCAGCTGGTTTGGAATAACGGCAGAGGAGGGATATTTAAAGGGGAAGCTTGGGGTTCCAGTGAGGGAAGGCATGGTTTACATGGAGGATATGGAGCAAGTAGAGGGCAGATATGAGACGAGTGGTTGGCTGCGAGGATGAGGGATGTTCGTGCTACGTCGTGGAGGTTTTGGGGAATGGAGATGGTGGATGAGGATACGGAGGAAAAAGGAAGGGGAAAGCGGTTGTGCAAAGTGGAATACGTGGGCGAGGGGGTGTTGGAGGTAGATGACGGTGCCTCGACTGTTGGAGCTCGCGATCCAACGGCTGAGAATGAGGCGTTAAGGAGTGGCGTGGATTAGATATGCGGATGTGAGATGGAGGGTGCAAGGGGCGCCCACGTGTCGTGCGCATAGGAGGGTGTAAGTGGACGGTGATGATGAGATCATGGGCTGGATCGAACGGGCGTAATCAATAGGAAATATGACGGTTGATATTAAGGTGCATTCGAGGAGATCAGATGGCGCTAGACGACGACACGTGTCGAGAGTAGAGGCGGGCGAAAACGAGCGGATTAAATATCATGTGGAGATAATCAGATGGTGGAGATCACAGGCGGAAGTGGGCGTCATGGATTAACTCTCCAAAGAGTGATCGAATGACGGCTGATGCAGTGCACGTAGCGATCAATGAAGCGAGCCACATGGTGCAACCAGAGAGGGCCAGTGGCCCAATCAGATTATTTGGATGAATATGCAAGAAAAAGGAGAAGAATAAGGCTGAATTTGGAAAAACTCAAAACATGAAAGTTGTAGATCTCGATGAGATCTACAAGTTTTATGTTGACCAAAAACGGAGACGGGGTCACACAGAGGGATGAAATACAAGAGTAAAAATAAGCACAATACACAATAGGGGCCCAAAACCCATGTTTTGCATATGATCTCCTATTTTAATGAAATTGGTATTGTTTTGAAGATCTCTGAATGTATATTACTTTAAAAGCGAGTAGACCTAAATCAGATACTGTATGAAAGAGATATGCACATTTTAAAGCTCCTAGTGTCAAACTTGGACTCGAGTTTTATTGGTCGATTTTACAAGTTAGTATTTTTTGGTAATTTTCTTGTATTAGTATTAGTAATATATACACTATAGAGTTGGTTTTATTAGATTTGGAGTTAGAATAAAATATATATAAATAAGTGATTTTGGCTAATATACAGATGAAGACTTATAAGTGAATTTGGCTCCTTATTTAATGCGAAAAATGCATGCCAAAATGCAGATATTATTTAAGCATGCATGAATGCTAATTATGTAATATAAGTGGAAATATGCAGCAAATTACTCGGGAGCAAAGATCTATTTTTCAACTTTTAGAGTGATGAATCACATATTCATCAACCCTTATACTTAAACCTTGCTCGTCCCCGAGCAACTAAAATGAAATGCAAAAGTGAAATGATTTTGGGTTCCATACCAAGGTCATGAACAAAAGGTGAAAATGGAGCTTGACTCAACCTTTGGATTAATTGTGTGGCAGAACCTTATTGGGATCTGAATTTAAGACCTAACAACCTTTAAGTTCTACAAGTCTTCTATTCTAGACGCCTCAACTGTCAGGTCAGAACAAATCCTCATACTCAAATTCTGATGACCATGAATCTTACGCGTACTGTGTAAGTGCAATATAGCTCTCCACATCAAAATGGCAAAGAACCAGCCTCCTCTAACAAGGTAACTCTAATTCACTGGTCCAATAACTCTATCCTCTCAGAGCGGGGTATTCCCTTCTAAGTTCGAGTGCAACCAGCTCAAGAAGAGGGGGGTGGAGAGAAGAATGGACGGTAGCCAGTGTAGCTACCTACCCAAGGATGTTTGACCAGTGTAGCCAAGTTATCCAGTTGCAGGCTTCTATGGTATGAGGCTTTGAAGTACATGCCTTGCAAATATACATACTCTGTCAGTCATTTTATTTTCAATTAGGCATGTCTATTTTTTTGGAGTTCTCTCTTTTTTTCTTTTTTTCTCATATATACAAGGTGCAGCATGTACATAAGGAGTTTTTCTCCTTGAGCCAGTAAACTATCACTTTTTTGAAGCTTTATTGCAACCCACAGCATCCTATCCTCAGACGTCAACACCACCAGCCTAGGTTGAGATGCACTACCCTCCCTAGAGGAGGACGGATGTTTCCACCCGTGTGCTACTCCAAACCAAAGGATTCTACCTCCTAACCACCTCATCAATATAGAGCTACGTGCATGGTGCTTGCCCAAGTTAGGTCACAGTCTAAAAGAATCGTGTGTGCGCGTGAAATATTCTACTTAGACCAATCGAGATGACATGTGAACATAGACTTGCGGACTCAAAGAATTAAGTCGCTCGACCTGAAAAATCTTAACTCCAGTTCCTATAAGGTTCCTCTGAAATTAGGTAGATTAAGGTCAAATCAAATCCATCCTCGACATCTATTTATAATTTGGTTCATAACCTAATAACTTTTCACTGTGCACATGCTGGATATGCCGATGAGATGCAGATGACATGCTAAATGTAAGTCATTTTTTCAGTATACCTCCTATTTTGCAACAAATTTTACAAGAGTTTTACAATAATTTTTACAAGTATTACACAATATACAAGTATACTTGTATTGTACAATTTTTATTTCAATTTTTACCCACCCGTAATTATTGCACAATATAGACAAAAATACGTGAAATACATGAAAGTATGAGCTATCGGTAAAGTATATATGTACTACATAAATGCCCCCTATACTTAGCATGTGTTATGTCCTTAGAGCACGAAAAGCGAGGAAAAAGACATAGCTCGTGCTAAGTGTAGGAGAGCTAAAATAACAAAAATGTATAGAAGTCGTCCTGCTCCCCTATACTTAGGCTCTGACAGCCTAAGTATAGAAGAAGATCAAAAATGGGGCATGCGAGGTTAAGAGGGGAAAGTTATGTGTGTATATACATGATGGACATCGGTCCCCCTATACATAGGCTATGGTCAGCCTAAGTCTAGGACAGAAGTGAGTTTGAGAACCGATGAGATATGGTGGATGTACAACGAATGGTGAATAGACTGGGGCCCCTCACCCATACTTAGGATCTGGTCATCCTAAGTATAGTCATAAAATGAAATGATATGGAGCCGGCGCGAGTGATTCGAATCACCGGGAAGGGAGGGAAAGAAAATATATACAAGTAGGAGGTGAGTATATACAAGTATCAAGATCTGAATCTTTTAGAAGTTGATGATGGCGAGAGCTCAATGTTACAAGGCCTCATGTGTGGCTTTATGTGTGTCTTCTGAGTCTGCCTCACGCATGAAAACAATATCCTCAACATGGACTAACTGTTCATTAGGTTCGACAAAGTGTTTCAGTAGTTGTCCATTAACTAGGGATGTTTGTGCTCCATCTGTAAGATCTTAGATCTCTACACATCCACTGTCATGCACAGCACGGACTATGAATTGACCCGTCCACTTGGATATAAGCTTCTTGGAAAACCTTCAGCCTCACATTGAACAACCATACCTTCTGTCAAGGAACAAAGGTCCTCCGTATGATAAACATATCGTGCCAACGCTTCACCTTGTCCTTGTACACCAAACTATTGTCATATGATCGATTTCTGATATCCACAAGATCATTCAGATTCATTTCTCTCTATTTCTGCCCTGATGTGTGTTCCAGTTGACCTTCTTGATTGCTCATTCGGATTTATGCACTAACTCTGCAGGCAAATGGCACGCCTTCCCAAATACCATTCTGAATGGGGAGGTTCCTAATGGTATCTTGTAAGCTGTCCTATAAGCCAAAAGGACCTGATCCAAGATCTGAGACCAATCCTTCCTGTCTAGGCGGACAAGCTTCTGAAATATAGTCTTAACCTCCCTATTCGACACCTCTGCCATGCCATTGGTCTGTGGGTAGCAAGGACTAGCGACACAGTGCTCAATGTTGTAATCCTTTACAAGTTTCTTCACATCTCTGTTCACAAAATGGCTACCCCCATCGGATATCAACACTTTGTGGATCACGAACCTATAGATGATATGATCTCTGACAAATTTACAGATAATCCTCCTATCTGCGGCTCGGGTCGGGATAGCCTCCACCCACCTTGACATATAATCTACCGCAGAATAATATATTCAAAACCGTGGCTAACCGGGATTGGGCCCATGAACTCGATGCCCCAGGCATCAAAGACATCACAAATGATGACAGGCTGCATTGGCATCTCGGCATACTGGGCACGACTTCGCGAAGGTGAGAGCATCGCAAAAGAGAGTCAACCAGTATAAGCCACATTGTAAAACCTTCCATGCGGTCCTCTTCCCGGAGTGTCCTCCTGGCTCCAGACTATGGCAAAAAGTAAGGATACTATGATATTCCTCCTGAGGAATACACCTCCTCAGAACACAATACGATCCTTCAAAGAAAAGGATCAGATCCTCCCAATGGTAATGTCTTGCATCCAACTTGAGTCGGTCTATGTTGTTCTTGGGACAATCTTCAGGAACTTTCTTAGAGACAAGATAGTTCACTATATTGGCGTACCATGGGAGTGAGTAGATAAAAAATCCGACTCGTCTGAAAACGAGTCTCGAATAGGTGTTTCATCAGAAGTATCAAGAATTTCGAGACGGGAGAGGTAATCAACCACTACATTCTTCTTTCCAGGTTTATCTCTAATATCCAAGTCAAACTCCTGGATGAGTAAAATCCACCTAAGGAGATGCGCCTTCGCGTCCTTCTTTTCCATTAAGTATCGTATTGCTGTGTGATCTGTGAACGCAATCACCTTAGATCCATGAGATGAGATTTGAACTTATCCAAGGCAAACACTACTCCAGGCATCTCTTTTTCGGTAACTGTATAGTTACGCTGAGCGGGGTCAAACACTTTACTTGTGTAGTATATAGCGAACGGGATTCCATGCCGCCTCTATACTAATACAGCAACAACAACAAAATCTAAGGCGTCTGTCATGATCTCAAAAGGAAGAGACCAATCTGGGGCTTGTAGTATTGGGGCATCCATGATCATCCCTTGAAGTAGCTTAAATGCTTCAAGACATTTATGATCGACGATAAACTCCATGTCTTTGCCTAGAAGCTAAGTTAGCGCTCAAGCAGTCTTTGAAAAATCTCCTATAAAATCCAACATGCCCGAGGAATGACCGCAACTGCTTTACGTTGGTTGGTAGTTGGAGTCGTCTGATCACGTCCACCTTAGAAAGCATCAAGCTCCATTCCTCTCTCGGAGATGACATGCCCCAACACAATGCCATCCGTCACCATGAAGTGACTTTTCTCCCAGGAGAGCACCAGATTAACCTCAGAACATCTTTTAAGGACTCGATCTAGATTTCTAAGACAAGAATCGAAGGAATCATCGTGGACCGAGAAGTCATCCATGAAGACTTACAGGAATTCACCGACCATCTCGACGAATACTACGATCATGCACCTTTGAAATGTACCGAGAGCATTGCATAACCCAAAGGGCATGCGCCTGAAAGCATAGATACCAAAGGGGTATGTGAATGTGGTTTTCTCACGGTCCTCAGGAGCGATAGCTACTTGTTTGTAGCTTGAGAACCCATCTAAGAAGCAGAAGAAATCCTTTCCCTCTAATCTTTCTAAGATCTGATCAATAAATGGTAGAGTAAAATGATCCTTCTTCGTCGCGACATTCAAGCATCTGTAATCCACACAGACATGCCACGACATGGGTACTCATGTCACGATCTCCTCTCCGTCCTCATTGGTTGTCGTCTAAATCCCCAACTTTTTCAGGACAACATAGATAGGTGCCATCCACTTGGAATTGGAGATGGGATAAATAAAACCCACGTCGTACCATTTCTCAATCTCCTTCTTCACGACCTCTCGTAAAATTGGATTCAACCTGCGTTGGAATTCACGAGAGGGTTTAGCTTCATTCCCAAGGTAGATATGGTGCGAACATAGAGCGTGATTTATCCCGTGGAGATCGGAGATGCTCCAGCCTATTGCCTTGCGTTTTTTCTCCATGATCTCTAGCAAGCCAGAATCCTGCTCCTCGGTCAATCACGAACTGATGATGACCGGAATATTTCTCTATTGCTCTGCAAGGAAGGCATATTTCAAAGTTGTGGGTAATGATTTGAGCTCAAGTAAAGTGTGGTCATCGAGAAAATCTAGCTCAATTGACTCTGGCTCTGTGTTAGTGGTGGTTGGATCTGTCTCTGAAGTAATTGCCACCAATTGACTCAGCACTAGATTCGGATCGTCAAAAGTATCCAAGCAATCGGCGAAAGCCACGTCCGACTCATCATCCTCATCTTCTGATTGTCCTAAAGAGGGAAGGACTGGCAGGCCCCGTGATGAATCCACATTTCATCATCTTTATTCTATCATTTTGGCCTCAAAAACCCTAGCAAATGCCTGTAAATAGCATTAATTAGAGCATATTAGCATTCATGCATGTACTTGTAAATAGTGTATAAAATACTGTAATTAAAGCCAAAATTATAGAATAAATAAAAGAAAAGAAAAAGAATAAAATATTGTAAATATTTTATGACCCAAACCCCGAGACCTAGGCATCTTGACGAATAGGTCGACAAGGAATAAAGTAGGGGGAGATAAGGGCCAGAATACAATGAATAAACCTTCATTCTTTATTCATTTTGGGACCTATTTTTGGTTCCACTTTTTATACATCAAATAAAGAAACTTTGTACATGAAAGTTGTAGATAATTAAATATAGAAAAATACAAAATTGATTTCACTGAAAAATAATGTACAGATAAAAAGTTCTGGTCTGAATAAGAATCCAGAATCTCAACTTCCCAGACCTGTATCTCACAAATGAAAACTCCAAATGCAGCAAACTCACCTTTAATTGTATATAGAATAAAATAAGCTATTTAATGGTGGTGGTTTCACATTTGGCAGAGCTACGGTTTGAAAGTTGAGTTTTGGACCCACATTGTATATATGTACAGATTAAAATATTCAATTTATTATTTATTCATTGTTTTTGTATTTTTATATTTTTATAATTTTGTAAATATTACTTATAATAATTAAGTACATTAAAACATGAATAAAAACTCAAAGAAAATACAAAATAAAATTATATGTATATAGAATACATAGGTACTATACCTATAAATGTACCTATATGATACATACTTATATTTTATTTAATATACAAAACACATCAGAAAAATAAAACAAAAATATAATTAAGTGTATAAAAGTATTTTATAATTTTATAAAATAATAAATAAAAATAAACAAATCAAAATACACAAAATAAAAATAAAAGAATAAAGTATATAGATATTATACCTATAAGGGGCATAAAAGTAAACTTGTAAAAATATACTTCATAAAAATAAATAAAAATCACTATAAAATACTTCATAAAAATAAACATTTTTTTATTTTTAAATTAAAAAATCAATAAAATCATTATCTATTTTTAATAGATTTTAGAAAACTTTTTTTCCAGGGATTTTCCTGGTTGGTCCACGTGGACCAACCATGTGGAAGTTGACCTGCTGGTCAACTCCTTGGTTTTTGCTCCTGGGCTGCGTCAGAAGTGGTTTTTGTCCGCTTTTGCGGACTTTTCGAGGACGGTCCTTGCATCTTTTGATGTTGGCGTCTTCATGACTTTCGCTCCTCGTCCACTGCCCTTACATGCCCAAGGCTTAGATTTGCCTTTTAACCCACGATTCGTCAGATAAGCCTCGATCAAGGAGCCATGTTCACCATCCTTCAAAAACGCCCTAAAACCTTCCTCCCACCTTTGAACCCTCTTTGACCTAGTTTCATGCATGCTCCTGGAGTGCTTGAGGTAGAGGACGGTGACATCGACCTCCCTTGACCCTTGGCGGCGACGTTTAATGCAGGAGAAGAGCGGATTCCACCATCGCCGGAGCACCGCTCGTGGCGGTTACATCTCACGGCCTTTGGCTGCTAGAGGTTGTTTCTCTTCGTTTTCGTTGTTGTTTTTAGTGTAGAATAGACTCTAGGGTCATCTTGTGCTACTGTTCTCCCCTTTAATCGCTCGATTACCCGTTGCCATCCACCTATGGTGTTCGCCGGGGCTGGTCTCCAATGAACCCCACCACCGCGCATTCCACCATCTCCGCTCGCGAATAATAGCCAGACCTCTGCCACTAGGTGATGTCATTCCTCTTGTTTATTTGCAGGGTCTGAAGGGCCCGTCTGAGGGTCAGGTGCATCGTCGACATCCCCCAGGTGGCCGGATAAGAATGCTAATCCGAGGGCTCGGAGAGCAGCTCCCCGGATACATTTGGTCCGCCTGGGGGTGGCCTCTGGATTGCTGGAATATAGGGAGACGGAGGAGGAGTCCCCAGGTGCCCGGAGGAGCGTCCCCTGGTCGATCCAATCTCGATAGGGATGTGCTCATCGGTAGTTCTTGGTGGTTCTCTTCCCACCGTCCGATCAAGGAACGTTCTTCCAGAGGTGCAGCCAACGTTGGATCGCACCCTCCACCGACCGTTGATCTCGCTCGAAGATCTGATCTGGGCCGCAAGCTGCGAAGGGGCATCGCGCGTGGCGCGCCTGACACGTGGCTTAAGTGACTTCTCATCCATCGTCTGATGCGCCCTTTGCGTGGGAATTTTGCGGTATTTCCCCGCCAACTTTTGTAATTAGCATCTGCTATTTAAACCTTCATAGGCCGCTTATTAGTTTTGTAATTTTTTCTATTCATCCCCCCGTAGTTTTGTACAATTACTTTGGAGTCCCCGCCAGGCGCGTGCTTCGCATGTGGCCCTGGCATTTTTGCAGGCGACCCCAGAAGACTTTGCTAATTAGGAATTAGTCCATAACTTTTTTATAGCCTTTAATAATTTCATGGACATTTTACATTCAGGCCCTATATTTTTTAATATTTCATTATAGCCCTCCCCAGGCGTGTGCGACGCACGTGCGCGGGAGGGTATATTGCGCAGAAGGGCCTTCGGCTTTTGCTATTGGTGCTTGGTCCAACAAATACTTTGCTTAGTTATAACTTTTTGCAAAAATTACCTGAAAGCCCCTGGATGTTTTAATATTTGCACATATACCCCTGCTAGGCTGTGAATTTTTGTGTGTTTGTCTTATTTATTTGGAGCATCAATTTAATTCGAAAAATTCTCAAGAATTCAAGTTAAGCTCATGTTCACTTGCACTTTCACGCCATATTTTTAGTTTTTGATTTTATTGCACTTTCATATTTATTAAAAATTAAAAACTTGCTATTTCAGTACTGTCTAGCTTAGAAAATACCAAAAAAATATTAAAATACCTCGAAAAATTCCAAAAAAATTACCTATTGTCTATTTTAACCTATTTTAGTGCAATCCATAAATCACTAAAAATTTCAAAAGGAAAACCTTAAAAATTAGAAAATACCTAAAAACTTCAAAAAAATATAAAAAAATCTAGAAAACTCAAAAAATTGCAAACTCAAGTTCTGTAGTTTCCTCTTTTTATTATCTTTATTTTAAAATTAGTTTGGAAAATTTTGGTGGTTGTTTGATATTTTTCATTCACAGTTTTACTCTCAGCCAGATTGTTCATTCACTATTTTCTTTATTTCAGTTTTTAAAAATACCAAAAACATTTTGAAAAATACTAAAAAATCAGAAAAACAGTAAAAAATCATAAAAATACCAAAAAGATTTTTTTTCTGAATTTTTGAGCATTTTTGCATATTTTTATAAATAGTTTATCACCTCTTTTATTATATAGCTTATAAATTCCAATATTGAAAAAGAAAAAAATATAAAATATAAAAATATAAAAATCAGAAAAATGAAAAATCAAAATAAAAAATTAAAAATTAAATTAAAAAAATATTAAAAATTAAAAGGGATATTAACCCAGCAGACCCTGAAATCTTTCGAAATTACCTCTACGACCTTTGAAACATCATAATTCCTCCCACGACCCCGTAATCTTGCTCCATCTTACCCCACAGACCCTGCCGTCAATTTTAACTTTACTGGAGTCAATTCTTGAGTTAACCTTGAGTTAATATCATCTCCCTCTCTCTCTCCTTGCTTCTCCTCCCCCTGTGGGACTGCTTCAAGGTCGGAAGTTCGAGACTTGCCTCCATCGCCACATTTTGCCGCCCCCTCGAGAGACTCGACATCTCCAACTCGCCCATGATCGAGGTTGACGGGCCTATGTTGTGTTGGAAACAAGAAAGAGAAGGGGAAGGATTTGTAAAACCCTGCAGAGGACTCGTCGGATGGCGGAGGAGGGCGAGCACGAGGCGTACAGGCTGAAGCAGAGCCTGAGCGGGCATGGGCGGTCGGTGTCGTCGGTGAAGTTCTCGCCAGACGGGGCGCTGCTGGCGTCGGCCTCGGCGGACAAGACCATCCGCCTCTACTCCACCGCCGACCTCGCCCTCGTGGCGGAGCTGCGGGGCCACGAGGAGGGCATCTCCGACGTGTCCTTCTCCCCGGACTCGCGCTTCCTCTGCTCCGCCTCTGACGACCGCAGCGTGCGGCTGTGGGACCTCCCCTCCGCCTCCCTCCTCAAGACCCTCGCACTGGAGGGCATCGGCCCCGGTGGATCCGTAAAGGTTGTGCGGGTCCTCGCACTGGAGGGCATCGACACCCCTGAGGTTGTGCGGGTCCTCGCACTCGCAGAGGGGAGGTCGGGTAGAGGCGGGATCGCGCAGAGGGGAGGAGGGAGGTCGAGCGGAGGGGAGGTCAGGGAAAGGAGGCCGGACATAGGCGAGGTCGGGCGGAGGGGAGGTCGGGCAGAGGGAGGTTGGGCGGAGGGAAGGTCGGGCAGAGGGAGGTTGGGTGGAGGGGGTCGTGGAGGAAGCTCGGAAGCGTGAGGGAGAAGGGGCATTTTTTGTAAGGGGCATTTTCTGTAATTTTGAGAAACAAAATGGGTATTATGAAACTGAAATTCACGGAATCGGGTTACTTTTAACGGGTAAATGAACGGGGGTTAACCACAGGGTTTGTGGGGTAAGGGTTAGCAAGATTACGGGGTCGTGGGAGGAATTATGATGTTTCAAAGGTCGTAGAGGTAATTTCGAAAGATTTCAGGGTCTGCTGGGTAAATATCCCAAATTAAAAACCCACAAAAAATATATTGCTTTGCATTAGTGTAGACAACACTTCACACTCACACACATACACCTTTTTGACCTACCCTGTTTGCTCCATGTGTTCGAACTCTCTGCATACTTGCTCTATACACCATTTATGTAGAGTTAAAAATAAATTTTAACTTCACATTTGTTTCTTATTGCTTAATCTATAGTGTGGGTTAATTGTTGATTAATTAGGGATTTTTAGCGGTCACCGCAACGACCTTCGTGTTCCCGCCTTGTGTGGAATACAAGACCGTTGGAAATTCCTAGTTATCACCCAATTGAGACTCTATGTCATCGAATATGTAGAGGGATGCATTTTCTGTGTGATCTGCTCTAAGTTCGTTCCTAAGGATCTCGCAAACTGTCTCATGTACAAGATTCTCTCCATCAGAGAGGGACTCATCGGTTCTAGCTGGGTTCTGTCTCCATGATCCAATGGTGTCTACATGAACACAATCCGCTTCTAACAAAGTGTACTCGGTGCTTGATTCAGAATCAGGACTCTGCCACTTGTCTGCTTCATCTTGAGTTCATCATCTCCGCCTGGACTTTGGAACCAAATTTTCCCAATTTTATAATCAAATAATGCCCCTGCAATTCTAAGGAAGGGCCTTCCGAGAATGATCTGAGAATCTCTCCAATTTCGAGGGGCCTCTATATCAAGGATTGTAAAGTCCACCATGTAATCCCGACCCTCGACTTTGATGATAATGTTCCTTAATTCTCCCTTGGACCTCTTGGTTGATTTGTTTGCGAACTGGAGTAAGGCTCTGGATTTCCTAAGAGGTCCTAGATTTAGCCGCTCATAGAAGGTTGTGGGCATTAGATTAATTAAGGATTCATTATCTAGGAGAGTGCGTGCAAACGCAGTGTCATCGACATGACTCACCACATAATGGGAAACCATGTCCCTTCGCTTCCTTGGAAACGCATTCTTCATGGCGCAAGTAGTGGCTACTGACAAAATGAGCTTCTCAACACGTCTTATGATATTCCCGCTGACCCTAGTAGGTGTGCATCTCGCCTTAAGGTACTTCTGAAATGCAGGTGTCATATCCACATACTTGTCAAAGGGGATTGTGACCTTGATATATTTGTTGCAAAACTCCGCCATCTCAGGGTCATCTTTTTAGATTTTTTTAGATTTCTTCTTTCCACCCTTAAGAGCGCAAGGGAAAGGGATTATTGATGACAACTCAGATTCTGAAACTAAAATATTCTCATTCAAACGGGAAACTGAGTTCTATACAGGACTGACGATGACCGGAAATTTTCTCTATTGCAATGCAAGGAAGGCATATTTCAAAGTTGTGGGTAATGGTTTGAGCTCAAGTAAAGTGTGGTCATCGAGAAAATCTAGCTCAATTGGCTCTGGCTCTGTGTTGGTGGTGGTTGGATCTATCTCTGAAGTAACTGCCACCAACTGACTCAGCACTGGATTCGGATCGTCAAAAGTATCCAAGCAATCGGCGAAAGCCACATTCGACTCATCATCCTCATCTTCTGATTGTCCTAAAGAGCGAAGGACTGACAGGCCCAGCTGGGCATCTATGTCATCGAAGATGTAGAGGGATGCATTTTCTGTGTGATCTGCTCTAAGTTCGTTCCTAAGGATCTCGCAAACTATCTCATGTACAAGATTCTCTCCATCAGAGAGGGACTCATCGGTTCTAGCTGGGTTCTGTCTCCATGGTCCAATGGTATCTACATGAACACAATCCTCTTCTAACAAAGTGTACTCGGTGCTTGATTCAGAATCAGGACTCTGCCACATTGTCTGCTTCATCTTGAGTTCCTCGTCTCCGCCTGGACTTTGGAACCAAATTTTCCCATATTTTATAATCAAATAATGCCCCTGCAATTCTAAGGAAGGGCCTTCCGAGAATGATCTGAGAATCTCTCCAATTTCGAGGGGCCTTCATATCAAGGATTGTAAAGTCCACCATGTAATCCCGACCCTCGACTTTGATGATAATGTTCCTTAATTCTCCCTTGGACCTCTTGGTTGATTTGTTTGCGAACTGGAGTAAGGCTCTGGATTTCCTAAGAGGTCCTAGATTTAGCCGCTCATAGAGGGTTGCAGGCATTAGATTAATTAAGGATTCATTATCTCGGAGAGTGCATGCAAACATAGTGTCATCGACATGACTCACCACATAATGGGAAACCATGTCCCTTCGCTTCCTTGGAAACACATTCTTGATGGCGCAAGTAGTGGCTACTGATAAAATGTGCTTCTCAACACGGCTTCTGATTTTCCTGCTGACCCTATTAGGTGTGCATCTCGCCGTAAGGTACTTCTGAAATGCAGGTGTCATATCCACATACTTATCAAAAGGGATTGTGACCTTGATATATTTGTTGCAAAGCTCCGCCATCTCAGGGTCATCTTTTTAGATTTTTTTAGATTTCTTCTTTCCACCCTTAAGAGCGCAAGGGAAAGGGATTATTGATGACAACTCAGATTCTAAAACTAAAATATTCTCATTCAAACGGGAAACTGAGTTCTATACAGGACTGGGACTCTAACTCTGGCACTGACTCGGACTAGAAAGAAATTCATGTAACGAAACAGGTGATGCATCTACCGCTACTCCTGGTGCGTCCTCCTCAGATGGAGGTGTGGGCTCCTCATCTAGTTCACTTGATTCATTGCTGGTGCTGGTGCTCCTCTCTTTCTTCTTGCATTGGTGTTTTGAGGACTTTGAAATCCTCTTATTCTGCTGGTGATGGTGGTGGTGATGCTGCTCCTCTGCCTCCAAGTTCTCCTCAGGTAGAGACTTGGCGGCGTCTTCCTCATGTACCTGTGCCCGATCAGGTACGGTCACAGTCCTTACGCTCCTGAGGGATATATGATTAACATTATCGTACGGAAAGATTTCGTGTTCAGACAGAGAATAATCTGAATAGTATACCTGATCGCGTGGTCGATGTTGTCCCTGGTTCAGGCTATTGGGGTTGGCCTGAACCTGGACGGGAATTGGGGTCTTTGGTGCCATCTGTTGATCCTGGTGGCGTGAGACACTGTTCAGATCAGTTCTTATATCCAGGTAGTCGTTCTGTATCTGCTGAACCCTATTTGTCAAAGTTTGGATGGCCAAGATGAGGGACTCCAATTCACTAGTGGGAGGGGCTTGCTGCTGCTGACTAGATGATGAGTGATTCGACTGTCTATGCTGGCCCTGCTGGCCATGACGGTACTACTGTGGGTGGTATGGTGCGGTATAAGGTGGTGGAGGGCCTTGCTGGCCTGAGTGGAATGCGCGTTACTGCTGGTGCTGCTGAGGCTGGTATCCTTATCCTGGTCGGGACTATACAAAGCGCGGTGTGGGGACGGAGCTATTTTCTTGGTAAGCTAGGGAAGGTCGGTGTGGCTGACCATTCCCTATCCCTGAATATCTATCGACGGGGTCATGGCTGTTCCACAGCTCGTTGATCTCAAACATCTACGGAGGCTCCTCGTAGACTGACACTGACTCCACCTGTGTGGGGGGTGTGCTGCTCCTATTGAGTGTACTGCTGCTCCTCAACCCGGCTATCTTGAGGCCCCTGTACCTACTCCTATACTAGATGAACCCGATGTACAGGTACAGGCGGTGCAGAAGGGGCATGTAGTCGTATCTTGGCTACCTTCTTAGTTAATTCCTTAACTTGCTTTGGTAATCGTGAAAGCGCCTCAAGGTCAGTGATCCTCTTGTGGATCTGTTCTACCATGGTGAGCTTATCAGCTATTATCCCCATGCTATGAATTATGTCATCTGTCAGATCCGCTACAGTCCTCCTAGATGTCTCATTAGATAGGCTTGAGGGAGACGCCTGATAGGCCCTATTGGCCTGAGATGTGCTTGTTTCTACCATCTGCTCTAGGATCTTCCATAAGTCATCTTCGTTCTTATTCAGATAGCTACCTTCACAGGCTACACTCACCAACCCCTGCATTTCTGGGGTCATACCACAGAACAAGGTCTGGACTAAAATTGCCTTGGTAAAGACATGGCAGGGGCATTTTTGTGTCAAGTCATTGTATCTATCCCAGGCTTCATGGAATGGTGGGGGCCCTGGGAAAAGCTAGCGATTTTCATCCTCATATGGTTAGCCATACTGAGTAGGTAGAACTTCTTCTAAAATGTAGCTTTGAATTGCCTGCAGGTTGTGCATCTAACCTCGAGATTTTTCAGCCAATGGGCAACCTTATCTCCTAAGGCAAATGGGGTAGTCTTCAGCCTGATGTAATCTTGGCCAACCCTAGGATGATTAAGGTTGTTACATACCAACTCGAAGTCTCTCAAGAAAGCATATGGTTCTTCTGTAGCATTTCCATTGAACTTCGGTAGCAGACTAAGGAAATGGGGATTCAGCTCAAATGCCTCTGGGGGTACCTCAGGTACGAGTCAACTATGCATCTCATTCTTACCTTGGTGGTAGGCATCTACCATCGGTCTATCTATTCCACATGCCTCAATCACCTGTCCCATCCTAGCCATAAGATCTGCATTCAGTTGTTCGACTCTAGCTAAACGGGCAAGGACTTGATGCATAGGATCATCTTTGTGTTCCTCTTCGTCTAGATTTTTCTTAGGCATCTTGGTCTTGGGTTCATCCTTTTACTTGAGTAAATAATGTGGCCTAGGTTAGAGGACGTAGTAATGAAGACATTCTCACCGAGGTGAAGGTCTTCCTCAGTGAGATGAGAGGAGAGAAAAGGAATGGTTTGAGGGTAACCATCCTGGGAGTGGGGGATCCCGAACTCAAGAGGGTCATGAGCTCGGGTTGGCCCAAGTTGCGCTTGGGCCGATGAAGATAAACTTCGTGAGGGTTCAATGAGAGATTTGTGAAGCTTGAGTAAATGTCCCCCCAGTCAGTCATCTCTGATGGCAGAAAGAAGAATCGGGAGAACATGTGTGTAAAGATAGGATTTGACTCCTACCTAAAGCAAGCAAATGAATCACAAACCCCGAATTCACACTCAATACGGTGAAGGATCCGAAGCTGGGTTCGATTAATCTGGTTAATTTTAAGTGTGATTTTTCTGGCAAATAGCAAGGATTACGCTGCCTATAGGGAAGTCGGCTTAAAGCCAGATGCGTCTCCCTTGTTTAACCTGTCGCCTAAGATACCAACACCCTTCCTTTCTTCACTCCTATCACCAGCTGAGAAGTTCAAGGACCTGCCCCTATCTATCTACCGAAGTAGGCGGAGGCTGACATGACTTATAACTTCACCTCGGAGGGTTACTAGCAACTTATCGTGGTGCACCGCTGCTTCACCCCTATCTACCTGTCGAAACAGATGGAGGCTACTTGGAGCTGGTCAGTTAAACCTATAAGAATTCAGCCTGTGATATTTGTTAGGATCGGGGTACGTGATATAAAAGGCATGGATTTTGGCTCTGCCTTAGGGTGTGCACGCACACTCTGTACCCTCACTCAGCCTGAAATCAAGGTCGGGGTTATTGTCCTGAAAACAGAATTTCTGATTTTAAGTTGATTTTTTGGTCAATTTGTTTAGCAGTCCCAATTTTAAGTTTGATGACCACTTGATTAGTCCAACACACAAGGCACGCCTATCGTCCAGTCCCAATTTCCTTTAATCCTAAGTTAAAAAAACCACGGGGAAGGAGTTGAGAAAAGTCGATGCACGATAAAACAATGATGTATGCCAAGTTCGTAAGACTTACAATGATCCTCGCGCTCTACATGTGGGATGTAAAACAGAATTGAAATTTTATCTAAATGAATGCAGCCGATGAAAGGTCGCTCCTAGACAAGCAGTTCTATTATCGAGTGAGGAACAAGTTAAATTTGGCTAAGTTCTGCGGTATAAGTGTGTCTTTTAATGGTGAAGTGTGATCCAAGATATTACGAGCACAAACAGTCCTAAGAAAGCTCTAAGAGCCGCGAGTGCAGGTCCTATCCCACGTCAAGCAACCACACAACACACTAAGACTCTTTTTATTATTCAGTTACACGTGCGAGAACCCAAACGGGAACCGTTGTAAAAGCAAACTTTTTTTACAAGTTTTCTAAAAAACCACTCAGTTCAAATTGATGTAGGTCTTCGGCTCGCTTGGCGAATCGCCTTCGATGGCTCGTGTTCCTCGCACAAAAATAAATGATGGTCAGGGAGAGGATGACATAAAATAAACAAATGCTAAAAATAAACAGAAAAATATTCATAAGAAAATATGGGAGTCAGACTACCCGGGGATGAAAAACCTAAAATCTAGATGTTTTGAAAATTAATCTAAGTCGTGCCTCCCCGGCAACGGTGCCATTTGACGAACCCGAATCTTATCCTTTTTATAATGTCGAATTAACAATTTCATTGTAGTTGAATAAATTCAAGTCAATCAAAATCGCTTAAATTAATACATTAATTAATATCGAGCGATAATTTTTATTTTACATGGGCAAGCCCAAGGTCGAACTCAGGGAGGTAGTATTCTCCTCAAATTAATTTAAAGTCGATTCAGATGTTAGATTTCCCGGAGATATGTTTTTTTATGGTTTTTATGTAATTTTAAAAAATGCAATGCAATCCTGTACAAATTCGAGGGTTATAATGTGACTATGATCAAACTAAGTCAAAAAATCCTCAACTTGGCCAGAATGTCAATTACGATGAAATGAAGCTACTCTATTTTTTTTGGAATTTTTCGACTCTATGTGAATTAAGTACGAATTAAATATGAAAGCATAATAAATACCAAATTAAACTATTTTCAAAGATAAAAATTATCCTAGATACTTCTATGTGAGATGGACCCAGGAAAATTACTAGACCTCGAAAACAATTAAGTTTTGACTTATTAAACATCAATTAAGCAAGATAATTAATTTATTTAGATCTCGTTATGCGTGCAAATATGTGATTTTTGGGCCACAAAGTAGAATTACTCAAACTCTATCTATTTTGAATTTTTGGTAATTTTCAGAGCAACAAATTAATTTAATAATCAATTAATAGCAAACAGTAGGCAAAATATGCTATTTTCCACAAAAATATTTATAAATGACAAAATGATGCTAAATGGATGTTTAAATAAATATGCAAAAATAGGGGTATGGATGCAATACAGAAAATAAAATTGATTAGAAATAAATATGCTGACATGTCTAAAGTGTAATTACCTAAACTGACGAGGGCTTGGATGCAGATGTCCCACGGAGTCATGTGCACATGACGTGATGTTGACTAGCGGGGCATCTTCGTGATTTTCAGAACTCCCAGGGGCATAGCTGCAAATCCCCCATTGTTCGCACGTACAGGTCACGTGAGATGCGAGGCACAGATGTTGCTTCGGGTCAGACCTCCATGTGGCGGCCTCCAGAGCTTCGGTCGTGCCCGAAGCTAAGGCATGGGGCAAGGGTCGGCCTGGAGGACTCTGAGCCGCTCGATGCGAATCGAGCGGTGCCTGTACATTTTTGCTGATGGCGATCGCGGCGGTGACGGAGGTGGATCGACGTCGCCCCAATAGCCGACACACGACCAAGGAAAGTTAGGGCAGAGTCGACGATGATCGAAGCTGCTGGTTGGCGAGGCGAGGTAACAGATGCTGTGGGGAGTGTGGATGTCAACGGAAGAAACCTGGACCTTAGGCGACACATGTCCAAGGTCCAGGGAGGAGGCTGGAAGCGCGGTCGAGCAGTGCTGGCGGAGAGCTGTGCGGGTAACGACATGGGCGCACGGTCTTGGCGAATCGCAGGAGGGGCGGAGGAGTGGCTCGCTTGTGAAGCTGGGGCCCTCGCGTGGGACTGGGCGAGCGATGGTTGCAAGACGGAGTGCATCCAGGAATGGTGGCACGTGCGGAGGCTTCGAGGATGCAGAGGGCTGGCGATAAAAGTAGGGCTCAACGATGGTCTGTGTATGGGAACGAAGGGGAGGGGCGTTCTGAAGATGATTGTGGGTGTGTGCCCCAAGGTGGAGCTAGCGAAGATGTGCCCGGAGGGTGTGGTCGATAAGGTAGGGATCAAAGATGGAGAGGAGATTGAAGGTGCAACAGAAGACGGAGATGGAGAACGTGGCAGGTAGGATGGTGGAGGTGTGAACGACGATTGGAGGTGTGGAACAATTGCACAGAAAGGTAGGAAGGAGAGAAAAAGTAGAGGAACAGGGGAATCCACGTAGAACAGAGGAAGGGGAAGATAGGGAAAGAAGAAGAAATTACATGATGTTTGTGGTTGTTGTTCGCCTGGGAAGAGGAGGGCTAGAGCTCCTCGATTCTTCGCTCAACTTCACGGCGGTGAAGGAGCTCGAGCAGCTCACGCTGGAGCTGCAGCAAGGGACCTCGATCCCTTGGATCTCGCCGGAGGGGGGAGGTCGTCGCTCTTCCCAAACGTGCTCGTCTGTCATCGGACCACACTGGGGCTCTCTCCCACTCTCCTGGAAAAGGTGGATGGCTTGGAATAGCGACGGACGGGGGATATTTAAAGGGGAAGCTTGGGGTTCTGGTGAGGGAAGGCGTGGTTTACATGGAGGATATGGAGCAAGTGGAGGGTAGACGTGAGACGAGTGGTTGGCCGCGAGGATGAGAGATGTTCGTGCTATGTCGTGGATGTTTTGGGGAATGGAGATGGTGGACGAGGATACAGAGGAAAAAGGAAGGGGAAAGCGGTTGCGCGAAGTGGAAAACGTGGGAGAGGGGGTGTCGAAGGTAGACGATGGTGCCTCGACCGTTGGAGCTCATGATCCAACGCCTGGGGATGAGGCATTAAGGAGTGGTGTGGATTAGATCTGCAGATGTGAGATGGAGGGCGCATGGGGCGCCACGTTTCGTGCGTATAGGAGGGTGGAAGTGGACGGTGATGATGAGATCATGGGCTGGATCAAATGGGCATAATCAATAGGATAGATGACGACTGAGATCGAGGTGCTTTAGAGGAGATCAGATGGCGTTAGACGACGACACGTGTCGAGAGCAGAGGCGGCAGAAACATGCAGATTAGATATCATCTGGAGATGATCGGATGGTGGATATTCCAGGCGGAAGTGGGAAGCATGGATTAACTCCAAAGAGTGATCGAATGGCGGCTGATGCAGTGCGCGTAGCGATCAATGAAGCGGGCCACATGGCGCAACCAGAGAGGGCCAGTGGCCCAATCAGGTTATTAAGATGAATATGCAAGAAAAGGAAAAGAAGGAGGCTGAATTTGGAAAAACTCAGAACATGAAAGTTGTAGATCTCGATGAGATCTACAAGTTTTATGTTGACCAAAAATGGAGACGAGGTCAAACAGAGGGATAAAACGCAAGAGTAAAAATAAGTACAATACATAATAGGGGCCCAAAACCCAAGTTTTGCATACGATCTCCGATTTTAATGAAATTGGTCTTGTTTTGAAGGTCTCTGAATGTATGTTGCTTTATAAGTGAGTAAACCTAAATCGGATACTGTATGAGAGAGATATGCGCATTTAAAGATCCTAGTTTCAAACTTGGACTCGGGGTTTATTGGTCCATTTTACAAGTTAGTGTTTTTTTGGTATCTTTCTTGTATTAGTGTTAGTAATATATACACTATAGAGTTGGTTTTATTGGATTTGGAGTTAGTATAAAATATATATAAATAGGTGATTTTGGCTAATATACAGATGAAGATTTACAAGTGAATTTAGCTCCTTATTTAATGCGAAAAATGCATGCTAAAATGCATATATTATTTATGCATGCATGAATGTTAATTATGCAATATAAGTGGAAATATGCAGCTAATTACTCAGGAACAAAGCTCTATTTTCAACTTTTAGTGTTATTAATCACGGATTCATCAACCCCCTATACCTAAACCTTGCTCGTCACCGAGCAACTAAAATGAAATGCAAAAGTGAAATGATTCTGGGTTCCATACCAAGGTCATGAACAAAAGGTGAAAATGGAGCTTGACTCAACCTTTGGATTAATTGTGTGGTGGAACCTTATTGGGATCTGAATTTAAGACCTACCAGCCTTTAAGTTCTACAAGTCTTCTATTCAAGGCGCCTCAACAGTCAGGTCAGAACAAATCCTCATACACAAATTCTGATGAACATGAATCTTACTTGTACTGTGTAAGTGAAATATAGCTCTCCACATCAGAAATGGCAAAGAACCATCCTCCTCTAACAAGGTAACTCTAATTCCCCAGTCCAGTAACTCATTCCTTGAGGAGCGGGGTATTCCCTTCTAAGTTCAAGTGCAACCAGCTCAAGAAGAGGGGGTGGAGAGAAGAATGGACGGTAGCCAGTGTAGCTACCTATCCTAGGATGCTTGACCAGTGTAGCCAAGTCATCCAGCTGCAGGCTTCTATGGTATGAGGCTTTGAAGTATATGCCTTGCAAATATACATACTCCGGCAGGTATTTTATTTTCAATCAAGCTTATCCATTATTTTAGAGTTCTCTTTTTTTCTCATATATACAAGGTGCAGCATGTACATAAGGAGTTTTTCTCCTTGAGCCAGTAGACTATCCCTTTTTTGAAGCTTTATTGCAACCCACAACATCCCGTCCTTAGACGTCAACGCCACAAGACTAGGTTGAGATGCACTACCCTCCCTAGAGGAGGACGGATGTGTCCACCTGTGTGCTACTCCAAGCCAAAGGACTCTACCTCCTCACCACCTCATAAATGAATATCTACATGCATGGTGCTTGTCCAAGCCATGTAATTGTCTAAAAGAATCATGCGTGTGCATGAAATATTCTACTTAGACCAATCGAGATGACATGTGAACAGAGACTTGCGGACTCAAAGAATTAAGTCGCTCGACCTGAAAAATCTTAACTCCAGTCCTATAAGATTCCTCTAAAATTAGGTAGATTAAGGTTAAATCAAATCCATCCTTGACATCTATTGATAACTTGGTTCATAACCCACTAACTTTTCACTGTGCACATGTTGGATTTGTCGATGAGATGCAGATGACATGCTATGTAGATGAATGAAATGTAAGACAATTTTTTCGGTATACCTCCTATTTTACAAATAATTTTACAAGAGTTTTACAAGAATTTTTACAAGTGTTATACAATATACAAGTATACATGTATTGTACATTTTTTCAATTTTTATCTGCCTGTTATTATTGCATAGTATATACAAAAATACGTGAAGTACGAGCTATGGGTAAAGTATATATGTAATATATACACGCCCCCCTATACTTAGCATGTGTTATGTCCTCGGAGCACAAAAAGCGAGGAAAAAGACATAGCTCGTGCTAAGCGTAGGAGAGCTAAGATAACAAAAATGTATAGAAGTCATCCCGCCCCCTGTACTTAGGCTCTGGCAGCCTAAGTATAGAAGAAGATCAAAAATGGGACGGGCGAAGTTAAGAGGGGAAATTGATGAGTATATATACATGATGGGCATCGGTCCCCCAATACTTAGGCTTTGGTCAGCCTAAGTCTAGGACAAAAGTGAATGTTAGAACCGATGAGATATGGTTGATGTACAACGAATGTGAATAGACCCCCCCCCCCATACTTAGGATCTGGTCATCCTAAGTATAGCCATAAAATGAAATGATAACCGGGGCGAATGATTCGAATCACTAGGGAGGGAGGGAAAGAAAATATATACAAGAAGGAGGTGAGTATATACAAGGATAAAGATCTGAATCTTTTCGATGTTGCTGATGGAGAGAGCTCAATGTTGCAAAGCCTCATGCATGGCTTTAAGTGTGTCTTATGAGTCTACCTCACGCATGAAAACAATCTCCTCAACATGGACTAACTGTTCATTAGGTTCGATAAAGTGTTTCAGCAGTTGCCCATTAACTAGGGATGTCTGTGCTCCATCTGTAGGATCTGAGATCTCTACACATCCACTGTCATGCACAGCACGGACTATGAATGGATACATCCACTTGGATTTAAGCTTCCCTAGGAAAACCTTCAGCCTCGCATTGAACAACCATACCTTATGTCCATGAACAATGGTCTTTCGTCTGATAAACCTATCGTGCCAACGCTTTACCTTGTCATCATACACCAAACTATTGTCATGTGCTCGGTTTCTGTTCTCCACAAGTTCATTCAGATCCATTTCTCTCTGTTTCTGCCCTAGATGTGTTTTCCAATTGACCTTCTTGATTGCCCATTCAGATTCATTCACTAACTCTGCAGGCAAATGGCATGCCTTCCCAAATACCATTCTGAACGGGGAGGTTCCTAATGGTGTCTTGTAAGCTATCCTATAAGCCCAAAGGACCTGATCCAAGATCTGGGACCAGTCCTTCCTGTCTGTGCGGACAAGCTTCTGAAATATAGTCTTAACCTCCCTATTCGACACCTCTGCCATGCCATTGGTCTGTGGGTGGTACGGACTAGCGACACGGTGCTCGATGTCGTAATCCTTTACAAGTTTCTTCACGTCTCTGTTCACAAAATGGCTACCCCCATCGGATATCAATACTTTGGGGATCCCGAACCTAGAGATGATACGATATCTGATAAATTTACAGATAGTCCTCCTATCTACGGCTCTGGTCGAGATAGCCTCCACTCACCTTGACAGATAATCTACCACAAGAAGGATATATTCAAAACCACGGCTAATCGGGAATGGGCCCATGAAGTCGATGCCCCAGGCATCAAAGACATCACAAATGATGACATGCTACATTGGCATCTCATCCTTGGAACCAACGGTTCCTCCCATTCGCTGGCATACTGGGCACGACTTCGCGAAGGTGAGAGCATCACGAAACAGAGTCGGCCGGTACATGCCACATTGTAAAACCTTCCATGCAGTCCTCTTACCGGAGTATCCTCCTGCCTCCAGACTATGGCAAAAAGTAAGGACACTATGATATTCCTCTTGAGGAATACATCTCCTCAAGACACAATCCGGTCCTTCAAAGAAAAATCGGATCCTCCCAATGGTAATGTCTTGCATCCGACTTGAGTCGGTCTATGTTGTTATTGGGCCAATCTTCGAGGACTTTCTTGGAGACAAGATAATTCACTATATTGGCGTGCCATGGGAGTGAGTCGATAACAAAAACTAGCTCGTTTGGAAAAGAGTCTCGAATAGGTGTTTCATCAGAAGTATCAAGAATTTCAAGATGGGAGAGGTGATCAACCACTACGTTCTTCTTTCCAGGTTTATCTATAACGTCCAAGTCAAACTCCTGGATGAGTAAAATCCACCTAAGAAGACATGCCTTCACATCCTTCTTTTTCATTAGGAATCGTAGTTTTGTACGATCTATGAATACAATCACCTAAGATCTGATGAGATGGGATCTGAATTTATCCAAGGTTAACACTACTGCAAGCATCTCTTTTTCGGTAACTATATAGTTACGATGAGCAGGGTCAAGCAATTTACTTGCGTAGTGTATAGTGAACGAGATACCATCCCGCCTTTGTCCTAATAAGCCCCCAACATCAAAATCTGAGGCGTCCGTCATGATCTCAAAAGGAAGAGACCAATCTGGGGCTTGTAGGATCGGGGCGTCCATGGTCATCCCTTGAAGTAGCTTAAAGGCCTCAAGACATTTATGATAGGCAATAAACTCCATGTCTTTGCCTAAAAGCTCAGTTAGCGCTCAAGCGATCTTTGAAAAATCTTTGATAAATCTCATATAAAATCCAACATGCTCGAGGAATGACCGCAACTGCTTTATGTCGGTTGGTGGTTGGAGTCGTCTGATCACGTCCAACTTGGTAGGGTCAACCTCCATTCCTCTATTTGAGATGACATGCCCAACACAATACCCTCCATCACCATGAAGTGACTTTTCTCCCAGGAGAGCAACAGATTGACCTCACAACATACTTTGAGGACTCGGTCTAGATTTCTAAGACAAGAATCGAAGGAATCACCGTGGACCAAGAAGTCATCCATGAAGACTTCCAGGAGGAGATTGAGGCGATGGAAGTGGGGCTCAATGACGGCATGTGTTTGGAAACGAAGGGGAGGGCAGTTCTGAAGATGATTGTGGGTGTATGCCCCAAGGTGGAGCTAGTGAAGATGTGCCTGGAGGGTGTGGTCGATAAGGCAGGGATCAAAGATTGAGAGGAGATTGAAGGTGCAACAGAAGACGAAGGCAGAGAACGTGGCGGGTAGGATGGTGGAGGCGTGAACGACAATCAGAGGAGTAGAGGGAACTGTTGCACAGAAAAGGTAGCAAAGAGTGAAAAGTAAAGGAATAGGGGAATCCACGAAGAACAGAGGAAGAGGAAGAAAGGGATGTTTGTGGTTGTTGTTCTCCTGGGAAGAGGAGGATTAGAGCTCCCCGATATTTCACTCAACTTCACGGTGATGAAGGAGCTCGAGCAGCTCACGTTGGAGCTGCGACAAGGGACCTCGATCCCTTGGATCTCGCCGGAGGGGGGAAGGTCATCGCTCTTTCTGGGCGTGCTCGTCTGTCACCGGACCACGCTGGGGCTCTCTCCCACTCTCCTGGAAAAGGCGGATTGCTTGGAATAAGCGGCAGAGGGGGATATTTAAAGGGGAAACTTGGGGTTCCGATGAGGGAAGGTGTGGTTTATGTGGAGTATATGGAGCAAGTGGAGGGCAGACATGAGACGAGTGGTTAGCCGTGAGGATGAGGGATGTTCGTGCTACATCGTGGAGGTTTCGAGGAATGGAGATGGTGGACAAGGATATGGAGGAAAAAGGAAGGGGAAAGCGGTTACGCGAAGTGGAAGACATGGGCGAGGGGGTGTTAGAGGTAGACGATGGTGCCTCGGTCGTTGGAACTCGCGATCCAACGATTGAGGATGAGGCGTCAAGGAGTGGCATGGATTAGATCTGCGGATGTGAGATGGAGGGCGCAAGGGGCGCCACGTGTCGTGCGCATAGGAGGGCAGAAGTGGACGGTGATGATGAGATCAGGGGCTGGATCGAATGGGCGTAATCAATAGGAAAGATGACGGCTGAGATTGAGGTGCTTTAGAGGAGATCGGATGGCGCTAGACGGACGACACATGTCGAGAGTAGAGGCGGGTGGAAACGGGCGGATTAGATATCATCTGGAGATGATCGGATGGTGGAGATTACATGGGAAGTGGGAGGAATGGATTGACTCTCTAAAGAGTGATCGACGGTGGTTGATGCGGTGCGCGCGTCGATCAATGAAGCGGGCCACGTGGCGCAACCAGAGAGTGCCACGTGGCCCAATCAAGTTATTCAGATGAAGATGCAAGAAAAAGGAGAAGAAGAAGGCTGAATTTGGAAAAATTGAAAACATGAAAGTTGTAGATCTCAAAGAGATCTACAAGTTTTATGTTGACCAAAAGTGGAGACGAGGTCAAACATAGGGATGAAATACAAGAGTAAAAATAAGTACTATACACAATAAGGGCCCAAAACCTAAGTTTTGCACATGATCTCCGATTTTAATGAAATTAGTCTTGTTTTGAAGGTCTCTACATGTATATTACTTTAGTGAGTAGACATAAATCAGATACTGTATGAGAGAAATATACGCATTTTAAGGCTCCTAGTTTCAAAATTGGACTCGGGTTTTATTGGTCAATTTTACAAGTTATTATTTTTTGGTATTTTCTCGTATCAGTGCTAGTAATATATACATTATAGAGTTAGTTTTATTGTATTTGGAGTTAGTGTAATATATATATAAATAGGTGATTTTGGCTAATATACATATGAAGATTTACAAGTGAATTTGGCTCCTTATTTAGTGCGAAAAATGCATGCGAAAATGCAGATATTATTTATGCATGCATGAATGCTAATTATGCAATATAAGCGAAAATATGCAGCTAAAATTCGGGAACAAAACTCTATTGTCAACTTTTAGAGTGATGAATCACAGATTCATCAATGATCCTGGTTGGTTTCGACATCGAACCCCATAAAAATCTCAAAGAGAGAGAAACCCATAAAAATCACAGAGGGACTTGACTACGGTTTCAATTCGATACATGTGAACAATTGAGGGGATTTCTCCCTCATGTCTGCCTCAAGTTCCCCCGTCACCTCCTTGACATATTGACTTCGCCATAGGACTTTGACTAATGGGATCTCCTTCTACCTCAGCTTCTTAACTGTGTGATCTAATATCTGCACCGACTCTTTTGGGAAGGAGAGGTTTGGCTCCACCATCAAGTCCTCGTAGGTGATCACATGTTGAGGATCTCGAATGTACTTCCAGAGATTCGACACGTGGAACACATCATGGATATGCCCTCGAGGCGTGGGGGAAGGGTCACCCTGTAGGCCACTTTCCCGACACAGGCCAAAATCTCGAATGGCCCCACAAAACGCGGTGCTAGCTTGCCCTTTACACCGAAATATTTTACGCCCCTCATTGGGGACACACGTAGGAACACAAAATCCCCAACCTGTGATCATGAGAAGCGCTTAGTCACACAAGATTGGTTAAGAACTATACCCATTGGGGCATGAATGTAGGATAGCGTACCTGAAACTCAAGGTTTCTGCGCCTTCGGTCGGCGTAACTCTTTTGAAGGCTCTACGCGGTCAACAACTTCCTCCTAGCAGTCCCCACCACCTTGGAGGTCTCCTCAATGATCTGCGGGGTGAACATGGTGTTGTCACCCACTTGCTGCTAACACAAGGGAGTGGTGCACCACCTCTCGTACAATGCCTCAAATGGCGCCATCCTATACTGGCATGGTAGCTATTGTTGTATGTACACTCAACCAGTGGGAGGTGATCTTTCCAAGATCCCTTCCATTCAACCGCACAGGCTCGTAGTAGATCCCCAAGGTCTGAATGGTCCTCTCAGACTGCCCATCATATGTAGCTCTGTCCTCAAGGCTCTCATGAATTCTCCCCGACAGTGTGATGTGAAATGAGAATCTCTGTCTGACATTACTTCCTTGGGCATCCCATGCAACAAATGATGTGCTGAACATATAGCTTGGCTAGTTGTACTGGTGTATAGGTCGTGTTGATTGGGATGAAATGGGCTGACTTGGTCAAATGGTCAACGATGATGCCCTCCGGGGGTACGCGACAATGATGTGACAAAATCCATGTAGATGCTCTCCCATTTCCATACCGGGATGGGAAGAGGCTGCAGTAAACCAGAAGACCTCTAGTGTTCTGCCTTCACCATATGGCAGGTAAGACATCTGCTAACATGTTCGGTTATGTCCTTCTTCATGCCTTCCCACCAAAAGTGTTGGTGGAGGTCCCTGTACATCTTGGTGCCACCTGGATGTATGGAAAATCTCGAGATATGTGCCTCATCCAGGATCTCTTTCCTCATCTCCTCGCCATCTGGGACACATACACGACCCCCCTTCCATACAATGGATTCACGGACTCGAAATCCGTCGAATTCATCCTTCAAGTATCTGTGATACGGGTCTTGGATCCTTGATCTGTCTGTTGCCCTTGGACGATCCTGTCCCACAAGCTGTTATACTTGGTTGGCACTGTCACTACATCGGATGTGCCCTCAAATTGTTGCCACTCACTAAGTGTAGTGAGCACATCCCATGTCTGCAACCAGGCCGTCGAACCCTCGGAGTATGTTCGTCTACTCAAGGCATCTGCTACCACATTCCCTTTACTAGGATGGTAGGAGATGGTACAATCATAATCTTTTAACAGTTCTATCAATCACCATTGCCTCATATTCAACTCCTTCGAGGAAAATTCCTCCCAGTGGTACTTTTAAAATGAAATTTGGTGTATCCGATCGAGGAAAGTTGGAGGTCAACTACATTCTACGAGTATTCACCACCGGTCCCTCCATCCTTGTTGCATACTCTCTACTTAGGCTATTCTCAGCCTAAGTATAGGGGTACCCGAGTCAAGTATCTTCCTCCCTCTTCTTGTTCCACTTATACCTAGGTTATTTTAACCTAAGTATATGGGGCATCTGAGTCAGTCCTTCTATATCACCTTGTATTTTATTGTAGCTATGGCTTCATATCACTTTGTGCTATGAGGACATAGTAAAAGTTAAGTATGGGGGGGTATACCGCATATATTGTATATATACTTTAGCCATATCTCTTATTTTGAAAATTTGAGACTTTTTGGGGCTAGGGTATACGAATTTTTAACTAATTTTTGTAAAAATATTTGTAATTATTTTGAAAAATCTTCTAACCATGTGATATTATTTTGAAAAATATTTTGACAATGATTTGAAAAATAATGTTTGACTCATTTTGAAAAATCATTTAAAAAATGTTTTGAAAAACTATATAGTATGTGATATGGTTTGAAAAATATTTTCAAAAAATCTCTTCAAAAAGGAGGGACTAACTGACTTGTTTTTGTAAATACCATTAATCGCATTCCTTAAAAATCTGAAAAAATAAAGATCTTTTCTTGAGAAGTGATTCTGACTACAGGGCTTAAAATTGAGTAGCTACTTCTTAGTGAGAGAACCACGATCTCCGCTAGCAGAGTGGGAGGTTAAAAGACAATGTGAATGGTACCATCGTGAAGTAATATGGGGTATATGTCTAACGGTTTGTGTTTACACCCATACTGGCTGAAAATAGATGCAACTATTCATATGAGCTTGGGGCAGTCATTATTTCTCTAAATAATAGAATAAAAAATCCCATAAAATTGCAAATTTCAAAAATAACAAAAAATCACCTGACAACCCTGATCGATCACCCTTGACAACCTTGATCGATCACCCTTGACAACCCTGATTTTTATAGTTTTTATATATTCTCGATCCACAAGTAAATTTAAGCCGTAATCATCAATTTCATAGAATGTATTTTTGGACATATGATCGATCATCTTGACAACCCTGATCGATCACCCTTGATCAACCATCTTATTCCTCATGATTGATCAACCACAATTGACAACCCCTTTGATCATGATTGGTCATTTTTTGAGTTACAGACCAACTGTCAAATATGACCAACATGATCGATCGACTTGTTTCTATGATCATGGGATTTGGAGATCATAATGTTTGACTTCCCATTTTTGGATACCAATGACTCTTTTGAGGCCAAATTATACAGGGAACCCTATAACTCATTACTTGAGACACACAACCAAGAGAAGCATCCTCTACTCTCAAAAGAAAAGAAAGAGCAATCTTTTTTACGATATTTGAGTTGTTATAGCGTTTCTGCACTCTCGATCTCTCTTTAAACCAAAGCTTCTTGCCAATGAAGTTGTCTGTGCTCTCTATGCTTTATTGTGACCATCTTCATCATTCTCAATCATATTTTACGCTTAAAGTATGTAAGCTTGTGAATTCAAGTTTATTACTTAACTATACTTTCTATTAGCATTTTTGTGTAGGCATCTAATTTGTGGATTCCTTTCTATGAGAGAGAGAGAGAGAGAGATAAAATCTTCCTCTGAGAATTGTCCAATGAAGGGTACTTGTTACATGGGAGGTTGTGCTACCATCAGGTTAAAAGTAGCGCCAGAATAGCGGAAACAGGCTTCGCCAAAAAATGAAGGGGAAATCCTAAAACATGGCTTTGGGTCGCGGTTTTCAATTGCTTGGGTTTCCACGTAAAAGTCACTGTGTCTATATGGTTTGTTATTTCTCTATCTTCGAGGTCTGTGAATTATTTTTTAATTGATATTATTTTTAAATAAATGTTTTTTTACACAATTCACCCCTCTTGTGATGAACACACATGCACCAACATTTTTCAAGTTCATTATTGTTCTTACTTATCGCACTCAAGTCCTCACTCTCATCTGTCATCTACATGCTACCTACCGTGAATCATGGTTAATTCTCAAGATGGATGAATAACCAGAAAAGTGTGTCCAAAGCATTTGCACATATATGTTTCTTTTAAGGAAATGCTTCTTATTGAAATTGGGGCCTTATCCCTTAGACAAAGACGCATTGCTCAACCAATATCCCATTTTAATAGGTTCAAAAAATGCCTTTGAAATACTTTTCATATTTCATCAGCTCACCCGTCGATTTCTTTAAAGATACATGGTTTATAATTTATATTATAACAATGTTGTTCAGCTTGCAAACAATACCTTACATTCACACTAAAGAAATTTGTGGACTTGTATGCGTTATACGATCAAATTACAAATTAGTCAACATTCATATATTTTACTTTTGGTTTACTTCTATATTACACGATTTAACATTTGCTTTGGATTAAAATGGAAAAACATAGCATCATGCGCAAAATACACGGATCTTATTTATTTTTCCTCAGAAATACTTAATTTTCTTTTTCTAATAATTAGGTTTTAATCGTTTCATCAGAATAATCAATTTTAAAATTTTCTTTCCCCACTTTTTAAAATTTAGCACACTGCCTCCCTCCCCACGAATAAAAAACCTTCTATACTTCGTGCTGCTGCGTATAGAAAGCGCGGGAGAATGGAGGGATCGGAAGGCGAGGTGGCGTTTGACTCTCGCGGGCTCAACCCGCGCCTCTTCATCAACGAGGTCCTCAACTCCGTTGACGACCTCGTCGATGGTGCCTTTGACTTCTTTGCTCAGTTGAGCCCGCGCCCTCCTTATGATCACATACTCTGGAATTTAGGGTTCCCGAAGCCGTAGAAAATTTAAATTTGGGATTTTGATGGCGGGTTTTTGTGCAGGGAGGCATCAGAAATTGCTGGGGACAGCGCGGAGAGCGGGGAGTTCGCCGGGGTGAGGGTTGTTGGAATTATTTCTTTTCTATTTTCTTACTTGTTCTTTACGTTGGAATTGAAGAACACGGCACTTTAATTGTAAGAATAGGTTTTTGGAAGTGGATAATTGGAGATTATGTCGCATTGGAAGTGGAAAGAGAAAGGGAGACAAATATACAGAATTCCAACTTTTTATTTTTATTGACAATAAATTATTATAAAAAACATGTTGTTTGTGATGAGAATAAACAGTCAAGGTGTATTCTCTAATTCCGTTCTGTAGCAAAGATGGCACAACAATATGTATTCCCCACACGAGAACTAAATAGCAACGATGATAAGCAATCACACAACCAACAATATCAAGCAACCACAAAAGACAATGATTTATGTGAAAATCTTTATTCAACGTGAGCAAGGGAAAAATCACGGGACAAGACCGGCAACAATTCTACTAGGTCAAGTGAAGTCAAATGTTCTTTTGGTTTTGTTGCCAAAAAAACTGAGATACAACCACGAGCACAAACGATAGTTCTTATGCAAGCAACTAACTATCCTTAGGTATCCAAAATACCAAAATGTGCTCAAATCCAAAAGGATAGGTGGCTTCCCTGTGGGCTCCCGGATGGAAACCCAAAAACGATGGCTTCGGCTCCTTGAGGTCGACCAACATGCGACCTCCTCGCTGCTGCTCCTCTGTCGAATCCAGCCAGCAATTCCTCTCTTGAATCCGCAGCCCTCTCGACCAACTAGAGAAGAAGAACAAGACCACCGGCTGCTATCTCTTCCTCTCTCGATCTCTCTCTTGTAGAAGAAAATAGGATTCTCAAAACCCTTGCTGCACTCGCTGGAATGCTCTTTGGAGTCAGTATTTGGGGGAGCCGATACTCCTGCCGAAAAGCCCCCATGGGGCTTCAAATTAATGGACATTTTGCACACGTGTCCATGCAAAAGGAACAAGGCTGCTGCTGCTCCTAAAAGATGGGACCGGATAAAAACCCAACAACCTCCCCCTCCGGTCCCAACGTGGAGGTGTCGTCCACTGATGGTGATCACGGAGAAGTGACACCGCTCAGCTCTCTACAGAGATGAAGCTTGTCACGAGTGACTGCCTTGGTCAACATGTCTGAGGGGTTCTCATCAGTGCGAATCTTCTTCAACATGAGCTGCTTCTGGTCAATTGCATCCCTCAGCCAACGGTATCTCACATCAACGTATTTTGTGCGAGCATGGTGCATGGTACTAATAGAAGATAGATTCTTTTAGATATCTGGGATCTATTTTGCAATAGGATGGGGAAATTGACGGAGATGTTACTAATAGAATAAATGCAGGCTGACTAAAGTGGAGAGGAGCCTATGCCGTTCTCTGTGATAAGAAAATTCCTTTAAAAATTAAAGGAAAGTTTTACAAAACAGTCGTGAGACCTGCTATGCTATATGGATCTGAATGTTGGCCTGTGAACCATAGACATGCGTAGAGAATGGCTGTAGCAGAAATAAAAATGCTAAGGTGTATGTGTGGACACACACGTAAAGATCGGATTCGGAATGATGCAATGAGAAAGAAAGTTGATGTAGCTCCGATCGAGGATAAGATGCGAGAAAACTGCTTAAGATGGTTTGGTCATTGCAAAGAAGATCAACGTATGCACCAGTTAGGAGATGCGAGTGTTGGGATGTTGAGCCGGCTAAGAGAGGGCGAGAATGACCCAAGAGTTGTTGGAAAGTGACCATACGAAGGGATCTTAGTTTTTTGGATATAAGCTCGAGATTGACCCAAGATAGACCTGAATGGAGGCGAAGAATCCATGTAGACGACCCTACTTAATTGTGGGAAAATGCTTTCTTATTGTTGTTTGTTTTGTTGTTGTATGATGCATGGTACTCTTGCTCAGGTCTATAGCGTTCTGGCTATCACAAAACACAACTGGCTCACTGTCATCCAATCAAAACTCACCAAGAAAGCATTGTAGACACAAAACTTCTTTCCCAGCCTCAGCTGCTGTTATGTATTCTACCTCGGTAGTTGAGAGAGCAATACATTTCTGTAGCTTGGATTGCCATGATATGACTCCCCTTGCAAATGTGAAAATGTAGCATGAAGTATACTTTCTCTAGTCCACGTCTCTTGCCATATCTGCATCAGTGTAGCCACATAGTTTGGTATCTTACCTCCCAAACGCAAGACACATACTTGAGGCCCTCTCAAGTATCTCAAGATCCATTTCACTGCCTCCCAATGATCCTTCCCCAGATTGGACATGAATCTGCTTACCACGGCGACTGCATGGGCTATGTCGGGTCTAGTGCAAACCATGGCATATGTGATGCTCCCAACTGCGAGCTGGTATGAGATCTTGGCCATCTCTGTTTTCCCCTCATAAGTGGATGGACATGATTCTTTGATTAGCTTGAAATGAGAGGCTAAGAGTGTGCTGACAGGCTTAGCATTCTTCATGTTGAACCGCTCCAACACGCGTTTAACATAACTCTCCTGTGATAACCACAACATGCGCTTCTTCCTGTCTCTGTAATATGCATCCGAAGGATGTGGCTTGCCTTGCCCAAATATTTCATCTCAAACTCCTTGGAGAGTTCTCTCTTGAGCTTCGCAATCAAGTTGGAATCATGACCTACAATCAACATATCACCCACATAGATCAAAAGAATGATGAACCTGTCACTGGGAAGATGACGAACATATACACATGGATCAATTGTAGTCCTCTTGAAGCCTCACTTTGCCATGAAAGCATCAAACTTCAAGTACCACTGTCTCAGGGCTTGCTTCACGTCATAAATACTCTTTCTCAACCTGTAAACCGTATGCTCTTTCCCTTTCTCTTGAAATCCCTGTGGCTGCTCCATGTAGATCTCTTATTTCAAATCACCGTGAAGTAACATCATCTTCACATCCATCTGACATCCATCTGCTCCAGCTCAAGATCCATGTTAGCAACAAGTCCTAGCACCACTCTCACTGAATTCATCTTCACCATGGGAGAGAAGATCTCATTATAGTCCACTCCTTCTTTCTGACTGAACCCTTTCTCCACCAATCTGACCTTGTACTTGACCTGCTTGCCACCATCATCAGACTTTAGCTTGTAAACTATTTGTTCTTCAAGGCTCTCTTGCCTTTAGGATGCTCAACAAGATCGTAAGTGTGGTTTTTCTTGAGAGATAATATCTCTTCATTCATTGCACTACACCAATGATCCTTGTCCTTATGCATCCGTACCTCCTCAAAAGTGTATGGCTCACATGCATCTGTAAGCATCACATACCTAGAAATGGGGTAATGGGATGATGACTGACATGACCTCTCAGATCTCCTGACCTGAGGCTCTGCTTGTGGATGAGGCTGCTCCCCCCTGTCCTAGGTCCCCTAGACCTGCATCAATGGGGTCTGCATCTGGCTCGTGCTGCTCTAACTGCCCATCCTCTCCACCTGTACCATGTATTGGAGAGGGATCCGTGTCCTCATCACTATCATCATCCATGGAAATCTCATCTGCATCACCAGTCTCAGTACTATCCGCAACCAATGTCTGATTCTCATAGAAGATCACATCCCTGTGCCTGATAATAGTCTTCTTCCTTGGATTCCAAAGATGTTATCCAAAATCCTGATCTCCATAACCAGCAAAGATACAAGGCACAACCTTTTCATCCAACTTCTTCCTCTGCTCCTTTGGTATCAATCCATAAGCCTTGCATCCAAACACCCTCAAATGAGCATATAAGGGATCCTTTCCCGTCCAAACACGCTATGGAATCTGGAAGCCCAAAGGAATCGATAGAGATCTGTTGATCAAGTAACATGCGGTGCGAACTGCCTCAGCCAAAAAGTCTTGGGCAACTTCGTTGGCTTCAGCATACAATGAACTCTCTCCACAATGGTCCTATTCATCCGCTCAGCAAGACCATTGTACTGGGGTGTGCTTGGCTCTGTCCTCTCATGCCTGATGCCCTGCTTTGCACAGTAACTCTGGAAGCTAAGGGAGGTGTACTCTCCCCCATTGTCCGTGCGCCAAACATTTCAACAGTTTTCCTGTTTCACGCTCAACCATGGCATGAAATTTCTTGAAACAATCAAAAACTTGATCTTTCATTCTCAGCACATACACCCACACCTTCCTAGATGCATCATCAACGAAGGTGCCAAAATACCCGTTGCCTCCCAAAGATGTTGTGTTCATAGGACCACAAACATCCGAGTGAACCGCCTGTAGAAGATATCTCTTCACCTTGGACCTGACTCTGTATGGCGCATTCCTGCTCTTCCCAACCTCACATGCATCACAAAGAGACAAAGTGATGCCATTGTGGTAGGGGATCAACTCTCTCTTGCTCAGAAGCTGCAAGCCCTTCTAGCTCATGTGGCCAAGTCGACGGTGCCATAAGTCTGATGTGTTTGCCTCGCTGGCATGCAAACTGCCATCCATGACTTCACTCTACTCATGTAGAGTGTGCAACAGAAACTGCCTCTAGACATGATAAGAGAACCTTTGCTAATCTTGCACTTGCTGTCACCGAATTTCAGATGGTAGCCTTCACTATCTAGCTGTGAACCAGATATAAGACTAAGCCGCAAATCAGGAACATGCCTCACATTCTGCAGAGTCATTGAGCACCCAACATCAGTCTGAATCGAGATAGTGCTAATTCCCACGATCTTAGAGTAACTTTTGTTACCCATCAAGACTCGTCCGTAATCATCTTTGGTGTAAGTGGTGAAGAACTCCCTGTGTGGAGTTACATGATAGGAGGCGACCATATCAACAACCCACTCCAAATCACTCCCTGCATGTAAGCATTGGTCATGAATGGTGATAATCACCTCTTCTGCATTGTCTTCTGCCACAATTGTAACTACATTCCCATATTCATTTTTCTGATTTTTCTTGGCTTCAGCTTGCTCTCTCTGCCAAATTCTGCAATCTCTCTTCCAGTGATCAGGCTTCTGACAATTGTGACACTTTCCTCTGCCATTGGACCTGTCTCTGGATTTCTGCCTCTCTTTTGACACTCCTCTTCTACTGGATCTTCCTCTCCTCTCAACTGCATGTACATGTGAAGAGGAGGATGTCTCTCTCAAAGAGCGATGCCTGATCTCATTCAGGAGGCTACCCTTGATCATGGACATGGTCAACTTGCTATCCTTCGCAGAATTGCTCACAGTGACAACTAGGATCTCCCAGCTATCTGGCAATGAACCCAATAGGAGAAGTTCCTGCAACTCGTCATCAAGTGCCAAACCCATGGAGCTCAACTGGTTGATGCTTTGGAAGTCATTCAAGTGCTCCGCCACTTTGTAATATCCGTCCTTGTATTCCAAATTCACAAGCTTCCTAATAAAAAAAGCATTGTTAGTTGCGATCTTATGGTCATAGAGTTCGGAAAACTTGTCCCATAACTCCTTTGCATTCATCTCTTCAGCTACATGATGGAAAACCAACATGTCAAGCCACTTTCGAATGGTCGCAATGGCCTTTCGATTCAACTTTGCCCTTTCACTTACGGACATGTTCTCCGACTTGGCACTCTCTCCTTCTACGGGATCGTAGAGGTCTTTACAATACAAAATATTTTACATCTTGGCTTTCCAAATCTGCCAGTTGCTACTTGTGAGCTTAATTATCGTGCCTTCATTATTTTTGCCCATCTTGCACAACCTGTGCTCTGATAACACTTGATGGGAGTAAACATACGAGGTGTATCCCCTAATTCCGTCCTGTAGCGAAGATGGCACAACAATATGTGTTCCCCACATGGGAACTAAATGGAAACGATGATAAGCACTCACACAAGCAACAACAACAAGCAACCACAAGAGCTAACGATTTTTACATGAAAACCCTTACTCGATGTGAGTAAGGGAAAAATCACGGGAGAAGACCGGCAACAATTTTACTAGGTTAAGTGAAGCCAAATGTTCTTTCGATTTTGGTGCCCAACAAAATCGAGATACAACCATGAGCACAAACTATAGTTCTTATGCAAGCAACTAACTATCCCTAGGTATCTAAAATACCAAAATGTGCTCAAATCCAAGAAGAATAGATGGCTTCCCTGTGGGCTCCCGGATGGAGACCTAAAAACGGTGGCTTCGACTCCTTGAGATCAACCAACACGCGACCTCCTCGCTGCTGCTCCTCTCTCGAACCCGGCTAGCAACTCCTCTCTTGTATCCGCAGCCCTAGCAGCACCTCGACCAACTGGAGAAGAAGAACAAGACCACCGACTGCTCTCTCTTCCTCTCTCGATCTCTCTCGTGGAAGAAAATAGATTTTTCAAAACCCTTGCTGCACTTGCTGGAATGCTCTCTGGAATCAGGATTTAGGGGAGCCGATACTCCTGCCCAAAAGCCCCCATCAGGCTTCAAATTGATGGACATTTTGCACAGGTGTCCCTGCAAAAGGAACAAGGCTGCAGCTGCTCCCAAAAGATGGGACCGGGCAAAAACCCAACAGTTTATGACAATTAACAAGTGTCCTTGAGATGAGATTACCATAATCCCGCATCTGCCTTAGACACGATAAATCAACACAAGTGTTTTGAGTTGTTCAATGTGGTTTCGTTGTGTCTCCTAAGGATGTATTTCCTTGTTAGGAATTGAAAATCAGGGTAGAAGATGCTGGGATACGACCCGTCGGTACTAACTCAACTTTGATACCAGTTGTTGGGACACGAACTGGTATCGTCTCGTCTCAGATGAACCCTCGGATACTGGTGCGTATGCGCAATCATCCACCACTACGGAAGCACGCAAAAGAAATAACAACCAGATCTAACAGTGGTCGGTCACCTCTCGCGATCATCGGAGAAGAAAGATCACTGTATATTAGAATGGGTACAACTTTCTCCGTTCCCTCGCTCTCTCCTCTTTTCTCTCTCTCCCCCCTCTCTAAGGGTTACATTGTTCTTATGGTGGTATGGAGGCAATGCCTCCCAACCCCTCTATATATAGCCCAATTACAACCCCATAGTCCTATTTCCTTTAGGACTATGAATAAAATACAACTCAACTACTATTAGGATTAGGAGTCACACCCCATTAGGATTCATAATCCTAATATGACTATAATCGTAACAATCTCATCCTCGAGTTGAATTCCATCACGATCTCTTCATCGTCTTGGGTCTGCACTGGGCCATCTTTGTCATCTGCAAGTCTCGTTAGCAGGAACTCACCGTCTATGGGTGACACACCCGTCATTGGGTGCCCTCAACGTGCCACCTTGCACGATCTCCTGCCAGTCACTGCTAGCAGAATTTGTCGACGCCTCTGGTCGATTTCTCCAAGAGACCACCATATCACGACTTCTGAAGATTTTGCATGTGCTGCATCGCGTCGTCTCGTCGACATCGATCATCGTTCTGATCCATTGCATCGTGTCTCTTCAACAACGCCGAACTCGGCTCTGATACCAGCTGATGGGAACATAAGTAGTATCAACTCTGCTTGGATACCGGATGAATCCTCGGATATGCATGTGCAAACGACCACCACCACGGAAGCACGTGAAAGAAAGAACAATTAGATCTAACAGTTGTCGGTCACCTCTCGTGACCACCGGAGAAGAAATATCACTATATATTAGAACAAATACAACTCTCTCCATTCCCTCACTCTCTCATCTCTTTCTTCTCTCTCACCCCCTCTCTAGGGGTTACATTGTTCTTGTGGTGGTATGGAGGCAATGCCTCCCATCTCCTCTATATAAAGCTCAATTACAACCCCATAGTTCTATTCCCTTTAGGACTATAAATAGAATACAACTCAACTACTATTAGGATTAGGATTCACACCCCATCAGGATTCCTAATCCTAATATGACTCTAATCCTAACAGAAGGAACGCCAGAATCTGACATTGGTAATTTGTATTGTAAGGACCATGTTATTTCAAGTGGGTAGCTGGAGACAGTACCTTGTCGAACTGCTGGAAAAGAAAGGGAAGGGTAGGGTACATGTATCAGAGATCACTCCAACTCAGGGTTTGAGCTTGATTGACTTTACTATATTCAAAAGATGCGTATTTTTATTCGAGGCAATTTGATCACCACGGTCGTGTCACCGTGAATATGTTGCGTCCAGTTAATTATGGCATCTGACAAAAGGCTCTTGATGTCTATATAGCAAAGGTATTACCAAGGTTCGAAATCTCGATTTCGATCTCGTTTCGGTGACCTGGAAAACCGAAATTTCGCTGAAATTTCGGGAAATTTCGACGATTTCGATGGAAATGTCAGAAAAGCCTAAAAAATCCGATTTTCCCCAATTTTATTGGAAATTTCGATATTCCAAGTTATTAGAACAATAAATAACATACAAATACACAATTATTTCAACCATATTGGTCATCTATACCCCTTATATAGACTTATCGGTCATATCGGTCATATCGGTGATATTGTTGTAACATTGTCAATACATAATAAAACAGAGTAATAGTCTTACAACAAGTTACAACAAGTGAAAATTATTAAGAACATGCATATTAATGATCAATGCAATAAAAGATTAAAATATAGTACCTGGTGACATGTTTTGTTCAGAACCAAGAGTTCCGCGGTGGATCTGAATGGCCCCCCCTTCCTTGTTGTCTCTCATAACGCATCGCAGATTCAATGAACTCGCAGTAGTTATTTTATGTTTTTAATTTCGGAATTATTATATATTTAATTTTTATAACACCTACTTTTCCGATTTACAGAAAAAGAACCTTAGATCTATACATTAGGATCTTAGATCTACAAATTAGGGGACCATTTTCAAGAAAGACTACCTAAGTGACACAAAATATGAACAAAAACCTAAATATTTAACAAATGATTTTCGGATTTTCTATATTTTTAAATTTTATTAATCCAAAAAAAATTCCTGATTATGATTTCTACTTCCAAAACTCAAGATCCGAATATATAATACCCCAACTCATTATCGTTCCACATTAAACCTCAAAAGCCCCAATTACCTCTAACATAGATCCAACAAAATGTTATCCAACTATGTTTTACTTCATGTTAACTTCAGATCTGAGATACAATGATCATAGCTAGCACTATTGTGCAATAAAAACACAAAAGCCCCAATTTTCGTCTCCAAATTTATAGCTATTTTTGGGGAAATCTCTCAAATTAAACACCATGGCAACATCCTAACAGTGAAACCCTAAAAAAATATTAATTTGATGAAGAATTAGCCTAATTTGGCTTACCTCGAAGGAAGAAGAGCTTGGAAGAGGAAGTAGAAGCTCCTGCCTGAACTCGGTCGAAATGGGGCGAAATTTCGACATATCTCGACATATCCGTGATTTTTTTAATGCAAGATTCCATATGCCGGCCGATATCTCGAGATGGTCCGATATCTCGCCGAGATCTCACGAGATTTCGCTCGAAACCGTGGATATCGATGTATATAGTAGTTTCGAAAGCCTGGACCCGTCGAAACCGAAATTTCGGCGAAATTTCGTCGAAATTTCGCAAAATTTCATTCCATGGGTATTACAACAGTTTAGACATGATAGTATCTGCTTAAGTATTTCGAGTGGTAATCTCACAGTCACAGAACTTGCTCATTCCTACAACATTCCGGTGTAAGTGGTTATCTTACATCTTATCAAGAAGTTAGTCATGAAAATTCATCTTTCTCAGCTCCAGCTTCCCAGCAAAACATACCGTTTGTACAATTAAGTCTACTACATACCTACCCTTCTAATTGTCCGTGCTGATGGGATAAAGAACTGGCTTTGAGACGTGCAAGATCACTGTCTTCTTGTGTCTTTGGTTTGAAAGGTTAGAGTCAAGGAGGACAATTTTCATTCCATTGAATAACTTATGAATAAGCTGTTAGATAACCACTTATATTGGATTGTTCATGGAGCAATTTAGTCTGCTATCTACTGTTCTTAATTGTTCATGTTGATCGGATAAAGAACTGACTTTGAGATGTGCAATATCACTGTCCATTGGTGTGTTTGGTTAGGAGGTTGGAGTTGAGAAAAATGATATTCACTCCACCGAATAACTTGTGAATAAGCTGTAAGATATCCAGTTATATTTGATTGTTGTTGGAAGGAGTAAATTGGGAATACCTTCAATTTATATGGATGCGCGGTGAAAAGCTGAGTCGTAACTGTGTAATGGTTGCTTGGAGATTGTTTATTTTGTAAGGGAAAAGTTGTAAGTTAAGTTCTTGTTTATTTTGTAAGGGAAAAGTTGTAAGTTAAGTCCTTTTGTGATTCTTGTTTTGTGGTGAATGCTTAAATTGTCATGTGGTAGGTGATTGTTGAAAAGTTTTCATTTGATAGAAAATAACTAACTCGTAGGATGGCTCACCTCTTAACCCATGGGTTATTTCATCATGTGAATGATCTAGTGGTCTCTATGGTTGGATTATCCCCTCTGCTAATCACGAACAAACACTATATCAATTAATAGTGGGGTGTTTGGATGGAAGGGTGGGTTTAATCGCACTGTCATCTAATCCCACATAAACACACTTCAATATAACTGGACCATCCATCTCAAATTTGTTTATAAAGCTGAGCCTAGGGAAAGGTAAGGAATGGATTGTAGGTGCCATTTGATTGGATGACTGACATATCGGGAAGTTATACACCCTGGTAAGAATTTTGGATTCAATAATTAATGAAGAGAATGATTTCTTAAATTAGATATTCTTCCATAAATCTTTATTGACTCGGACATTTTGCCTCTGATTGCTCCTGGCCTCCTATAGATCTTCTTTCATCTGCAAACGATTTCTGAAAGCTGAAGGATAATCAAATAGTTTTTCTTGAAAGTAAAAAGGGTGACACGCCGAGAAGCTGCCTGCCCAGAAATTTATATTCACAAATACAAAGATTATGAATCTGTAGGATCCTGGCAATGCTGGCATGCTCTATAACACACTCTATATACAATCTATCACTCTGGAAATAACACCGCTTCTTTTCAGCCACATGGCCTACAAGATGGTCACAACCCAAATCCTAACATACTTTGCCCCATCACACTATTGACCCATAAAATCCCAAAAGGTGGAAGTATAATATGTCAAAGCCATGTTTAGATCCGTCGCCTCCCACACCTACCTGATGAGTTGCAAAAAAAAAAGAACATGTGAGATCTGTGAAGAGAAAAGAATGAATTGTTTATTCCTGAAGCTCTAAGGTTCTCTTGTACATGAGAGTAACTTGTTGGGCAACTTACATAAAGAAGACACATGAAATAAATAATACATAAAAGACATGAAAGGTAACTAATATCTCAACACCCCTCCTCAAGCTGGAGCGTGAATATCTATCAAGCTCAGGCGCTCAGCTTGGAGCAGCATCTCTGGTAAGGCCCTCTGGATAGGGCCTTGGTAAGTACATCTGCTGTCTGGTCTCCAAAGCTGACATGAGTAGTGGAGATGAGACCCTTCCGTATCATGTCACGAGTGTAGTGACAGTCCACCTCAACGTGCTTGGCTCTCTCATGGAAGACTGGGTTGTTTCCAATGAAGAGAGCAGACTGGTTGTCACATTGGAGGTGCATAGGAAGAGGCACCTCAACAGTCATGTCAGTAAGAACAGATCTGACCCACATCATCTTTGTACTAGCTTAGGCCATGGTCCTGTATTCTTATTTTGCACTAGATCTGGCAATCACAATCTACTTGCTCTTCCATGACACCAAGGAACTTCCTATGAACACTGTGAAGCCAGAAGTAGACTTCTCGTCCTTGGGACAACCCACATAATCTGCACCTGCACATGCTGTAACTGCAAGGGATGTACCTCTGCTAAATAGAAGACCGGTGCCCAATGTTCAGAAAGACGGGCCAGGCGACCGCATATGCGGGGCGGTCTCTTTAGCGAACCGCATATCCTATATTCGTTCAATATTCGCGAAAGGCACATATGCGACCGAGTATACCGCATATGCGGCCGCATTTGTATTAGGACCTAAACCCGATCCGACCCTAAAAAAACCCCACCCAATAAATGAGAGACCCGATCCTTGACTCCCAAACCCTCTATGCTTCAGTTCTCGAATGAGTGGTTCATTTTAATTCCAACTAAACTGGTGTCATATCTTTCGATTATGGTCGAGTTGATTGTTATATCTATCGAAAAATGCAACTGAAATTTTGGTTCAATTGCTATATTCTCCATAAATCACCTACTATTTCTGCAGTGCATATGCATTCATTTTCCTGAGAAACACCACCCAAAACTACCAATTACATTAGTGGTTAACTGGTTAGTTTTTAGAATTATTCACTTACATTCTACATTTGATCTTGGTGGACTCTGGTTAATTTATAATACGTTTTAATTGGAATTTCTGGAATATTTACAATGTCTCCTTTTTGAGTATAAATGATCTTAAACTTATACTTGAGCAAGTGCATAGGTAGAGGGAACATTGATAGGTTCACTTGGAAGTGGTTTTGACATATGCTTCCTCATCCAATATTCTATACTAGATGGGTACTTTGAGAGGGTATACTTGCAAAAGAAGTTTGCCATAGGTATTTCGTCTATATTATATATTTTTGTAACCTACATCTCTAAAATTTGAAATTATTATTATATCTATTATTTATTTTTAATTAAAATATTACAAAACCGCATAATCCGCATATACTTCCGCCTACCCGCTTACTGGCTTCAAACCGCCTGACCGAACGAATACCGCATACTGACTTTCTGAACCTTGCCGGTGCCGGGTAAGGCCTTCAGATACCTCAGAATCATATGGACTGTAGCATCCATATGTGACTGTCTAGGTTGCTTCATAAATTGACTCACTTTGTTCACTGCAAAGGATATATCTGGCATTCTGGCCTGGTGGTAGTCAAATAAAGAAGCTTCCCAATAAGCTCCCTCTGTACCTCTTGCCGACCTCCTCAGTGTCATCATCATAGAGCTTCATGCTCGGATCCATAGGAATAGTGGCATGCTTGCAATCTGCCATGCCTGTCTCAAAGAGAAGATATGTCACATACTTCCTTCGGGTCATCACAAGACCTTGATGGTTCCTGACGAACTCCAATCCAAGGAAGTAGCGTAAACTATCAAGGTCCTTGGTCATAAATTGCTGACCTAGGGAATCTTTATCAGCCTGGATGCCCTACTTGTCATCCCCTGCAACATTTATATCATCAACATAAACAAGCATGGCCAATGTACCTCTCCGAGTCCTCTGAATAAACAATGAATGGTCGGCAGTCGATGTCACAAACCCCTATTGATCTATCAAATCTGAGAGCTTCTGGAACCATCCTCTTGGACTCTGCTTAAGGCCATAGATGGCCTTGTGAAGCCTGCAAACCTTTTGACACCCCCCTCAGCAACGAACTCAGGTGGCTGATACATGTAAACCTCCTCCTGTAGGTCACCATAGATAAAGCATCCTTCACATCAAGCTGATAGAGAGGCCAATCCCATGTCACTGCCACTGATCGAAGTATACGCATAGTAGAATTCCTGACCACTGGAGAGAAGGTGTCATTATAGTCCACCCCATATATTTGGGTGAACCCACGCACCACAAGTCTCGCCTTGTAGTGATCTACACTTGCATCTGCTCGGTGCTTCATCGTGAACACCCACTTGCACCCAACAACAGATGCATCGAGTGGAGCTGAAATAAGGCTCCAAATGCTACACGACTATAGTGCAACCATCTCCTCCTCCATGGTAAGACACCACTGACTGTCCTAGATGGCCTCCTGTTACATCTATGATATCTCCACTGCTGATAGTGCCATGGTAAATCTTTTGAAATCCTCTAAAAGTCTGCTCAAAGAAACTTGGACTGCAAGAGGATATGCGACACAAGTACGTCTTTGCTTTCGCAGAGCAATAGACACATTGAAATCATCTGCCATCTCCTAAACCTGCAAGTTACCCTCTTGAAAGGGTACCTGCTCATCCTGTAAGGAATCGTGCTGCATAGACAACTCAGTAGTGCCATCAATAGAAACAATGTGCTCATTACATACTTGAGGCATGCTGGATGATGAGGAAGACCTGAGCAGATGGAACAGAGTGAGACCTGCGAGTAAATACACGTAGCAAAAATCGAGTCAAGGTGGGTGGCGGTCCAGAGGTAGGTGTAGCTACTGGAGGAGGTAGTGGAGGTGACAATGGTGGTGGTGGAGGTGATGTAGGTGGTAGAGCTGTAGGAGGTGGAGGTATGTAGACTTCCTCATTAGAGTCAGATGGGGCCAATCTATCACATGTAGGAGAGAAATACATAACAGACCCAAAGAATGTAACATCAATACTGACAAAGTATTGCTGTCGAAGTGAATCAAAGCAACGATATCCTTTCTGGATACGAGAATAGCCAACGAAGACACACTTGATAGCTCTGGGGGAGAAGTTGTTACTACTAGGTGAAAGATTGTGAACAAAGGCCACAAATCCAAACACATGGGGTGTAAGGGAACACAAACCAACAGATCCTTCTTGGGAAACACAATCAAGAAAGGAACATTCTCTCCCTAAACAGAAGATGGCATACGGTTCACTAAGTAACAGGCATCGAGAATCACATCACCCCAATAAGAGTGAGGATCATGACTCTGAATCAGAATGGTTCTGGTCACATCGAGTAAATGACGATGTTTGCGCTCGACAACACCGTTCTGCTGAGATGTATATGCACATGATGTATGGTGTACAATGCCAAGAGACCTGAGAAATTCGGATAGCTGTAAAGTGCAAAACTCTAAGGCGTTATCAGAACGCAAATACTTGACAGTAGTAGAAAAGATATTCTTTATCTCACTAATAGATGATTTAATGACATACCCATCCTCAGACTTATTCTTTAGCAAGAAAATCCAAGAAAGTCTATAACAGTCGTCTACAACAACCAGAGAAAAATGGTCTCCCTAGTGATTATGGACACGATTCGAACCCCAAATATTTAAGTGAAGGAGCTCAAACAACTAAGAACTGCTCCTACTTTGACAAGATGGAAACGAATAGAGATGTTGCTTCCCCAGCTACCAAGTCTCGCACTGGAAGGAAGATCGTGCAGAGATTTGTGGGAGGACATGACACCGCTTCTGCAGAGGAAGGTGGCCAAAATGAAAGTGCCACAGATACAGTGATATTGGTCCAATAGGAATAGTAGAGGCACCAGCTTGAGGAAGCTGGACCAATCTGTTGATCCCCGTTGCTCACGGCCACATCCAATCACCCTGCCCATGAGTATGCCTTGAGATACAAGAGAAGAGGGATAAAAAATTGCACGATAATGCAAATCCTTTGTAATCTGACTAATACAAGAGAACAAACCAACAAATCCTTCTCGGGAAACACAATAAAAAAGGAGCATTCTCTCCTTAAACAGAAGATGGCATACGGTTCACTAAGTAACAGACATCGAGAATCACATCACCTTAATAAGAGTGAGGATCATGACTCTGAATCCGAAGGGTTCTGGTGACATCGAGTAAATGATGATGTTTGCGCTCAACAACACCGTTCTGCTGAGATGTATAGGCACATGAGGTCTGATGTACAATGCTAAGAGACCTGAGAAATTCAGATAGCTGTAAAGTGCAAAACTCTAGTGCATTATCAGAACGCAAATACTTGACAGTAGTAGAAAACATATTCTTTATCTTACTAATACATGATTTAGTGACATACCCATCCTCAGACTTATTCTTTAGCAAGAAAATCCAAGAAAGTCTATAACAGTAATCTACAACAGCCAAAGAAAAATGGTCTCCCTAATGATCATGGACACGATTCGAACCCCAAATATTTAAGTGAAGGAGCTCAAACAACTGAGAACTGCTCCGACTTTGATGAGATGGAAACGAATATCGATGTTGCTTCCCCAGCTACCAAGTCTCGCAATGGAAGGAAGATCGCGCAGAGATCTGTGGGAGGACATGACATCGCTTCTGCAGAGGAAGGTGTCCAAAACGAAGGTGTCACAGATACAGTGATATTGGTCCAATAGGAATAGTAGAGGCACCAGCTTGAGGAAGCTGTACTAGTCTGTAGAGCCCCCCTGCTCACGGCCACATCCAATCACCCTGTCTGTGAGTATGCCCTGAAATACAAGAGAAAAGGGATAAATAATGGCACGACAATGCAAATCCTTTGTAATCTGACTAATAGAAAGCAAGTTAATATGAAAATCAAGAGCATATGAAACATTCTGCAGGTTCATGGATGGCGTCAAATGCATCTCCCCCTATCTTGTGATGGGAAAGTGAACCCCATTTGCAATGACAATCCATCTACTTGGGGGTATAGACCTGTAAGACCTGAACTAGGCTCTGTCTCCACACAGATGGCGAGAAGCACCGGAGTCCATGATCCACTCTGTCATATATGCACTGCTACAACCAGTAAAAGCGTATGCGATACCTGAGGAGCTCGAAGATGCTCTACCTGCAGCTGCAGTATTTGTGGATCCTGTAGTGGTAGTGCCGACTGCTGGAGTCATGATTTCCCGTATACGAGAGACAATGTCATCAATGCATGAATTTGCCTGAGGAGCTGTAGTGTCTGAAGGCTCAACCTGCTCCACCACATGAGCAGATGGGGGGTATCCATGCTTTGATAGCATGTGTCCTCAGACTGTCCTGGACGACGACAGTAGGTGTAGGGATCACACTGACGTCCACCACCTCTACCACGTGGACTACGCCCTCTGAATTGAATATAACCTCCTCTGCCACGAGAAGCAACCATCGTTGAGGAAGGCTGTGTGGTAGGAACATGTGGAATAAGAAGTCTGTTGAGACGACTGTAAGCATTCTCCATGGGAGATATGGTCGCCCCAGTAAGGAGCTGTGCTCGTGCAACCTCATACTTTGGGTCAAGTGCAAACAAGAAAACTCTAACCATCGTGGAGTTCTTGTATGCCATCTGCTGCTCTGTGGAGGTCGTAATCAACATGAAGCTATGAAACTTCTCAAACATGCCACAAAGTGAGGAGTAAAACATGTGCAGTGGACGACCATTCTGCTTTGCCCTGTATATGTCAAACTGAAGCTGAAGAATCTTGGTCTCGTTCTTTGCTTGGGCATAAGTGGACCCAGAATACCCACATCACCGTGGTGGTGGGCTGGTTCACACTATCATTGGATAACTTTGTGATGAGGGTCCCGAAGAGCCAAATACGCGCATACGCATCATCTTGCTTCCACGAAGCTTTGTCCCCAATCTTGTCCATCGGCTTTGGCTTTGTCAGAATGTGCTCCTTGTTGCACTGCATAAGGGTCAGAAATTGCATGGATCACAACTCATAGTTGGTCCCATCCATCTTCACGATGGGAGCTGGGCCCTTGAAGGCATCATACGAAGAGAAGATATCACCCTTGTTTTCTTACATGATGAAAGAAGGCCGAAAAACAGAGCTCGACTGGGGAAGTAGAACGATTCGAGCGAGTCTACACAATCATATAAAGGATTGATTATACGTTTGGACTCATATAACCATCCTTTTCAATCCTTGAACCATGCTAGGGTAGGAAAACATGATACAGAGGTTTAAAATCACGTTTTCCGGTCAAAATAAGATCGTTTGAGACTGCAGTTCAGCGTCGAAGAGGAAATAAACCACGTAGAGGCCGTATACGATGCCAGGAGATGTGAGGGGCCGCACAGGAGTAGCGACAGTGGCAGCACCCGCTGCTGTGCGTGGGCGGCGACGTGGATAGATAAGAGAGGGCTACGGGCAGGGTTAGGGCACATGATTCAAGAACTCTGATTTAGGACCGTTGCGTTGATACCATGCGAAGAGAAAAGAATGAATTGTTTATTTATGAAGTCCTAAGGTTCTCTTATATAGGAGAGTAACCTGTTCGTAAATTACATAAAAAAGACAAAGGAAATAAATGATACATAAAAGCCATGAAAGATAACTAATATCTCAACAAGATCACCTCCTTTTCCATTGTAGGGTTAGGGATGCATGTCATAGGATGGAAATCAGGTGGCTGAAAGCGTCTTGCTAGGAGCATTTTTGGAGTAGCATGGGAGCACCAATATACCATGCGAATATTGATCGGATCAATGTGCTTGCGGTGTGCTGGGCCGTTTGGTTAGCCAGGAAATCATTGGTTTTCAAAGGAACGAGACACTATACATAAAATATTCTTGCACATGCTTGTAATATGCATAACCAATGGAAAACATACCTGTAAAAAGCTACCTTTTTCTGAATAAAAAGGAGGTTATGTGGGAGATCACTAACAAGCGATGTTTCTTGCATTTTCATTCAAAAAAGAACATGTGATCATCATCCTCAAGCATCTCCGAGCACCACTGACATGATCCATTGTCCTTCTGAAAGATCATGACTTTTCGATCTCACATTATACTCGATCTTGCCTCATCAACCCTAAGAACACCTTGATCCACATTGGGATCTTCCACCTCCAAAGGTGTCGGAACTCTGTAGAGACAATGAATGGGTCAAAGATCGTAATTGTGCGCATAGATTTCTACTACTTGTGGATCGAGAAACAACCACCCACCCTTGTCCACTAGTCATACCCAATTGTAGGTCTTCCGACCTCAGAAAAAAATCTGCAATAACATTAAAAACTTAACCACCCTTCGATCTAACACTTCCGAAATAAACTAGGGGCACCAACCATCCCTATCCTAGGCCTTTCCAACATTTATCTCACTACTGTTGCCATAGTGAAGCTACGTGGAAAAAATGACAAAGCATGCCACGCCAAGTCCAATCATTGAGCCAAAAATGGAAGCCTCTCCTCTCCCTCCAGAGCCGGTCTAAACAAATGCGAGACCCAAGTATCACCAAACAGGTACCCCTCCAAAAATTTGGAGCGCACATTGTTCCCTCCTACCAAGATAGGTCCATCGATATACTATATACTACGCAAAAATTGTGTCAACAAATTTGAGTCCTAACCCCATCTTCGGGATACCCACTTGGTCAACAAGACCTTGTTTATCTTCTCTAAACTCCTTACCTCAAAGGCATCATTTTCCTTCCCCAACATCATCATCTTCTAGTTCATCAGAGGCATCCTTTGAGTCTCGTTTGCACTTGCCCAAAAAAATGCATCAAACTCTCTTGACGCTATGGAACTTTGACAGGAAGCATGCAAGTAGACATGAAAAACATCTGCATAGCAGAATGGTTCTCCTTTAGAAGAAAGAGATGCCCCCTCTCGATGGACAAGACATTCGCCACCCATCAAATTTCCTCCCCCATCTTTTCAATTACCAGTAACTAGTCACATTTTCTTAATTCTCGACGTACTAGGGGGAAACCCAAGTAGCTAATAGAAAGTGACTCCTCCGAGGCCCAAAAGCCATTGCACACGTCTCAATCTCCCCTCATCCGTCCTAAAAGGGACAAACATTTGATTCTTAATCTCCATACCACATCAAACAGATCGAGGGCAGCAACAATACCCTTTATTGCTCTAGCATCACCTTTGTTGAGAGATATATTTATCTTTCCTTATCTTTTATGTATATCCCATTTCTTTCATCTCCAGTATGTTATTTGTGCTTTAGGGTTTCTCCTATGTATAAGAGAGCTATATGGCCTCATGAATACATAAGTCATTATTTTCTTTCCACATGGTATTAGAGCAGCGGTCTTATATCAGAGCTCTGGAGCTCTAAATCCTCTCCATACCGCCGTCCTCTCCGTCCACCGTTGCCGGCCACCCTCTCGCTGCCGTCGGCTAGCACCTCGTAGCCCCAACCTCTCTCGTCGCAACCATAACCCTACAACGAGACCTGCACCCGTCACTACCACTCCAACGGGCAAGGTTCACGAAAGCGGTATGCGTATGTGTTGGAGTATTCGTGTATGCGCCATATTGAGTTGTAGCAGGGTAAATGGATCCTGGAGGAGATCCATTTACCCCATCCAGTGTTTAGTCCCACATCGTCTAGTGGTGGGACTTGGAGGCTCTGGAGAGGCTATATAAGGAGCCCCAGACCTCCTGTATCCATTGAGAAAGTCAATAGACAAATACGCCCCGTTGAGGGCTTCTCCCGTGGTTTCATCCCGCTCCTCACGGAGTAGGGTTCCACGTAAAATCATGGTGTTCCCATGTTTATCTTTTTGTTCTTATGCTCTGTTTGTCATTCCGAATCCGCTTCCGATTTTCTAACATGGTATCAGAGTGGGTTCGATTCTCGGGATTTTTTTTATGTTCGCTTTTTATTCGAGATCCGATTTCTAATATTGAAGATTGTTCGAGAGGAAAATTATTCTGAGATTTTTTTTGGTCAAAGATCCAAGTTCTAGGGTTCCGTTCTGGAACCCTAATCTTTGTTCAACATCTGTTCAGCATCTTCGAGGGCGACGTTCTGTCCAGGCAGCGGCAATCATTTTCCACGGCGTAGCCGCTTCTCTCCTTCCGATCTCGGTGCTCCCCTCCAAGGCGCAACCTCCTGCCTTCATCGCGAGGCTATTCCGCCTCCTATGTCCAGATCTGGCGGCAGGCGGGCCCTCCGCCCAGGTCGCCTCAACTCGCGACCTACTCCAGCACGAGAAGATGTCCCCAGGCTGCATCCCTCGCCGAGTCCCCAGGCAGCGCTCGCGACCAAGCCGATCAAACCGCACCCGACCCTATTCAGCACCTTTGGCGGCACTCCAGAATGAAGAAGCCCCCCATCGCCAGGCGCATCTCCTTCCGCTTCCTCACGCGAAGTCCAGATCGTTGCAGAGGCGATCATCATCTTCATGCGCGCAGGCGGCGCGCGTGAGAAGCGCCCTCACGTTAACACCCTCGAGCTGGCGCCGCCCTCCTGCAACATCGCAAACCCCACGCGCGGCATCTGAATCAGGGGCGGCGCAACCCAACGTGCTTCAGCCCCTCGCGCGCCTCCCCCTTGGTATCCAGTGGAGGCGACGAGATCCCCACCCCCCTCCCTTGGCGGCGGCGCATGAAGAAAAAGGGGAGGTAGAGGTATCGTGCGTGGATAACCCTAACAGGGGGGCGTCTTTAAAAAAAAAATTGACGTCTTTTTATGAGCCCATGTGCGGTTGATTAAAAAAAAAGGAGGGAGAGTTATTTATTAGTAAAAGAGAGAGGGAATGAATAAAGCAAAAAGGGGAGAGAGACAGTCCTGTGTAAAAAAAAGAGAGGTATTTATTTCGAAAAAAAAGGCTACGTACAAGAAAAAAAGCCGTACGCGAAATTTCAAAAAAAAAAAGCAAAAAGGCGCGTACATTTGAAAAAGCCGTATGCAAATTGCAAAAAAAAACGATGATCAAAAGCCGAAAAAAAACAACGGCTTAAAAAAATGTTTCGAAAAAAAAAATTGAATGTTTTGAAAGCCAACAAATGTAATCGGCTAAGTGGTTTTTGTTTTATCCCCATCATTGTTGTCTTCTCCCAACTTAGTCGATGTTCATTTTCCGACAAGTATGGGAGAAAGGGGGAGTATATGTAGAGTCACAGGTCTGTTCATGATCCAGATTCCAGATTCAGATGCCAGTCTCCAGACCAACCAGTTGATCAAACTCTGCGGCGGTTGTTCAGACTCGACGATCATTGTTTCCGAGTCTCCAGTTTCAGACATGCACGAGTGTGTGGTCATTTTTCAGATGAGCATATGTTGCCATCATTGTCAGAGGTCCCCATCATTCTTCTTATTGTCGGCCAGAGTTTTCATGTGAGACATAGGGACTCCAGAGCAGAGGACCATTCCTTTGAGGGCAAGGGTTTTCATGTGGTATGATAGGTACACCAGAGCAGTGCACCATTCTCTGAGCCAGTTGGGAGAGACCCAGTTCTTCGACGAGGAGACTTCAGGCGCAAGTTCAGACTCAATGGTCAGGTCCCGAGTCTTCAGTTGACTCACACTCCAGCCTGTTCATCCTCCTCACCTGCACGACATGAGAAGCAACGTCCTCGGCTGCAGCAATGTGCACGTTGGGTTGATATTGTCCGTAGTGTCCTGTAGCGTTGAGTTGAGTCTCTTTATGTTTGTCCAAGCTGAGCATTGCATGCTCCAGCTTGAGGGGGAGTGTTGGAGTATTCGTGTATGCGCCATATTGAGTTGTAGCAGGGTAAATGGATCCTTGAGGAGATCCGTTTACCCCATCCAGTGTTTAGTCCCACATCGTCCAGTGGTGGGACTTGGAGGCTCTGGAGAGGCTATATAAGGAGCCCCAGACCTCCTGTATCCATTGAGAAAGTCAATAGATAAATACGCCCCGTTGAGGGCTTCTCCCGTGGTTTCATCCCGCTCCTCACGGAGTAGGGTTCCACGTAAAATCATGGTGTTCCCATGTTTATCTTTTTGTTCTTATGCTCTGTTTATCATTCCGCTTCCGCTTCCGATTTTCTAACAGTATGCGTTCGGACAAGTCACCGAATACTGAATAAGCGATATGCAGGGGCATATGCAGGGTATATGCAGCTCTACGCACTTTTCTAATTTTTAATTTAAAAATAAATAAATATCTATGAAAAACAGTACCACTAGATTTATGTATCTTAGTGGAGTTAAAGAAGATCTAAGAAAAATGGTTCATGTTAGATGGGTGTGTATATGCTTTTAATTGCTCATATTTAATCATAAAAAAATATTTACCAAACTCCAGATTTTAGATGATTTGTAATAACAAAGCTTCAATACACACACATTTACTACATGAGCAAAACCTCAATCGACATATATAAAAATATTCGACGATAAATTGCATATACTCATGAAAACAATACATGAGAAAAATATAAAACATTTGTTAGAGTATTTGGTAGTGCGCCATGTTGAGTTGTAGCAGGGTAAATGGATCCAGGAGAAGATCCATTTACCCCATCCAGTGTTTAGTCCCACATCGTCCAGTGGTGGGACTTGGAGGCTCTGGAGAGGCTATATAAGGAGCCTCAGACCTCCTGTATCCATTGAGAAAGAGAAAGTCAATAGACAAACACGCCCCATTGAGGGCTTCTCCCGTGGTTTCATCTCGCTCCTCACGGAGTAGGGTTCCACGTTAAATCCCGTTGTTCTTTGATGTTTATCTTTATTCCATGTTTATGCTTCCGCTTCCGATTTTCTAACATGGTATCAGAGCGGTTCGATTCTCGAGGATTTGTTCTTGAGGATTTATTTTTTATGTATTATTCGAGATTCGATTTTGATGTTGTTATTCTAGAAAACCATTCATGGTTTGAGATTTGGATTATTCAAGTTCTAGGGTTTCTATCGAAACCCTAACTTTTGCCTAGTTCATCATGGGCCATGTTCACGACCGCCATTCTGTTACTTCTCCGGTTCCAGCCGCGTTGCGCAGACGGCATGTTGCCCTTTTCAGGCACAGGCGGTGCAATCCTGATGTCCATCTCTGTCTGCTTCGCGCGGTGCTCGTACCGCACCTCCTGAGAAGCCCTCCTGCAAGGCGGTATCAGGCCCTATCTTCTCATGCAAGAGCAACAACAAGGGCCAAACTTGGTACAGGAGCGACATCAAGGCCCTCTTTCGTCGGCGCACCACCACAACACCATCGATGGCGTGCACACCCTCCAGAGAAGCCGCAGGCGACGGCTTCCCTCCCAGCAACAGGCGGCACAGGTGCTGCGCAAGATACCTCCCAGTCAACCCCCTTCGCGCATGCGGCGATGCCGCACCATTCCTGTCCAGGCGCCCAGAATTCTTGGAGTCTTGGCAACGCCGCCAACTGCTCTCGATCTCGCACTTCAGGCGGCGCGCAGGCGCATCTCCTGACGCAAATCATCCAGCGACCCGCAGAGCCCAAGCGCGCTCTATCGGCAGAACCCCTCGGCTCCGCACGAATAAACCTCCAGGCTCTCCAGCAGCGCCCAACGACGCCCCAACAGCCTCCAGGCTCTCCCTAAGCACCCAGGCGACCGCACACGTCATCCAGGGGCCCAGGCGGCGGGATCGTTTGCTCCAGGTCCAAGCAATACGCGCAGGCGGAGCCCCCATGCCCCTCTCCAGTTCCGCCACGCGCTCATCGACCGTCAGGCGGCGAAGGGGCCCCCAGGAGCGCGTGTTCTCTTCCCCTCCCGACTCGCCTCCAGCCCAGGCGGGGCTCTCGGCGCAAGGCGGCGCACCTCCATCCCTTCCCATGCGCGATTGCGGCGGCATCCCCTGTTGGGGTCGGGGTCTTTCACGAAGGGGATCCCACACAGGGAACCCTAGTGGCTCCCTTTATGTTTTAAGTCCAAAGGCCGTGACTTAATGAGAATTTAAAAAAAAAAGGGAAAAGAAAAGGGAGGGAGAGCCCAACTGTGTGGGCTAAAAAAAAGGGGGGGGGCGACATTGAAAAAAAAACATATGCGAAAAAAAATGATGCATAGCAAAAAAAAAGAGCTGTGATTTTTTTTTAAAAAGGGAGGCCGAGGTTTGTTTTAAAAAAATAAAAAAAAGAGGTGGATTGATTTAAAAAAAAGACGCGTACATCTAGAAAAAGCCGTACGTAAATTCAAAAAAAAAATTTGCAAAGCCGTAAAAAAAGAGTTAAACGGCTTATAAAAAAATGTGACGGCTTAAAAAATTTTTGAAAAGCTGCAAGAAATGTTTCGAGGATATTCATGTTGTATTTACCCCCTATTTATCTTGTCTTCTCCCAACTAAATCGCCATCTATGTTTTCCGACAAGTATGGGAGAAAGGGGGAGTATATATGTAGAGTCACAGGTATGTTCTATTCTTCCAGATTCAGATTCAGATGTCAGACCAGCCATTCGTTCAGACTCTACAGCAGATTATTCAGACTCGACGTTCAAGAGTTTCCGAGTCTCCAGTTTCAGATACGCATATGTTTGCGGTCATTGTCAGATCATTGTCAGATGAGCATATGTTGCCATCATTGTCAGAGGTCCCCATCATTCTTCTTGTTGTCAGCCAGAGTTTTCATGTGAGCCATAGGGACTCCAGAGCAGAGGACCATTCCCTATGCCATATGTTGGCAAGGGTTTTCATGTGGTATCATAGGTACACCACAGTAGTGCACCATTCTCTGAGCCAGATGGGAGAGACCCAGTTCTCCGACGAGGAGACTATTTTCAGACTCCATTTTCCAACGACCGTGGACTCTGACGAGGATTGCACAGCCACGACCATTTTTTCAGTTCGGCCCTTTTCAGAGATGGAGCAGTTGTCCACATTATTGTGGCGGGCCAGAGTACTCCGACGAGGAGACTTATTTTCCAGTTGCAGTGACTCTGACAGGCGCAGTTCAGAGCACATGCTCTCCGACGAGGAGATTCAACTGACTCACACTCCGGCTCGTTCTTCCTCCTCACCTGCACGGCATGAGAAGCAACGTCCTCGACTGCAGCAATGTGCGCGTTGGGTTGATATTGTCCGTAGTGTCTTGTAGCATTGAGTTGAGTTTCTTTCTGTTTGTCCAAGCTGAGCATTGCATGCTCCAGCTTGAGAGGGAGTGTTAGAGTATTTGGTAGTGCGCCATGTTGAGTTGTAGTAGGGTAAATGGATCCAGGAGAAGATCCATTTACCCCATCCAGTGTTTAGTCCCATATCGTCCAGTGGTGGGACTTGGAGGCTCTGGAGAGGCTATATAAGGAGCCCCAGACCTCCTGTATCCATTGAGAAAGAGAAAGTCAATAGACAAACACACCCCATTGAGGGCTTCTTCCGTGGTTTCATCTCGCTCCTCACGGAGTAGGGTTCCACGTTAAATCCCGTTGTTCTTTGATGTTTATCTTTATTCCATGTTTATGCTTCCGCTTCCGATTTTCTAACAACATTGCATATACATAATGGTGTAATGCATTGCAATTGTATACAAATGCATGCCATATTCTTACAATTGAATAAAGGAAGAGGCAAAGCTACGGAATTAAGGACTTGAATGAGAAGATCGAAAAGTTGGAGTTGCTGGAGCAGTATACGGGGTATATGCGGGATATGCGGAGCATTATGCGGACCGTGTATGCATGGAGGGCACATAATGCACTGATTCATGAAATCGGTACGGTCTGCATGCCGCACGAGCATATGCGGCCGCATATGCAGTCTGTGCGACCGATTTCATGAACATTGCTAGCATGTCCCTCCTTTGCAGCAGCAAGGTCTCCACGACCCCTCCCTCGCCACTAGGACCTGTACAACCCCCTCTTTGCGATGCCCCTTCCCTTACTACAACCCCCGACATCGCCCAGGGTCCCATGGACCTCCAGGCTTCTTCTCTCAGGGATTGTGCAAGGTCTGATTTTGACTGGAAAATGGTGATTTTAGACGTATAAATTTTAGAGATATTATTATGTCTATATACTATTTTTACAATTTATATTTATTTCTTCAATTTTATGTAATTTATCCATGGACTTCTCCTATATATAAGTGAGTCCTAGGGTTCTTTGGTATATAATATAATTGATCATTTTCCCCAACATGCTATCAGAGCGGCGGTCCTAGACCGGAGCTCTTGTACCAAAAAATTCTAGCCTCCCGTCGTCGCCCACTGCGGCACCCTCTGCCTCCCAGCCGTTGCCTGCGGTTGCTGTCGCTTCACCGTTGCCTTCAATGATGCTAAAGGCGCCTCCAATTTCCACCTGGATTGCTCGTGCTACCTATTGCCACATCTTCTTCAAGTAGCTGCCGTGTTTTGCAGCGGAGGTCGTTGATGGGATTGGTTGCATCTAAGTCTATACATGCAACCATTTCCCCGTATGCTTGGTAGACGAATCTTCTTTTGGTCTACAAACCCTAGTTTTTGCTCAATTCGGCAGTATGTCAGAAAACATGGTTGACATCCCTGCTACATGCGCTTTCTGAGGTCCATCATCGATTCAAGATGGACGGGACAACTTATGAATTATGGACCATGCAGTTCATGAGCCTCACGCAGTCTACATGTAAGAAACATATTCTTTCCGCGAAGGAGCTGGTTGAGAAAACTGGGATGAACGCCTCATGGGAGGCGGGCGATGCCTATGCACGTGTTTTGTTATCAGGTACATTGACTATAAAGATCGCCAATGACGTTTTACATTAGCCCACTACTAAGGCGATGTGGAACATTCTCGTGGTCACCTATTCTTTTTTTTTGACGCTCAAAAGAGGGGGAAATACTCGACGGTGTTCACCCCAATATATTGAAAACCAAAAGTAAAGAGTTTTTACAGAATAGGTAAAGAAGTAAAACAAAAGGGACTACCCGAATGGGTAGCCGAAAGCAATGGATCCCCCATATTACCGCAACCATCCTAGCCGACGGTGGTCACCTATTCTCAAGTATGGAATGAGACGAAAATCCTGCAACTACAACATGCCATTTTCAAAATTAAACAGAATGAAGGTCCTCTTCATTCTCTAAACACGTCTCTTCGCAGCATGTTCGAGAAGCTCCACAGTTTTATGCCTCTTGCTGCTACCCTCGAGCAACAGAAGGCATACAGGAATACCACTACGGTTGGCGTACTTCTAGCAGCACTTGATCCAGAGTATGATGCTGCTCGGTCACTGATATTTGCAAATGCTACTATTACTCCCATAGAGGAGGCCTACCGTATGCTCAACATGATCACTGTCCCATTTTCTATCTCCAGCCAGACCTCTTCTGTGATGGCCACCTCCCGTGGTAGGGGAGGCTCTTCTCAGTTTCGTGGTCATGGACCTCGTGGTAGAAGAGGTCGTATTCGTCAGCTGTACACATATTATCACCGTCCAGGACACTCAGAGGATACATGCTACTCCAAGCATGACTTTCCCGGATATGCACGTGTAGCTGAGCAGGCTGAGCCCCCTGTTGCTCTTACATCTGATCAGAGGTTTGATGACTTTGTGGCTCGACTACATGAGATACTGCCGCTTGCTGGTTTTCATGCTTCCTCGCCTGCTTCGTGAGGCCATTCAGATATTGCACCCTCTGCTTCTGCCAGTACCTCAGGTAGCATATACACTCTTACTGGTTGTTATAGATGTTGGAGTATTTGGTTGTGCACCACATGAGTTGTAGATGGGTAAATGGATACCTCCAGGATCCATTTACCCCATCCCAGTGTTTAATCCCACATCTACCAGTGGTGGGACTTGGAGGCTCTGTGAAGGCTATATAAGGAGCCCCAGACCTCCTGTATCCAGTGAGAAAAAAGGAATGCAACATATGGCCCTTCAAGGACTTCTCCCGTGGTTTCATCCCGCTCCTTAGGGAGTAGGGTTCCATGTAAAAATCTGTCTTCCATGTTTCATATTTCTTTTTCTTATGCTTTGTTTATCAATTCTGCTTCCGCATTCTCTATTTTCTAACATGGTATCAGAGCGGGTCAATTCTCAAGGATTTTTTCCAGTTCTTTCTTTCTTTTTGTTGTTCGAGAGCATGTCCGATTATTATTTGAAGATTATTCATTGTCATTCATGTTTGCGGTCAAGAAGAGTTTGAGGGTTTCTTTTGAAGCCCTATTTCTGCGCCTTTGAAAGTTCGATAATCTGATCATCTTCAGATTCTGCAAGCAAGTCGATTTTGAGGAGAACATGTTACTATTCCAGGTTTCCTCTGGCCACTCTCTCCTGGCCGACTTCCATGCAACATGGGGCCTCGATGATTCCTCCTTCTTTCTTCCAGGCAGCCCCTGTACCACCTCCTGTATGCGGCGAGACCGCATGTCTGGGTTTCCTGCGCGATCTCCCGACCTCCAACCCCAGCGATACCGCCCCTTGCACATCTCTCCTCCGCACGCTCCTCTCTAGTCCAAGCGACGACAACAACAGATCTGTGCTGCGTTCCTCCTGATCCAGGCGATGGCTCCTCCCATCGCGCCATACAACGTCTTGGAGGTGCATCGTGGAAGCCAACTGCATCTGGCGGCGCAAGTCCATCAATGAATCTCCTCGTCTCCAGGTTGCGGCCTCCCAACCTCGCGAAAACTCTAGAGGCGGAGCCCTCCATCTCTCTCGCGGCTCCAGGCAGAGCCCTCCGGCCTCCTCCCTCGCGACGACTCAGGCGCACCTCGTCGCCCCTCAAGCTCTTCCTTCCTACGTAGCTACAAACTCCTGGCGATGACGACACATGTTGTACTCCAGATCACCAGCTGCAGGCGCTCCCCACAGGTAACAACAACAAGGCCATGGGAGCGGCGGCCTCGTGTTTTGACGAAAAGGGTTCCCACGAAGGGAACCCTAAATAATGGGAACCCTAGTCATTGGAAATAAAAAAAGGAAGCCCCGATTGCCCTTTAAAAAAAGATTGGGTGGGGTTATTATAAGGCCCAAGTGGGCTACGACTGGTTTGTTTAAAAAAGAGAGGAGAGGATCATAAAAAAATACGAGAAAAAAATTCAAAAAAAAGAGAAGGGAGAAAAGCAAAAAAGGTCAATGGCTTATTTGTAAAAAAAAGAGAGAAAAAAGAAAAAAAAGAAAAGGGAAAAAATTGCAAGGAAAGCCGAAGGAAAATTGTGATACGGCTTATTGATGTTTTGTAACCCTATTTTATTGTCTTCTCCTAACTTGGTCGATGTTGATTTTTCGACCACTATGGGAGAAAGGGGGAGTATTGTATAGAGTCACAGGTCTTGTTCCAGATTTAGATGTCAGATTCTCCAAGACCGGTCAGATGTTCAGACTCTACAGTTTCTCAGATGTTCAGACTCGACGTCAGATATTTCCGAGTCCTCAGTTTCAGACATACACATATATGCGGTCTTTTCAGATGTGCACTTGTATGCCTTCATTTGTTGTGGTCCCCATCATTCTTGTTGTTTCGGCCAGAGTTTTCATGTGAGACTTAGGGACTCCAGCGTAGAGGACCATTCCCTATGCCATATTGGCAAGATCATGAGGTATTATAGGGACTCCAGAGTAGGGTACTATTCTCTGTGCCAGATGGGAGAGACACAGAGTACTCCGACGAGGAGACTCATTTCAGTTGCAGTGACTCTGACAGGCGCAGTTCAGAGCACTTACTCTCTGACGAGGAGATTCAGTTGACTCACACTCCAGCCCGTTCATCCTCCCCACCTGCACGGCATGGGAAGCAACGTCCTCGACAACAACCGACAGTTGTGCGCGTTGAGTTGATATTGTCTGTAGTGTCATGTAGCGTGAGTTGAGTTTCTTTTTGTTTGTCCAAGCTGAGCATTGCATGCTCCAGTTTGAGGGGGAATGTTGGAGTATTTGGTTGTGCGCCACATGAGTTGTAGATGGGTAAATGGATATCTCCAGGATCTATTTACCCCATCTCAGTGTTTAGTCCCACATCTACCAGTGGTAGGACTTGGAGGCTCTCTGTGGAGGCTATATAAGGAGCCCTAGACCTCCTGTATCCAATGAGAAAAAAGGAATGCAACATATGGCCCTTCGAGGCCTTCTCCTGTGGTTTCATCCCACTCCTTAGGGAGTAGGGTTCCACGTAAAAATCTGTCTTCCATGTTTCATATTTTACCCACTTAATGGTCTAGTGGTAGTACAGTGTGTCTACCACACAAAAGACCAGGGTTCAAATCCCACTGTTGCAGTGGTTGCGTTAGGTAGTCGACGGCCAGCGTAAAAAATAGTCGAATCTTTCAACATGGATTTGAGCAAGAATCCATGTAGCCGACCCTACTTATAGTGGGAGAAGGCTTAGTACATTTTTTAGAATCGATATTATAGAATGGATTATGGATTCTGGGGTGTCCCATCACATGTGTGTAGACATGAGTCTGTTTGCGAATGCAGGCATATTCCCCCTAGCAGATCGGTTATCATAGCTGTTGGGACTCATTCTTCAGTTGCAAAATATGGGGAGATCAGTTTGACGCCGTCGATGCGTCTGCAGAATGTGCTACATGTTCCTGATTTTCCATGAATTTATTGTCTATTAGTCAGATTACAAAGGATTTGCATTGTCATGCTATTTTTAATCCATCTTCCCTTGTATTTCAGGACATTCTACGGGCATGGTGATTGGGTGTGGCTATGAGCAAGGTGGCCTCTATGGACTGGTCCGTACTCCATATGGTGGTATATCTTCTAATCCTACAGGATCAGTATCTCCATTTATGTGCCACATGCGCTTTGGTCACCTCCCTCTTCAGAAGATGTGTCACGTTCTTCCTCAAATCTCACCTCGCTCATCCTTCCAGTGTGAGGCATGTCAGTTAGGAAAGCATCACCGGTCTGTTTTTCCTAGTCGCCAGGGTCGAAATAGTAGCTCCTTCTTTGAGTTGATTCGTGTAGATATTTGGGGTCCGAGTCATGTACCCGATCACCAGTGACACATATTTTATCTAGTGGCTGTAGATAATCACTCGTTTGTCATGGGTTTTCTTATTAAGAACAAATATGAGGTTGTGAATGTGATAACATCTTATCAATGAAATAAAGAATATTTTTTCTTCTACAATCAAATTTGTGCGAACTGACAATGCATTGGAATTTTGTACTCTTGCACTCTCATAGTTCTTCTTACCTCGTGGTATTGTTCATTAAACTTCATATGCCTACATGATTCAACAAAATGGTGTTGCAGAACCTAAACGTCACCACTTGATGTTACTCGAACCCTTCTCATTCAGAGTTGTGTTCCACATTCATTTTGGGGTGATGCAGTGCTTACTGCTTGTTATCTAGTAAATCACATGCCCTCATCTGTACTGGGTGAAAAAATTCCTTTCTCACTTGCCTTTCTCGAGAATGATTTGTTCTCACTCACTCCTCGTGTATTTGGCTCAGTTGCCTTTGTACATTATTTGTCTCCTGGTCCTGACAAGCTCTCTTCTAGAGCTGTCAAATGTTTTTTTGTTGGGTACTCCAAGATACAGAAGGGATATAGATACTATGATCCATTGTGTAGGAAATATTAGGTCAGTGCTGATGCCATATTTTTTGTCGGTGATGTATTTTTTTTCCTATAGGAGATAGATTGACTTCATCTGATTTAGATAATGGAGGTCTACATGCCACCTCCTCCTATAAGCCCATCACCACCTCCCGCTGCACCCGTTGCTCCACCTCTACCGCCTCTTGTACCACCACCACCACCACTTACTACCCTTGCTCAACCCTTGCCACGTTTATATACTTGTCGGCCGACTTTGTCTCATGGTCCTCGCCCTTCATCCAGCACGCCTCAGGTTTGTTCTGAATGCATTGTTTCTACTTATGGGTCTGGAGATGTGTTTGAGCAGGAATCTTCGTAGGAGGCTAGCATACATATTGAGGAGATCCCCAATGACATAGATGCACCTATTGAACTTCGGAAGCAAAGGCGTACGTGTGCATTGTATACTCTCGCTTCCCATATTTCTTTTGATCACCTGACAAGGGATTTCAGAAAGTTTGCAGTTGGTCTATCTACTATGGAGATTCCACAGACTTATCAGGAGGCCTTGAGAGATAGTCAGTGGCATCTTACCATGGAAGAGGAGATGACCACGCTATAATCGTGAGGCACTTGGAGCTTGGTCCATGCTCCTTCTGGAGCATCTATTATCAGTGACGTCTTACCATGGAAAAGGAGATGTCCACGCTATAATCGTATGGCACCTGGAGCTTGGTCCATGCTCCTTCTGGAGCATCTATTATCAGTTGCAAGTATATGTTTACTGTCAAACACCATGCAGATGGAAGCGTTGATCGTTACAAGGTCAGATTAGCTGCACATGGGTTTACTCATACCTATGAGGTGGACTATCTGGACACATTCTCCCCAGTTGCTCGCCACTTCACACTTTGAGTTCTCCTCGTTGTACTTGTGGTACGTGGTTGGTCTTTATTTCAACTTGACGCCAAAAATGCATTTCTATATGGAGATCTACATGAAGAATTCTACATGCAACATCTTCCGGGGTTTGCTGTTGAGGGAGTGTCGGCAGGTTTGTAGACTTCACAAGGTCATCTATGGCCTTAAGTAGAGTCAAATGGTCTTGTTCCAGAAGCTCTCAGATCTGATTGAGAAGTAGGGATTCGAGAGATCAAATGCATACCATTCGTTGTTTGTTGAGAGGGCCCACAAAGGTACGGTTGTTATTATGGTCTATGTTGATTATATCCTTGTTACATGAGATGCTGCGCATGGGATCGTAAAGACAAAATAATTTCATTGTAAACAGTTTGTCACCAAGGATCTTGGCACCCTACGGTACTTTCTAGGGTTAGAGTTTGCCAGAAATCAACATGGCCTTGTGATGACCCAAAGAAAATACGTTACAGATATGCTATTCGAGACATGCATGATTGGGTACCGACCTTCCACTACTCCTATGGATCCGAGCATGAGGCTTACGATGACGATACACAAGAGGTGGATAAGTGAAGATATCGAGAATTGGTGGGAAAGCTACTTATGTTACCATCACTAGGCTAGACATCTCATTTGCTGTTAGTCGGATCAGTCAGTTTATGGAGTAACCCAGATAGGTACATATGGATACAATCATATGATCTTGAGGTACTTGAAATCATCTCTAGGTGCAGGATTTTTGTTCAGAAAAGGGACACCCCTCACTATCACAGCTATCACAGATGTAGACTACGCAGGATGTCCCAAGGACACGAAGTCCACCTCAGGCTTTGCTGGATTTGTTGGCGGCTCTTTAGTGTCCTGGAAGAGCAAGAAGCAGACCGTGGTTGCCATGTCTAGTGCTGAATCAGAATATAGAGCTACGACACAAGGGAGCACATTGATGATGTGGGTCCGAGCTTTTTTAGCTGACTTATAGATTGATGTGCCACTTCCTAAGCAATTACAATGTAATAATCAAGCATCCTTATTTATTGCAAATAATCCTGTTTTTCGTGAGAGAACTAAACATATTGAAGTGGATTGCCATTATATACGGAACATGATTCAGAAAGGTTTTATTTCTACTTCCCATGTAAGCTTAAGTGAATAAACTGCAAGCATTTTCACCAAGGCCTTACTCAGATGGCCCTTTCAGAAGTGTACATCCAAGATGCTCCTTCTTGAGGGGGAGTGCGGATATATTATTATGTATATGTATTGTTTTCACAATTTATATTTATTTCTTCCATCTTATATAATTTACCCATGTGCTTCTCCTCTATATAAGTGAGTCCTAGGGTTCTTTGGTATAATACAATTGATCATTTTTCACAGCATAAATCACCCCACCGGCCTTAGAGTGGACATGGAATTGATGGGATTGGTTGTGGTATAAGTTTGCACTCACAATCAATTCCTGTATGATTGTGTACACACATTCAGATTGGTCTACATCCCTAGTGGAGTATGTTTTCGGCCTAATTTTCATCATGTCAGAGATCAAGGGTGATGCGCCTCCTCCTACGTCTATGCCACCTCCGGTACCTACAGGTGATAGGTTGACTCCGTCTGACTCTGGAGAAGAGGTAAATGTGCCTCCTCCTCCTATGGCTATGCCACATGTAGTACCTACATCACCTATAGTTGTGTATGCGCTCCGAGTCAATCCTGTCAGGGGTCTCTCCACTCTCTGGGACCCAGATGGTTGAGCTGAACTGGTGACACACCCGACAAGTGCTCCTCCTAAGGTAGTCGCTGGAGATGAGCGAGCACTGCGGGAAGGGAAACCCCGTTTGTACAAAGCTGCCCATAAGAATCGCTAATCCACCGTGTCGTAGGCCTTGGAGAAGTCTACCTTGCACAAGACACCCTTCACCCGTCTGTGCTTTAGTCGGTGACTATTTCGATAGTCATGGCAAAGCTATCAACAATTTGTCTATTAGGGATGAAAGTCGACTGCAAAGGGGAGATGATATGATCCATTACCCTGCTCATCCTAATGGTGAGAACCTTCGCAATAATGAGATAGCTTGCATTAGAAAGCACAATAGGTCTAAAGTCTTCAACTCTATCGGGCACCTCCTTCTTTGGGACCAAGAAAATAAATGCTTTGTTAAGTCTCTTTAAGCCCGCATCACCAAGGGTAAATTCCTTAACTACCTCACTACCAAGAAGTGGCCAAAATTCTCTGAAGAAAAAGATGAGGAAGCCATCTGGGCTTGGAGCACCATCTGCATTCAGGTTCCAAATGACATTCTTCACCTCCTCAGATGTGAAACTCTGCTCGAGATGGACGGCGTGTGCCTCGGATACGCGGGGTGCCCCTGGCCAGTCTACATCCACTGCCTGCGCTCCTGCGTCCTTGAGAACTCGTGGAAATGATCAGCAATAGCCCTACCCATCTCACGATCGCCTTCCACGTGTTTACCATTCACTACAATAGACCGAAATAGGTTGTGGCGACATCTTCCACATTCCATCTCGAGATGGATGGCCTTGGAATGTTCCAAAAGATCTTCTCAAAACTTATTTTGTAGATGGAGGGAATATAGATCACAAGTAGATGTACACATTATATCAAACTGGATTAAAAGCTACCAAGCTTATTCGATCAAGAATGCCGTTAACCTCAACTGTTGTAGGAAAAAGATGGAGGAAGCCCATGGATCATGGATTCGGGATGTTTAAAGCATATGACATGGGATAAGAAGTTATTTACCACCATGGAACGTAAAGGAGGTTCAGTCAAATTTGGGAACAACCACAAGGGCCGTATTTATAGGTATTGGTCAAGTTGATAAGGGTAAATCTACTCTTGAACATGCTTCTTTAGTTAATGGTTTAAAGCATAACTTAGTGTAAGTCAAGTTTGTGATAAAGGTTTTAATGTTTTGTTTCCATCAATTTGCTTTAAAATTCTAGATGAATCTAGTCATGAACCTTTGCTAATTGGAAAAAGGTTTAAAGATATTTATGTTGTTGAGTTTAACAAAGATAATGCTTATGATTGCTTAGTTGCTAGTAGTAATGAGATTAATTTGTGGCATATAAGACTAGGTCACTTACAACCCAAGTACATAAACAAGTTGATAGTAAGTGGACTACCTATCACTAGTGTTGGGAAAAATCGAAGAGTTGTTTATTCCTGCGAACCCTAGGCTCTCTTATATAGAGGAGAGACCTATGGGTAAATTACATAAGATGGATACAAAGAAATAAAATAAAGAAAAGGTACACAGAGAACATAATAATATCTCTACACTCCCCCTCAAAATGGAGCATAGATGTCAATCATGCTCAGCTTGGGAGAACACTCTGAAATGGCCCTCTGAGCAATGTCTTGGTAAAGATATCTGTCGTTTGCTCTCCTGAACTGACATGGGAGGTAGAAATCAAGCCCTTCTGAATCATATCTCTAGTATAATGGCAGTCTACCTCAATATGCTTCGTTCTTTCATGGAATGCAGGATTGTGTGCAATGAATATGGCAACCTGATTATGACATTGTAATTGCATGGGTAAAGGTACATTTATATGCAAATCTGCTAGCACTGCTCGAACCCGCATCATTTCTATGCTTGCTTGTGCCATAGCCCTATACTCATATTTCTCACTTGATCTAGCCACAACTGTTTGTTTCTTACTTTTCCAAGAAACAAGAGAACTGTCAACGAACACCGTAAAGCCCGAAGTAGACTTCCTATCCTTAGGACACCCTGCATAGTCTGCATTAGCACATACAGAAACAGAAAGATTTGCTCCTTTCCTGAATAGTAATCCTGCACCTGGAGAAGATTTTAGATATCTCAATATCATATACATACATATATATATATAGCATCCATATGCACCTGTCGGGGCTGTTCCATGAACTGACTAACCCGACTCACTACAAAAGAGATATCAGGTCTAGTGATAGTAACATAGAGAAGCTATCCCACCATCTCTGTATATCATCTCCTGTCAACCTCATCTGTATCATCATCATATAACTTCATGCTAGGATCCATATGAGTAGTAGATGGTCGACACCCAATCATGCCCGTCTCAACAAACATGTCTTTAAGATACTTCCTTTGGGTCATCACATGACCCTGCGCATTCTTAGCAAACTCTAACCCTAAGAAACACCTTAGGGTGCCAAGATCCTTAGTAAAAAAACTGATGACCCAGAAATTCTTTTGCCATCTTTATCCCCTGCACATTATCTCCTGTAACAAGTATATCATCAACATAAAACATGATAGCAACAGTACCTCTGGTGTTCTCTGCACAAACAGTGAATGGTCTGCATTTGACCTCTTGAACCCCTGCCTTTCTATCAGATCCGAGAGCTTCTGAAACCATGCCCTTGGACTTTTCTTAAGGCCATATATTTCCTTATGGAGTCTACAAACCTGCTTACACTGCCCCTCAACAACAAACCCCGAAGGCTGCTGCATGTAGACTTCCTCTTGTAGATCTCCATACAAAAACACATTCTTAATGTCTAGCTGAAACAAAGGTCAATCATGTACCACAACAACTGAAAGGACATGTAGAGTTGAGCGACGAGCAACTGGAAAGAACATGTCCATATAATCCACGTCGAAAGTCTGAGTAAATCCTCATGCCACCAATCTTGCCTTGTATCGATCAAGGCTCCCATATGCATGATGTTTAACAATAAGCACCAATTTGCAACCGACAACAGATGCCCCAGGAGGAGCAAATACCAAACTCCAGGTATCACGTGATTGCAGAGCAACCATCTCTTCCTCCATAGCTAAACGCCAACGAATATCCTTCAAGGTCTCCTGATAATTCCGTGGAATGTCCATGGCAGATAGAGCAACTGCAAATCTCTGGAATTCTTCTGTTAGACAATGAAAGGAGACCTGGGAAGCAAGTGGATAGGAAGCACATGCGTGCTTTTGCTTCCGAACTACAAGGGGTAAATCTAGGTCATCGGGAACCTCCTCCATCCGTGGGCTAGTCTCCTATAATTGTCCCTGCACATATACATCTCCAGACCCATTGTTAGAAACATTGTTATTAGAACAAACCTGAGGCATGCTGGATGACGGACGATGACCATGAGCAGATGCAAGCCGACGAGTATAGAATTTTGGTAAATGGGCACATACGACTGTGTAGAAGGAGGTGGAGGGCGTGATGGTGGTGGTGGAACAACATGCACATGTAGAAGAGATGACAGGCTCGTAGGAGATGGCATGTAAACCTCATCATCAGAGTTAGATGAAGCCAACCTGTCACCTGTAGGGAAGAAATACATCACAGACTCAAAAAATATCACATCAACGCTGATATAATATTTCCTGCGTAATGGATCATAGCACCGGTATCACTTCTGAGTCCTGGAGTACCCAACAAACACACATTTGACAGCTCTAGGAGAGAGCTTGTCAAGACCCGGGGCCAACTGGTGGACGAATGCAATGTTGGACATGCAAGCCTATGACGAGCCATTATTCAATAAATGTTATTGCAAATATCATTCCTTGATTTGAAATGAAGAATAATTAATTTTCATAATAGGTCCCTTGGTACAATTAGGATTATGTACCATGGCCATCTTAATGATCATACAACTGTTGATTCAAATGTTGGATCATATAGGCTGGTGCTTGGATGATATCTAAAGAGTTAGATTGAGGACTCTCTGAGGACATTCATATGAAGTTGCCCCAGAGCTTCATAGTTGAGGAAGGCAAGGTGCGAAAGATGAAGAATTCCATCTATGGACTCAAATAAGCTTCTTGTAGTTGGAACACTGGATTTAATGAAATTATAAATGTTGTGATTTCAGATAGAATCTTGATGAACCACGCGAAGCTTAGTGGGAGTGTCAATTGTGTTCATCATGCTAAATGTAGATTATATCCTAATCATTTGGAATGATATAAGGATCATAATAAGTATTTTATAATTTGGTTGTTCCATAACTTGAGATACGGTCTCAAGGATACCTCTTAGATCTTAGTTCTAAAGTTGTTCAGAAACAAAGAGAAGAGGGCATTGGAACCGTCAAGGTATACTTTGAAGATATTCCAATTTTTGGAAAAACCCCAAGGAAGGCTTCCTTCCCTTAAGATATGGTACTGACCTATCTGAAGGAATAACACCTCAAAAGAGTTGAGGAAGTAAATGCTAAAACTGCTTGCCCTTGTGCATCGGTTATGAGAAGTATGATGTATGCTAAATGTGTACAAAAGCCAAATGTCTTTCATGCTGTGGGAGTAGTAAACTGTTACTAATCCTATTATGGAGATAAAACATTTGATTGCAGAAATAACAATATCTTCAAAGATGACAAGACTTTTGAGATGGTGATCTCAAAGTCTTGTCTTCAAGAACTTAAGACTTTATAGATAGTGATCTAAAAGATCTTAATTGCAGATGTCTTAGGAGAGAGAAATATCCAGGAATAAGGGCATTATGATAAGGATAATAGAAATTACACACTGGTTATAATAATTACTAAGCTATAGTGTCAAGGACACTATAACAAACAAAATTGAGTATTGGTTGCATGATATGCAACATTCGCAATGGATGCGAGCACTATTACTAAGGAAATATGCACGTGCCGTAAAAGGACTTAGCATAGTCTGTCGGGAATAGAGTGACTGCTCAGCTTACCAAGCTATTTTTCTAAATAGCTTATGATCAACGCATGAGTGTGGGTTTAAATGATTAGCCCATTAATGACTCTTTGGGCTAGTGTGAGATTGTTGGACATGCGAGCCCATGACGAGCCATTATGCAATAAATGCTATTGCAAATATCATTCCCTGGTCTGAAATGAAGAGTAATTAATTTGCATAATAGGTCTCTTAGTACAATTAGGGTTTTGTACCATGGCCATCGTAATGATCATACAACTGTTGATTCAAATGTTGAATCATAGAGGATGGTGCTTGGATGATGTTCACAGAATTAGATTGAGGATCCATCAAGCACCATCAAGTGATTGTTAAGAGAGGATCTCCAGTCTTAGAGGAAGATGCCAATTCTTCTCTCTAAAGGCTGATATCTAATTGACCTCTTGATGCATGTCCTCTGCATAGGAATAGAGATTCAGAGGTGTTATATAAGTTAGGTCTAAGAGTTGACTTAACGAGATCGCGATAACCAAGTCCTATGTCGTATATTATCACGATATAGGCACACACCCTCTGATCGGAGATAGATGTGTTACTATATGTTTGAGTATGTACATTTGATAAATCGATGGGTTGATGATCTAATCAAGGTCTATACACCAATGAGCTAGTGAATACAAGGGCATATGAATAATATGATCTCTCAAAGGGGTCATACAGGTTCATTACTGAACCGGAAGACATGGTCTCACTCATGAGATATTGGGAATCAAATTCCATACACGATCGTCTCGATTTGGAAGCTTGACTGAATTTGTAGGTTTGATATATGCTTTTGGAAAGTATATGATCAATACCTGGGTATGATATATGCTTTTGGAAAGTATATGATCGATACTAACTCCCAATGATCAAATGAGAAACTTAATGATAGAACCCCGAAGGAGACATTCTAAATAAGATCTAAAACTTCAGATTTATTTTAGATGTACATGTGCTAGGAATATCTGAGAGTGATGTTAACATGAACGATTGTATAACCATGACGCTTCCATTTTGAGGGAGTGATGAAACATGTCTGGATTTTAGTGACTCATCTCAGTAGAAAAGTAATCTAATCTTGGTCCAATGTTGGACAGTGATATGAATGTGATTCAAATACAATGAGAAGTTTGGATTTACAGCTTTGATTTAATCAAACATCTATGGGTGATCCCCGAGATCTAGATTTGAGATATGATCTCAATATCCAAGTCACTATAAGTGGAACGTATATGATCTCAATATCCAAGTCACTATAAGTGGAACGTACTATCGCCCTGTCCTTAACTCCAAGTATCCGCAGAGAAAGTGCATTATTCTTGAAAGAGTTCAAGAATAATTCCATTGATATATTTTATATCCAAGCATTGAGTAATAGATAGTTAAATGCGATTTAATTATCATGAATAATATGAATTTGATTCATATTATTTGGCCATATATGGATAGTTAGCTAAGATAATTAAATATGATTTAATTATCAAAGATGTGAATAATGTGAATGTGATTCATATTATTTGGACACATGAGAATAGAGATCTAAGATAATTAAATATGATTTAATTATTAAGGATATGAATAATGTGTATAGTACTATCCACATTAATCAAATAATAATGATTTATAATATATAAGAGAGCTATTTGTAAATAACATTTTCAATTTAAATACTAATGTGAATTGGATTCACATTGAACATTCAATTGAAAATGCAAATTACATATTATTTTGGGTTGTGAATGTGATTCACAAATTTCCAATGGCATGATTGATATTTCACCAAAATAATTTGGAATTATTTTTGTGAAATAATTTATAGCAAATGTTGGAAAATTTCTGAGAAAATCATGGGATGTGTAATCACATGTATTAGGAGAAGGAAGCCACCTTCCTACTAGGAGAGGGTGGACAACCACGAGTCCTAATAGGATTAGTGGTCGTCTACCCTCATGGAAGGAGGCTTGCCTCCTTCCTATTTCTCCAAGGATGATTGATTTAATTGAATTACATTTTATATTGATTATGTAATATAAATTAAATTAAATTAAATTAATCGTTGTTGTATTTTTTACAACAAAATCATAGCCATTGAAGGAGACACCAATCAATCTCAACCATTGATTTCGTGTCGTCCATGGATTGTGATCCATGGACTCCCAAAATATTATAAAAGAAGATGCAACTCTAGCTCTTCATTTTGGACAATAAAAATGCAAGCTCTCTCTCTCTCTTTCTCTCTCTCTCTCTCTTTCTCATAGTGTGCCCCTCTCTCTCTCCTTAAGAGTGGTTATCCACTCTGACCCTAGAGAGTAACGTCGTCGTCGCCACGTCGTTATGCGGCCGCTTCGACCGCTCGTGGTGCATCTTGCTCGTGAAGAAGACGTCAGATCTCATGTGACGAGATCGGGAGATTCATCGTTTGGATCATCAACTTGGATTGCAATGAACACACGCTTCATCGACGCTCTCGCAAGCGTCTCCTCCATTGGATCGGACTTGAGACAGGAGGTCTCTTCCTTTAGAGACACGATAACAGCCACACTTCAAGATGTATTCCGATATCTACTTTGTAGTTTAGATGAAACGATCCAAGAAGTGTTCTTGGATCATGTGGTTTCATCATTTAAACTTTTTTAAACTCCACTGCACTGAGCAACTAGTGCGACTAGTCGCCCCCGATCGTATATGATGCGATCTTCACGCTTCCGTGATGCGCTTAAGGTTTTCTCCATAACCTTCAAGTTGTATCAGAGCTAGGTTAGGTCTTGGATATGATCCGAAACCCTAGACGATCATGGTTCATGTTTCGGATGCGTGGGAATTATTGTTTTTGCATTGGATGCAAGATTCGAATCATTTTTTCTGTAAAATAAAAAATTACTGTTTGTGCACTATTTGGACATGTTTTTTGGTTATTAAAATGTATTTAGAATGTCTAAATATGTCCAGAACAATAGCCTAATATTGGTACCGAAAGTGCATGAAAATGATTTGAAGAGTTTCCACCATGAAAATATTTTGCATGTATTCACGGATCTGTAAGAAAATTATTTTTACTTGCTGTTTTCCTGTCATGAAAAATGAAATAAACACTTGGATTATGTAGAAAGGTGAAACGAAAGATTCATTTCATCGTAATCCTGGAGCTCTCCTATTTAGGAGAAAAGCTCTAGGAAAAATTACATAGATAGCCGAAGATTAACATAAAATTACAGGATAACATATAAAGAGATATAAATATCTCAACACTCCCCTCAAGCTGGAGCATAAATATCTATCATGCTTAGCTTGGAATAGCAACGGTGAAATTGTCCCTTTGCAAGAGCTTTGGTGAACATGTCAACAATCTGGTCGCCCGAAGCAACATGAGAAGTGAATATAAATCCTTTCTGAATCAAATCACGGGTGTAGTGGCAGTCGACCTCGATGTGCTTTGTCCTTTCATGAAAGGCTGGATAATTTGCTATAAATAGTGCAGCTTGATTATCACATTGTAAATGCATAGGAAGAGGTTCCTCCATAGTTAGGTCAGTCAGAACAGACTTAACCCACATCATTTATGTACTCCCTTGGGCCATTGCCCTATACTCTGATTCTGCGCTAGATATGGCCACAACTGTCTGTTTCTTGCTCCTCCATGAGACTAATGAGCTACCAACAAACACAATAAATCCTGAAGTTGACTTCCTATCCTTGGGACACCCAGCATAGTCTGCATCCACACAACCTGACACTGTTAGGGTCGTGTCTCTCCTGAATAGAAGTCCTGCACCTGGAGAGGATTTGAGATACCTCAAGATCATGTTGACGACATCCATGTGCGACTGCCTAGGTTGCTCCATAAATTGGCTAACCCTGCTGACTGCAAACGATATATCAGGCCTGGTAATAGTAACATACAATAGCTTCCCTACCAACTCTCTATACTGTCTCTTATCTACCTCTGTAGAGTCATCATCATATAGCCGTGCATTGGGATCCATTGGAGTAGTGGCAGGTCTACGTCCTGTCATACATGTCTCAGATAAGAGAGCAATGACATATTTCCTTTGCGTCATTACCATTCCCTGCCGGTTTCTTGCAAATTCAAGTCCAAGAAAGTACCTCAGCTTACCAAGATCCTTAGTAATGAACTAGTGTCCAAGAAATCCTTGGCTGCCTAAATTCCTTCATCATCGCTGCCTGTGACAACAATATCATCCACATACACCAAAATAGCAACAATTCCTTTCTGGGTCCTCTTGACAAAAAGAATGATCCGCAGTAGATATGAGATCTGACAAAACCCTGTAGTTCTATCAACTCTGAGAGCTTCTGAAACCACGCCCTCGGACTCTGCTTAAGGCCATATATGGCCTTATGAAGTTTACACACTATATTAGACCCCCCCTCAACAGTAAACCATGGTGGCTGCTGCATATACACTTATTCTTGCAAATCGCCATATAAGAAAGCATTCTTGACATCCAATTGGAAAAAAGGCCAGTCTTTTATCACAACAACGACAACAAGAATGTGTAGTGTGGAGTGACGCGCAACATGGAAAAAGGTGTCTTGATAATCCACCCCATACGTTTGGGTGAATCCTCGAGCAACCAATCGGGCCTTGTATCTATCCACGGAACCATCTGCATGGTGTTTGATAGTAAACACCCACTTACTGTCGATAATAGAAGCACCTGGAGGAGCGGAGACAACACTCCATGTACCACGAGATTGTAAGGCGACCGTTTCTTCTTCCATAGCAAGGCGCCAAGGGCCACTCTGTAACGCCTTCTGATATGATTTCGGTATCTGTACCGCTGATAAGGCAACAACAAGTCACTGAAAATCCCCAGACAACTGCACCAGAGAGACATGAGAGGAAAGACGATGCATCGTACATGTATGCTGATTTCGACGTAGAGCAATAGGCACATCCAAGTCCACTGTATCTTCAGAAATAGAATCATCAGAGCATTCCACATACTCAAATCACCAGTGCCATAGGTAGAACTCAAATGTTCAGGACATACCTTGGGCGTGCTGGATGTTGGTGGAGGCACATGAGCACGAGGCTGGTGCTGGTAAACTTGAGGAAAGAAGTTAGACCTGGCTGGAGGTGTGGGTGGTGGTGGTGGATGTGGATGATGCGGTGGTGGTGACGGTGGAGTAAGAGAGATAGGGGGTGGTGGCATACAAACCTCTTTTCCACTCTTTGAAGGGATAAGCTTGTCACCTGTAGGAGAGAAATACATGATGGATTCAAAGAAGGTGACATCTGCACTAACATAGTACATTCGCCGAGTAGGGTCAAAGCAACGATACCCCTTTTTTTTGAGGCTCAAAAAAGGGGAAGACACTCAACGGTGTTCGCCCCAATATATTATATATAAAAGAAGAAGAAAAGAATATTACATAGAAGGGGAAGAAGGAGAAAAAACAGTACTACACCCCTCAGAGAAATCGAGTAAACAACAGTACCCCCCCCCCAAAAAAAAAACAAAGCCCGCAGCCTACACCGCACACCAGTCATCCAGAAGGCGCGAACAATGGATAAGAACATCATCCCGGTAGAACCGTTGCCCGTTGGCCTGAGAAAAGGGCCTCATTCCTTCCCAGCCATATGCACCACAACCTTGCAATCGGGGCCAAGATGTCCCTCCTAACCCTGTTCCTGTTGCACAACAATATCTCACAAAAAGCAGACAGGTCATCCGATCTCGCCCAAGCCAGATAATCCCAGATCCCTCGGACCATGTGGCAGCCGAAGAATAAGTGATCAATAGTTTCCACCTCCGAATCACAAAGGACATAATTAGTATCGACGTTAACCAAGAATCTAGCACAACGATCACGCGTCAACAACCTCCTTCTGCGAAGAAGCCAATGCGCTCAGGAAGCCTCAGACTCCAAAAAAACCAACAATCGCGCACAAGGAGATCGGCCCCGGCCGGAGGGGGCGGAGCCAACGCCCGATACGCCTTTCGCGTGGAAAAAGTGCCATCCTTCCAAGTCCAGTGATCCATGCCCTCATTCGGCCGTTCTGAGTCACAGATGGCGCATAAGAGAAACAAATCATCAAGCCGCTGGTCCGAGAAATTCGTGAGAAAACGCAGACACCAACAACCATCCAACCAGCATGATGCAACCGAAGCATCTTTGTCAGCCGCCAATGCAAACAATCGGGGAAAGCGCTCCATCAAAGAACCCCTTCCCGACCAATCGTCAAACCAAAATTTAAAAGAATCCCCCTTCCCCAGCACCGGCCTAAAGAGTGAAACATTCCTAGCAAAGGCATCCATCACATTACGCCAAAACGGAGAATGTCGACCGATGTCACCCCCCCGCACCATCCCCATCCTCGCTTCACCCAGGAACTCCCTTAGAACTGTAATGAAGAAGTTATCACCCTGACCCCAAATTCTACTCACCCATTTGAGTAAGAGAGCATCATTAACAACCTCCAACCTCCGCACACCCAAGCCACCATCCCGCTTGGCCTTAGTAACCTCATCACAGGCCACAAGATGCAACCCCCTCCCCCTTCCTTCCCCACAAGAAACGACACATACAACGCTCGAGTCGCAAACGAATCCCCACCGGCATGCGACGAATCGAGATGAAGTAAATCGGAATAGAGGAAAGCACCGCCTTGAGAAGAACAAGACGACCCCCTCTAGAAAGCAGCGCTGCGTGCCAACCAGCAAGGCGCAATTCCACTCGCTCAACAATCAAGTGCCAATCCCGAAGTCTGAAGCCAAGATAATCAATAGGAAGCTCACCTGGAGGAGACCCCAACAACCCGCCGCACTCTGCCGCCTCCTCATGCGACATCCCGAAGGGGATCACCTTGGATTTAGTGCCATTAATCAACATCCCCGATAATTCGCTGAACAAGTCAAGAGTGATCTCCATACCGGAGACCTCAGAAGGGCCGCCCTCAACATTTGACTGCTCTAGGCGAGAGCTTGTTCTAGACCTGGAGATACTTGTTGAACAAAAGCAACACAACCAAACACACGAGGAGTGAGAGAAAAAAGATCCTTCCCGGGAGATGCAATCGAGAACGGAATCTTTTCTCCCAGAATCGACGAAGGCATACGGTTTACCAAATAACATGCTTTGAGAACAACATCCCCCCAGTACGAGTGGGGAGCACAACTCTGAATCAGAAGAGTCCTGGTGATATCCAAGAGATGGCGATTTTTTCTCTTAGTCACCCCATTCTGTTGGGACGTATATGTACAAGATGTTTGATGCACAATACCATAAGACCTAAGAAATTGAAAAAGTTGTGTACTACAAAATTCAAGAGCATTATCGGAACATATATACTTGACATTTGCAGAGAAGACATTCCTTATTTCATTAATAAAAGGCGGAATGGTAGGACTAACATCAGACTTGTTCTTAAGCAGAAAGGTCCATGACAATCTCGAAAACTCATCAACTGCAACGAGATAAAAACGATGTCCCTGTAGATCAGGAACATGACTGGGACCCTAAATATCCAAATGAATCAACTCAAAAAGACCATGACTACTTTGACTCTGACGACTTTGGAATGCAGACCTATGATGCTTCCCAAGCTGGCAGGCCTCGCACTGAAAAGTAGAGCGAGGAGAGATCTGAGGAAGTACATGACGCATCTTTTGCAGAGGAAGATGACCAAAACGTAGATGCCACGTATACGGAGAGATAGATCCAGTGCGAAGAGAAGAGACATCAACATATGTAGATTGCATAAGTATGTATAGGCCTCCTTGCTTACGGCCAGTTCCAATCACCCTGCCGTTGGAATGTCCTAAAACACGAGAGCAGAGGGGTCAAATATTGCACGACAATGCAAATCCTTGGTGATTTGACTAATTGATAATAGATTCATAGAAAATTCAGGAGCGTAGAGAACATTCTGAAGCCGCATTTCAGAGGTCGATTGAACCTCCCCCTGACCAGTAATGGGGGAGTGCGTCCCATCGGCTATCACCACAGATCTTCCTGACTGAGTCGGGCTATAGGTACTGAACTGTCCTCTGTCACCACAGAGATGATGGGATACTCCTGAATCCATGATTCATTCTGATAAGTCTGCCCCTGTAACAGCTAGTAAAAGCATATGCTGTACCTGATGTGGATGCAATGGCAGAGGCTGCTATCTCCGAAGATCCCGACTGTGAGGTAGTTGACACGAGAGACGACATAATCTCCCTGAGCCGTGCCACTAACTCATCAAACCTTTGGTCAGATGCGCCGGATGAACTGCTGCCCTGCTGAATCTGTTCTGCCACACGCGCTGAAGCAAGAAAACCATGCTTACAATAGCATGTTTCCTCTGAATGACCTGACATATGGTAATAAGTGCAGGGCTGACGAGGTGGTCTACTGCCCCTCCCCTTCTACGGCCACCTCGGCCACGGAACTGTGTAGTGCTCCCCCTGCCACGAGATGCAGCCATGGTCGAAGAAGTCTGAGACACGAAAGAACTGCCAGAAGATATGGAGAGTCTGCTCAGCCTACGATATGCTTCCTCCATCGGAGGAATAGTATCATTAGTAAGAATCTGTGCTCTGGTCGACCTATGCGAAGATAGCGAGAGGAGGGGGGAAGAAGTCGTGGGTGTGGCGAGAGCTCTGTCGGTCGGAGCTGGAGAAGGCGACCTCTTCTCGCGGCCGCGGGGGGGAGGGGGGCGCGGGAAGGCGCCGTCGTGTGTGTGGGGGAGAGTTCGCGGGTGGAGGATTTTGGCGAGGGGTCCGGGGTTCAGGGGGAGGGGCAACCGGTCGTCGGCGGGGATCCTGCTGGGGAGGAGGGCTGGGTGGCGGTATTTCACCGGAAGCCAGGGCGGCGTTGTTTTCGGTGCTGGTTGCACGGTCATGTGGCTTCGCTCTGTGCACTGCCTCCCCGATGTTTCTCCTGTGGGGCGGTGGGGCACCGGCGTATCCATTGCCGGTTGGCTTGTCGGGCGGCGGAGGCGGTCTCGGGAGGTGTGGTCGGTAGGGTGTCGGAGGAGGTTCCGGGGAGAGCGTTCGAAGGAGGTTTTGGGAGGGTCTCTGTCGGGTTGTCGGGCGGTGGGAGAGGGTTCAGGGGGCTACTGGTGGGGGTTCCATTGGAGGGGCATGGCGGTGGCGATGCGGGTTCCACGCCAACGCTCTTGCGGGAGCTCTCCAGGCGATTCATCGGTGGCTTCCGTGGTGATATTGTCTCACTCGATGCGGGTCGGGTGGCCGTGCGTGGCCTCTCCGTTGAGCAACGAGCGTTGCTCCTGTCATTTGGAGGGGAAGGTCCGTTCATATGGAGGCTTCCAAGGTTCACGGATGGAGCACTCTTGCGCCATGTCGTTCGGGTGGCGCTCGTCCGAAGGGCTCCCTTATTGGCCCGTTCATGTTTTGCGGCCGACGCTTGGGCACCTGGGGACTGTCTTAGAGGTTCTCGACGATGGCGGTTCGCCGGGTTCTGACCCGGAGGTGGTGGCGGTCCTTCTGGAGTGTCCGCTTGAGACCCCCAGGAGCTGGGGGCACTGTTGCGCGTCGGTAGGTTCGCCTTCGGGTTGGTGATTCGCCTGCTGGACTTGCCTCCACCTCCGTGGGAGGGGGGGTCGGTGGAGGGGAGGGGGGCTTGGCCGGCGCGGGCGGCAGGGTTCGGTGCTGCTTCGACGGCCTAGGGGCATTGGCCTGTTGCTTCGCCTTCCACGTCGGAAGGGGATCGGTCGCGCTATCTGGAAGCCTCAAGTGCGGGTGCGAGGGGCGAGGAGTCGCCTCGGTCGGCGGGTGCTGCGGAGTGTGAGGGGTCGCCAGGTGTTGCGAGAGGGGAGGAGTCGCCCTGCTTGGGAGCATCGGGTGCAGGCGCAAGGGGCGTGGAATCACCTCGGTTGTCAGTTGTTGCGGAATGCGAGGAGTCGCCGGTTGTTACGGGAGAGGAAGAGTCACCCCGCTCGGAGGCATCGGTTGCGACGCAAAGGGCGAGGAGTCGCTTCGGTGGGCATATGCTGCGTAATGCGAGGAGCTGCCACGTTTGGAGGAAAACGTGGTTGGTGGGGCCGGCACCTCATCTGCCCTATCTTTATTGTTTGGGATTTTTTCAAGTCTTGCCCCTCCGGGGGCCCCACTGGGCGACCCTTGCAGAGCTGCTTTGGGGGCTTTAAGTGTGCCCTACCCCGTTCCTTCGCCTGGGGCCCGGGTCTCGGCCTGGTGCGCGACCTCGGGGGCGCTTAGCTCAATGTGGGAGGCTGATTTCCAGCGAGCAGTGGACGGGCGCTTTTCACTGTACTTGAGAGGCTCGGGGCAGTTCCTTCCGGTAGGGTCGCGCGACACTTTCGGTGGCTTCCTGGCCACCGAGGCGGCCATCTCTCGTCCTTCCGGGGAGCTGGTGGCTGCTCGGGTCCGGGCTGGCGAGGTTTCTTTGGGCGGTAGGGGGGCCCCGGTTTTCTTCGGCGGGGTGGTAGACTTCGGGGGCCCTTCGGTGGTTCCTGAGAGGCAGGTTGGAGCTGATTGTTTGCCGTCCTCTGCAGCGTTTGGGGGCGGGAGGGATCGAAGGGCAGGGAAGAGGTAACAGAGGAGATCTCGGCCCAGGACCGGAGCTGCGGCGGCCGGCTGATGAATATGTGATTCATCACTCTAAAAGTTGAAAATAGAGTCTTGTTCCCGAGTAAATAGATGCATATTTCCCTTTATACTGTAAAATTAGCAGTCATGCATGCAAGCATAATATCTGCATTTTAGCATTCATACTTGCATTAAATAAGAAGCCGTCACCGGGCTTAGGTCCCCGGTCCGTTAACGGAACATTACTGGCCCTAACAACCTCTTGGGATCGGGCCCATATGGACCCGATTAACCACCCCCAAAATGCTTAAGCCGGGTTGCTCGGTAGTAAGCTCCTCACTATTTATCCCACCCGGAAATTTTTGTTTTCCACGGTATGGGACTTTGTTTTGGGTTTTTACAACCACCCCCAAAATTTCTGCGCTCGTCACCGGCCAGCCGGCGGTTCCCATCTCAGGGCAGAAGACCGAAGTGGCGCGGGCGGCAGGGGTGCTGGCTTTGGGGGTGGGGGTGGCGGCAGGTGCTTGATGAAGATTCTTTCTCCTGGAACGTGAGGGGTCTGGGTGACCCGGTAAAGAGGAGGATCTTGGGCTCAAGGTTTGTGGAGTGGGGCTGTGACGTCGTGTTCATGTAGGAAACCAAGTTGAGCTCAATATCGGGCCTGGAATGACGCTCTTTCGGTGCGGGCTCCATCTCTGATTTTGAGTCGGTTGGGGCTGTTGGGTCCGCGGGTGGAATTCTGGTCGCTTGGAAGGGTTCGACATTCGCCAAGCTTGGGGAGCTGAAGGGGACCCATGTCCTGACTGTCATGTTAGGTCGCCTTCATTTGGGGGTCAAGTTGCGCTCTCCAGCCTGTATGGCCCGTGCCAGAGCTCTGAGAGACATCTTTGGGCGGATCTGAGAGGGGTGAGGGAGGTGTTCCCGGACGTCCCCTGGCTGGCGGGTCGGGATTTCAATGTAACCTTGCTTTCTTCAGATAGGCCGCGGCGGCGTGGGGGGCAGGACCCCGACTCTTAAGCCTTCGTGGAGGTGGTGGAGTCTCTCGAGCTGGAGGTTCTGGATGCGGCGGGCACCAAGTATACCTGGCGTAGCGCCAACTCCAGGTCACGCATTGACCGGTTCCTCGCATCGTCTGAGCTTCTGGCTCTCTTCCCGCTCTCCTTCGTGGCTGCCCGGCTGCGGTCGTGGTCGGATCACACACCCATCCTTTGGGACTCGGGCGACCCCGCACCTTCTCGTGGCTTCTTCCGCTATGAGAAGGCGTGGATTTTGGAGGATGGTTTCAGAGATATGGTGGCGTCGCACTGGAACTCGACGTTGGTGGAGGGGTCGGCAGCGGCAAGGTTCGTTCAGAAATTGGACTCTCTGCGGTTCAGGCTTTGCGCTTTCAAGCGCGAGTCGAGGGCGACTCGCATTGCAACTAAGACGGCGGCTGAGGGCGTGGTCAGCAGACTGGACGCTCTGGAGGATGATAGTCCCTTGAATGGGGACGAGCTGAGGCAGCGATCGGACGCGCAGAAGCTGATCCACGATGAGGACAGGAAGAGGGTCATCGAGTGGAGACAGAGGTCCAGGCACAGGTGGCTCACCAAGGGTGACGCGAATACGGCCTTCTTCCACAGGGTGGCCAGCGGAAGGCGAAGGGAAAACTACATCAGAAGTCTGCTCATTGGAGGAGAGTTGGTGGAAGGGAACATGGAGCTTGGGAGGGCGGTTGTGGATCACTTCCATAGGTTCTCCGCGAGGGCTGCTAGCAGGAAATGGAGGTGGTCTGGCCTGGGGGCAACGCTCTTGTCGGGGGCCCATGCCTCTAGCCTCACGATCTCGATTACTTTGGAGAAGCTGAAGGCGACAGTCTGGAGCCTGAACAGTGATGGTGCGCCTGGTACGGATGGGTTCCCCGTTTCCTTTTATAGGGACTTCTGGGACCTGCTTGAGGCCGAGGTGCTGGAGGTTGTCCTGGAATAGTGCAATGGTAATGCAGGCTTCGAGCGAGTAAACAAGGCGCTCATCGTTCTTCTGCCTAAGCAGGCGAGTGCGGAGAGGATCGAAGACTATCGACCCATTGCGATCTCTAACGCATTGTATCTCATTGTTGCTAAAGTGTTCGCGACCAGGTTGAGTAGGGTGCTGGACCACATTATTGCCCCGACTCAGACGGCTTTTGTCCCGGGGAGGCAGATTGCAGACGACTTAGTGATGACGTCTGAGATTATTGCAGATTGGAGGAGGGATTACACACAGGACGTCCTGTGGAAGGTGGACTTCACTAAGGCCTTCGACACACTCGATTGGCGCTTCCTTTAGGCGGCTCTGCACAGGAGGGGTTTCCCGAGCTCTGGATCACCTGGATGAAGCGATGCGTCACCACGGCTTCCTTGACGGTGCTAGTGAACGACCAGCCTGAGGGGGGGTACTTTCAGCCTCAGAGGGGGGTGAGGCAGGGCTGCCCTCTTGCCCCTCTGCTCTTCATCATCGCGGCGGACGTCCTTACTTGTATGGTGGGCAGGGTGCAGCAGGCGGGGCTGACGAAGGGTTACTCGAGGAATGACCTGTGGATCCCGCTTCTCCAGTACGCAGACGATACCATCTTCTTCATTGAGGGGGGTCTTGCCAAGGTCAAGGGTATGACAACTACATTGGAACTTTTCAGCGAGATGTCCGGGCTCGTTCAGAATTGCAGCAAGTCCAAGTTGGTCCCCTTCAGCATGTCTGAGGAGCTGGTGGGTCTCTGTGGCTCTGCGTTGGGTACCGAGCGGACTGGCTTCCCCGTTTAGTACATGGGCCTGCCGCTGAGCACTAGGAGGTTTAAGTTGGTGGACTGGCTGCCGCTGGTTGAGAAGTTGGAGAACAGGCTCGCGGGGTGGAAGACGACGATCCTGTCCAAGGGGGGGCGCTTGGTGCTCTTGAGGGCGGTGTTAACCGCCATTCCGGTGTACTTCTCCTCCACGCGGCTCATGCCGACGGGGATCAGGAGGAGGTTGGAGGGCTTGATGAGGCGGTTCTTATGGGGCAAAAATGGGCAGGGTGTGGGGATGCACCTCGTGAGCTGGGAGGAGGTAACTCAGCGAAGAAGGATGGCGTCCTTGGGACCTGTCGGCTGGGCGAGTTTAACGTGGCGCTTTTATTGAAGTGGGTGGCCAGAATCTGGGGAGCGGGTGAGGACCTTTGTTGCACTCTCCTTAGGCGTATCTACGGGGTCGAAGCTGCGGCTCCTGGTGTGGCGGTGGCGATTGGTGCGCGCGGGCGGAGGCCCTCTCCCTTTTGGAGGGCTGTCCTCTCGCTCTCCCAGAACTTTCAGATGCTATTCATGCTGGTGTTGGGTTGCGGTTTGCTTTCCTTGCGCTTCCCTTGTCTCTTTGCTTTGGCGACTGACAAGGAGGTTAGGGTTGCGTCCTGCTGGGTGGACGGCAACTGGATGCCGGCTTTTCGTTCGGGATTCTCTGACCAGCGTATGAAGGAGTTCTTACAGTTGCTGGACACGTTTCGGGATGCCTCGGGGCCCTCCCAGGGGCGAGGCCACTAGGTGTGGCGGGGGGGCTCTTTCTCCGTTGGGAAAGCTTACTCGGCGATTTGCAGACCGCCCCCCTCTCTTTCGACGGAGCTGGCGGCAGATTGCTCTTTCTTCTGGGGGTTGGGTCTTCCGGCGAAGGTGGCTTTCTTCTTCTGGCTATTCAGGAGGAAGAGGCTCTTGACTAGCGACCGTTATGTTAGGTTGGTCAGGGCGGTATCCAACAGGTGTCTGCTGTGCGAGGAGGGGGTAGAGATGTGAACCCCTTAGGATCCGGGTACCCGTTTACGGCACAATTCGCAACTTTCCATTCACTAAAGATCACATAATTTATAGAAAAACAGGGATTTTTTTTTCGTTGCAATCATTGGCATCTGACATTCACATTTATATTCATAACCACCAGTTAATAGAGACAATTGGCACCAAAATCTTATTTCATTAATTTCCATATGATTTTACAACATGTACAATGTCTGTCGGTACATACAACATCCTAAATTTGACTGAAGAGAAGATGCATTTTACAATATCAATTGAACTAAAAACTGTAACAAAAACCACATACCGTCTGGTATATACCTTGTCTCCTGGAACCATGTATAGCTACTAAACAGCATACTGTTTGCCTGCCAAACATGTTAAGAAAGAAGAGGCGTCAGCGGGCGCTGGTACCTCCCAAAAACTTATAAACATAAATAAGGATTTAATATGTTCAAAAGTAACAAGTAGAAGGGTGGAACAACTCAACTTAATTTTATTTCTACTTGCAAATGTAAAAGGTTTCCAAATTTCTAGTAAGCACCTCTCATGATTAGCCATTAACCCAACATTTCCCACATACGCATATTTATATTGTAACTAATTGATCATAAGTAAGTATATTTTATTCTCTTATTACTTAGAGATCGTATTTGTGGATTTTGATGATGGGAAAGATGAGATAAGAAGATATAATGATTTATTAAATTCTTAAGTCTAGTGGATAGTCTGTGGATAGTCTGTGGTCTTGGTTCGTGTGAAACCTCACACTATGACTCTAAGACTTGGGAAAAGTCTTAGGGTTGGGCGGTGCCTCCGTAGGCATGCGATGTAGTATAACATTATAATGCATCCTAACTAAGTTCCCAACACGTCCACTAGCTTAATGAGATTTCGAATCAGATTATCGTCTTTTTCATTTACTCAACTTTAATTGTAATCCCTTACAACCTTAAGTGCAACTATCTCAGATGTAACTTTAGATGATGTGGATATAGAGATGGATGATCTGGATGTAGAATCAATCCCTTCAAACCTCAGTGCAACAGTCTCAAATGTAACTCTAGATGATGTAGATATAGATATGGATGATCTGATGTAGAATCGCCAAGTCTGTTGGCGAAAGAAAAACTCAAGAGGTGAAGAAGCCAACAAAAGGGCTCTTCCGTCTCGCCCCCTAATTGGAAGGACGGTCCAATAGAGGGATAGGGTCTACTCCCGAACTACGCCACTGAGAAGGTGAGAGGGACTTCCCGGAAAAGTCACTCTAGAAAAACAGCCCGACCGGTAACGGGCAACCGAGCTCGTACGTAAAACTGAAAACCAAGGATCCCTCGCCTGGGTATCCTAAAACAGAGGGTCAGCGGAATGGTCTAAAGTCAGGATCCCAACGAGGCGTAAAAACACTGCGAGCTCGCGTAAAAATCGAAAGAGGACTGGATCCTAGACCCGCGCACTAGGCAGCCGCTGCCCTAACTGGGCTTCCTTCCTCCGCCCAGGTGAGGGTCACCGCGCCCTCGCACGGTCATGTGTAAAAGTCGCATGACCGGCGCAATTAATTTTACCTATGATTCTCCTTCTGTCTCACTTGATCGACTACTCAATCCTTTCTTGGTCCTTTTTGTGGTTAACTGTGCCGAGTTATACTAATAGATAATATCCAAGATTTTATTAGTTAGAAAATGTAGTCATAATGTTCGTAGAGAAACATTTGCTAAGAGAACGATGATGATATCTTTAATACTTAGAATATATCCCTTGCTTTTAATAGATCTGTGAATAGAACTCAATTCGTGTGTAACACACAAGGATTCATTGATTGGGGATTGTAGTCATAATGGTCGTAGGGAACATTTGCTAACTCTTTACACTATTAGCATTGTCCGTTTCATCCAAAATAAACTCCCACTGTTTCAATTATCATTAACACTAGTTAAGGAAAAAAATGGGGTATAAAATATTATGCACACCGGCTTATTGCGATATAAGATCGAGTTGTGTTGTATTTGGCTTAAACTTAGAGTAACTTGGCTTAAAAAATTTCAGTAACACCTTTTTATACCAGTTAGACTCCCCCTGTATAATTCATAGTTATACTCTAATGTAATGTTAGTCTTCCCTATAGTGAAAGAAACCAATTGTCAATGATTCATTTGTAATGATCTAATGTTAACAGATCTCATATAAAGGATTATGTATGAAAATGATTTGTCCTTGGATCACTTATGTAAAGTATATTGTGACTAGATTTTGCATAAAAAGAGAAAACATGTCAGAACTTAATCCAGGATAGACCTCAAGTATTGGTTAATGTGTGTTTAGGACTGTCAAATGGTCTCCCTATGATGGACTGCTTTCTTAACTACTCGTGCTCATGTTTTATTGAGTCTGGATGTGTATATCCTCTATAATAATCGAAGTGATTAATCAATTGCATTGTTAGATATAAGGGTTATCCGTAATATAATTTAGGATATAAGCTTTTATATATGTGCATAATACTTATATATGAATTAACTCAAAAGCCAACTAAAAATGTAGGCCCATTTCCTATAAAAACAAAATTAATTAGGAAATTTTCAGTGGCCTTAGATCTATTAGCAACCTTATTATATATTTAGTATTTTAGAATACATAAAGAAGACACCAATGCTCTTGCATATTATTAAATTATAAAACGATTTGAGAACATTAAAATCTTTTAATCAATTGAGCAGAGAACAGTTAATAAATAGTTCCAAGCTACCACATAATAATAATAATATATATTTTGAAAGCAGACTGTCAGCAGTCTGGATCTAATTATTAGATTTTAAATAAAAATAATTGACTATAAATAAAAAAAACAACAGACTGACAACAGTAGCAATCTCTAACACAATTCATTACATTTGAATAATATTTTTTTAAAAGAAAAATAAACTTTAAGCAGGAACTAGTACAGATCTTTCAATTTAAAAATTTTTATACAGTATTCAGGCTAACCTTTCAATTAATCCTATTAGAAAGGATCATTTATACAATAATCAGATTTTAGGAGTAGTTATGTATTATATTACATATACTGTCTTCCTTAAAGAATTCACATGCCAACAATAATTTCTCAAAGAACCATTTTTCATCCCATCACATAAGAAAATCTAGGAAAAGAATGGTTCTCAGCCTCCTCGCTGCTTTGCATGCGGGGATGCTGGTCATCGCCGAGCTTCTTGCGGATGGCTTCGTCGGCGCGGTGCTCTCAGGCCTGAGAGATCTTCCTTCTCGGTGCGTGCGGTGGCGGATCCTCCTCCCCGCCCCTCCATTCGGGGGCGCTCATTCGCCCAGGTGGTGGCTCCTCCTCCGCCTCCTCTCGGGGCGCCGTCGGAGCCTCCCCACCTGTTAGTTGATGTCTCTAATGCTGACGGTGTCTCGGCCGGTGGACCCTCTTCTGTTCTTATTGGGGTCGCTCGCCACCCGGTTGTTGGTTGGGACGCGGTGAAGGACATGGTCTTGCGCGTGCTCGGCTCTTCGTTCTTGGGGGACTTCTGCCTGCTGGATGCCTCCCACTGTTGCCTCCGTGGCCTCTCGCCGCAGATGCAGGATTTCATGCTCTCGCACGGCTCCTCCGGTGAGCGGTCCTTTGGCGTCCACCGCGGGTTGCTGACGTGCTTCGCTCTCTTCCGAGGTCTGTGTTGCCTCCATCTCGGGGGTCCCCTTTTCTCTCAAGAACCATTCCAGTGCTCAACAAGGTCTTCCGCCGGTGGGGATCGATTCTCTCTATCTTCGACGACGGTCTCTCCCCCGGCCGACTGCCATTCGTCAAGGTGCTGTTCGAATGCTCCCCGGACTTCCTCCGCGAGTCCAGCGAGCGCTCCTTCTTCGGCTCTCTCAAGGTTGGCTCCTGGAGCTTTCGCCCGATCCTCACTGTTCTTCCGCCTCCTTCGTCGGATTCCGATGCTCAATCGCCGCCTGATGTCCCCTCTCCGCCCCCCCGCGGCTGACGTCGTCTTGCCGGAGCTTGTTGTCGTTTCGTCTTCGCCGATCCACGTGGCATGTGGCGCTTCCTCTTCTGGTGGCGCTTCATCTTCGGGTGGCCACGTGGTGCGCGGCGCTTCATCTTCTGGTGGCCACGTGGATCCGAAGCCGCTCTTCTCCGTAGTGACGACGCCTTCGAATGTGTCGGCGCCCTTACCGAGACGCCCCTTCGATTCTCTCGTCTGGCACGCGAATCTTCTGTCTCTGCAGGGAGGGAGGCTTCGATAACGATTCGCTTCTTTTCTCATTAGATTCGGTTCGTCGCCTGTGATCCGGGTCGGCTGTTCGGACCCGCTTGCGGATCTCTCTCTTATTCGGAGCGACACGCGTCTTTTGGTGGTTCGTGGCCGCGGTCATCGGGTTCGGGCCTCGCTCGCCCCGTCGAACCCCCTTGGTATTTCAGGTGGAGCCTCTTCGTCTGCAGGTTTGCCCCTCGGTGTTGAATTCGACTCCATCTCGCCCCCCTCTCCCCCCCCCCCCCCCCCCCGTGGCCCCATCTCCCCTGGCTTTGGGAGCCCCTTTCACAGGTGCAGGGACGGCCTCCGCTTTCAGACGCTACGGGGCCTCGTACTCCAGGCGATGCTCGTCCTCCTTCTCGCCTGCGTTGATTTCTTGCGCGACCCTCCGCCAGGCTGTGGCAGTCGCTGCGGGTGTGCGCGCAATCTCGGCTGACCCGGACTCTGTGGACGAACAGGTGCAGAGGCGGATCCTCCGGGCTCGGTTGTTCCGTTTGATGCTGGTGGTTTCTGCTGACCGTCTATCCTCTCGGGCCTTTCTTATTGTGTTCTTAATGAAGCTCCTCTCCTGAATGTACGTGGCTTGGGTGATGTGGTTAAGCGTCGAACTTTGGCCTCCCGGCTCTTGGAATGGGAGTGTGATGTTGCATGTATCCAAGAAACTAAGCTCGCATCTCTTGACGACTACTCATGGCGTTCCTTTGGTGCTGGATCTTTCTCTGAAATTCCGTACGATTGATGCGGTTGGTGCTGCGGGGCGGGTTGTTAATTACGTGGCAATCACGGTTGTTCTCTTTCCGCTCAATGCTTACGGGACGCCATGTTCTCTCGGTTGTACTGGATAACGTCCGCTCGGGCTCCCCTATCGCTATCTCCTGCGTCTACGCTCCCTCCTGCCACACTTTGCGTCGGGAAGTTTGGGAGGACCTTCGTTCCGCGGATGAAACTTTCTCCAGAATTCCCTGGATCATAGGCGGGGATTTCAATGTTACTATTGACCCTTCGGATCGTCCTCGTGGTCGGGGAGGTCGTGATCCGGACTCTCAAGATTTTCGGTCATGAATTGGCGCTTACGAATTTGGTCCCCAATGATATCTCCTACACGTGGCGGAACAATTCCTCTAGATCCAGGATCGACCGTTTTCTCGGTAATGGCGCGGCTTTGGATACTTTCCCCCTCTGCTCTGTTGCCTCCCACCCGCGTGCCTTCTCGGACCACTCCCCTATCATTTGGGATGACGGATGTGGCCTCTCCCCTCGTGGCCTATTTCGCTATGAAAAAAGCTGGCTCCTCGAACCATCATTCAAAGACATCGTTACTAATCATTGGACCCACTTCCCGGCCTCGGGATCGGCGGCGGTAATTTTATCTCAGAAGCTTTCCTCTCTTCGCCGGGTTCTTGTCGACTTCAAGGCCTCCATTAGGCATTCGCGCAAGGCTATTCGCTCTGAGGCCGAGAATATTATCATGCGCATGGACTCCTTGGAGAGCGATCGTGATCTTTCTATGGATGAGCTTCTTCTCCGCTCAAATGCTAGTGCTCAGGTTCAGGCTGAGGATAAGAAGAGATGTATTGAATGGCGCCAAAGATCTAAGGTTAAATGGCTCAAGGAGGGCGACGCCAACACTTCTTTTTTTCACCGGGCGGCTAGCAACCGGCGCCGGTTTAATTTTATCAGGTCTATCTCCATCAATGGCCATGTTTACTCGGATGATCGTGCGCTGGGAATTGCCATCTCCGAACAGTTCCGTCGTTCTTCTACTGCCCTCCCCCCGCGGCGTTGGCGTTGGCTTGGGGAGGGGGCCACCAGGATCTCGGATGCGGACTCCTCTCTCCTCACTCGCCCTTTTTCTTTGTCCGAGCTTAAATCCGCTGTGTGGAGCTTGAATGGTGACTCTTCCCCGGGGCCGGATGGCTTTCCGGTCTCCTTCTACAAGGACTTTTGGGAGGTGGTTTCGGGGGACGTTCTCGCGGTGGCTTCTGACTTCTACTCGGGCAACCTTGGCTTTGATCGTATCAACCGGGCGCACATCGTTCTTATCCCGAAGAAATCACCCGCCCTCTGTCTCGACGACTTCCGCCCTATTGCCGTCTCCAACGCCATCTACCTTATTATCGCTAAAACCTTGGCCAACCGTCTTTCGACGATCCTTCACGGACTCATCTCGCCGGTCCAGGGAGCGTTTGTCAAAGGTCGCCATATTGCGGATTGCATCCTTGTTGCTTCTGAAATTGTGGCTGATTGGAAACGTGAGAAGAAGAAAGGTATCCTTTGGAAGATCGACTTTTCGAAAGCTTATGATTCGCTCGACTGGAAATTCCTATGGGCTGTTCTTCATCGGCGGGGCTTCCCAAGTGCTTGGATATCTTGGATGCGCAGATGTATCTCCACGGCCTCCCTTTCCGTGCTTGTTAACGGACGTCCGGTTGGCGGTCTCTTCCAACCTCGTAGGGGGGTGCGGCAGGGCTGCCCATTAGCCCCTATGCTTTTTGTTCTCGCCTCGGACGTCTTGACCAGGATGGTGCATGGTGTCATTGATGCTGGCCTCACTGCGGGATTTCAGAAGGATGGCCTTTGTGTGCCTATTATTCAGTTCGCGGACGACACCATGTGCTTCATTGAGGGGAACTCCGACGCGGTGGCTGGGATGGCACATGTGATCTCCCTTTTCGGTGAACTATCGGGTTTGACGATCAACTTCGACAAATGCTGCTTCGTGCCCTTTGGCTTGTCCGCGCCTGAGGTGGCCGAGTGCAGCCTTATCCTCGGTTCGCGGATTGGGGAGCTCCCTCTCACCTACCTCGGTGTCCCTATTTCGTCGGGCCGGAACCGCTTGAATGACTGGAGGATGATCCTGGACCGGGTGGACTCGCGCTTGGCGGGCTGGAAGGCCTCCTTACTTTCTCGTGGTGGTCGCCTCGTTCTTCTTAAGTCGGTTCTCTCTGCGATTCCCATCTACTTTCTTTCGGTTCGCAATTTACCTGTGGGCGTTCGCCTACGGCTGGAAAAATGCATGCGAAGATTTTTATGGGGGCGGGCGGATGGCAGCGGCCGCGGGATTCACTTGATTGCTTGGGATGTGGTTACTCGGCCCAAGAGAGCGGGGGGCCTTGGCGTTCGACCCTTGGAGCGGGTCAATGACGCCTTGCTTTTAAAATGGGTGCATAAGGTTTGGGGCAAGGATGAATCTTTTTTTGGCAGAGTCCTGCGTGCGATTTTGGGCGTGGACTGGATTTCCTTCATCCGTGGGAGATGCCCGGCTCACTCTTCCCCCTTTTGGCGATACATTTTTGAAATATATCAAAAGAACCGTTCTCTATTCTCCCCGGTGCTGGGATCGGGTGCTATCTTCAACTTCTGGATCGACGACTGGACGGGGGGTGGCGCCCTCCGGTGTCGCTTCCCGCGGCTCTTCTCTTTGGCGTCTAACCGCTTGGCCACCGTTGCTGACTACTGGATCCACGGCGGCTGGTGCCCCGCCTTCTCGGGGTCCCTCTCTGACCAGCGCGTCAACGACTTGGCCTCTCTGTTGGAGGCTCTCTCATCTTCCTCCTCCCCTGCTGGCGGGCGGGATCATTGGGCTTGGAGGAATGGTCCGTTCTCTTCCCGCAAGGCATACCTTGCCCTGCTCCCTCCTCCTCCACCTCTGGATGCCTCCCTGGCCCGTGACTGCGCTTTCCTTTGGGGCCTCCGCTTACCTCTTAGGATCACCTTCTTCTTCTGGGTTTTTCGACATCGAAGACTGATGACTCGCGATCGATGCGCCTCCCTTCTTCACTCTTCCAACACTCTGTGCCAGCTCTGTGGGTTGTCTGATGAATCGGCGGACCACCTTTTCTTCATTTGCACATCGGTCTCCCGGATTTGGGATGAGGTTGCCTGGGCTCGATCAGCCAATACGGAGGACTTCTGCGACATCCTCTGGGCCAACAGAAGAAGACCCCGCTCGCATCTGCTCGGCCCTCTGGCGCGCCTTTTGTCGATCTGGAGGGCTCGCAATGACTCTATCTTCTCGGGTGCGCGCTTCTACGTGGAGAACGTCAATACCGCGGCTTCCATATTAATCGCTGACTGGTCTACGTAGTTGGGCCTTGGGGCCGGCTGCCGTTTTTTTAATTTTTTCTGACCCCTCCCTCTCCCTTCTTTCTTCCCCCTCTCAGCATGTAAGTATCTCGCTCTATTCTTTTTTTATAATATTATTTTGGGGTGAACACCATCGCGTGTCTCCCCCTTTTTGAGCCTTCAAAAAAAAAAAAACAACAATGCATGGCAGTAATTAGGTGTTTAGATTGTTCAAGACTATGGATAATATCAAGATGGAGGCTTAATTGGTCATGCATGGCAGCAAGGAGGGAGGGAGAAAGGATGTACCTCTAATTACTTCAATTTGAAGCTTGTATTACTGCTGGACAGCAGCAAATTTGGACTTTAATAAAGCTCTAGACCCTCAGCTACAGCCTGCTACAGCTCCTTGGAGATTGGAGAAGCTCCAGCAGAGTTTTGATGGCTCCAGGCACTTCCATACCTTAGAATGGTAAGGAAAATTACATTCCCAGATGTTGGCAGCAGCTTGCAGTGAAGAGGGCTGGAGAGAATAGGAAAAGGAAGAAGAAAATGGGGAGGAGAATTATGAAGGGGAATGGGAAGTCACGGCTAAGAATTGGGAAGGGAAGATTGGGTTGGTCTTATATAGAAAGAAGAGGTCCAAAGGTGATGCCAAGTGGAAAGAAAAGATGGTCCAAGTGGAGGCTAAATTAGAAAGCCAAATGGAGTTTTCTGGTTACAACCTGCTGTAGCAGAAATAAAATTAAATGTTTATTTTTTTTCTTTTCTTTTTTTTTGCATACAGAAGTTGATCGTATATGTGCCTCGGATGCCGGATTTCGACGTGCAATATCCCGATTAGATCGTTACTGAACGACGATCAATATGAGTATAATATTGATATACTACCGATCGGGTTTTCAATACCCGAAATTTTCGGATACGATTTTTGTTTAAGGTTAAATTTTGTGATTTTAAAATATCAAACGACGTCCGATTGACGAACGGTCGATTCTGTTGGTCTTGTATCGTCGAATCGGATCTAATGACGGTCTTGGTTCGTTTTGCGGTTTCCGAATTTGCGTCGCGGCTTTTTCGCGGCATGCATTACGAAGTGACCGATTTTTGGTCGATTTCGCCCCAACGACTTTTGATTCAGGATAAATTGATCGTTTTGGGTTGTTTGGCATTGACCAAGAACTTTATTGGGTTAATCGGACCCAAACCGGGTCGAGTTCGGGTTGATTGGAAACCGGATGTTACAAGAGATGCTGGAGCATCTCTTCTTCGAATGTTCGATTGTGCTTCCTCTTTGGGTGGATCCGAGCTTGGGTTGGGTTAGCATGGCGGGAGTCGTGGATTTCTGCAGGACTCTGGGCATTGTCAGGCGTCGGCCGAGGCTTGAGCTGCTGCAGCCTCTGGCGCTGGTCTGGTCTATTTGGTTGTCTAGGAATGAGCGGTTGTTTTCTGGGCAGAGATTCTACGTTGAGAACGTCTGTACTCGCGCTTTGGGCGTGCTTCGCTCCTAGCTTGTCTAGGGCGCCCCTTCTTGCTCTTCTTTTTTGTACTATTTATGTCGTTTTTATTAATATAGTTTTGGGATGAACACCTAAGAGTGTTTCCCCCTTTTTTGGCTTCAAAAAAAAAAGAATCTGTGCTCTAGCTGCATCATACTCGGGATCCAATGCCGCTAGGAAGACTCCTGTCATCACGGATGTATGCCTTGCGTTGCTCTGTGTAGCAGTCAAGGGAATGTAACCATGTAATCTTTCAAACATACCCCTTAACGAAGTGTAAAAGGTATGGAGAGGACGACCATTCTGCTTCGAAATCGTGCTGAAGTTGCAGAAGTGAAAATATCGTGCTGAATCATTCTTCGCCGGAGAATATGTAGCGGCGAGAATGTCCCACATAGCCTTTGCCGTGGGCTGACTCAAAATGTCATTGGCTATCTCCATGGATACTATTCCAGAAAGCCATACTCGTGCACACGCATCATCTGCCTCCCATGAGGCATTAACCCCAGTCTTGTCGACAGGCTCCTCCTGTGTGAGGATATGCTTCTTGCCATTACATTGCATTAAACTCATAAACTGCATGACCCACAGTTCATAATTGGTTTCATCCATCTTCACAATAGGTGCTTGACCTTTGAAAGCACCCAGGGATGGAACATCTGCTTTGTTGTCCGACGTGATGACAACAATCTCTCAAAATTGGGCCTGCAAGCTTGGACAGAGAATGTCTACACAGACATATAGGAAGATGGTTGTGGGTGTAGACTCATACCACATACACTTCCATTCTTTGAAGACTCTCATGGAAGGCTAGGGTATTTTAGAGGGTCACGTCACCCCCTAGGAGATCTGAACAAAGTCGTCTGAGGGCGTAGGCGTGCATGGGCTCGTGGGAGCGTTGGCACACTGGAGCACACAGACGCACAGTATTGCACGGGAATGTAAGTGTGCGGGAGTGTGTATGCGCACGGTACGCGCGGGCGCGCGGGGGCGCACATGTGCGCGTGCTGGAGCGCACAGGCACGCGGGGCGCGTGTGCGCAGATGAGCGCATGCGCGCGGTGGAGCAGGCGCACGGGCGGTGGCGCAGGCCGGCAGGGCCGAGGCGTGCGACAACGACGCATGCGGGTTTTGGTGGGGGAAAGGATTTAGGGCACAGGTTCCGGTCTAGGACCGTCTCTCTGATACCATGTAGAAAGGTGAAATGAAAGATTCATTTCATTGTAACCCTAGAGCTCTCTTATATAGGAGAAAAACTCTAGAGAAAATTACATAGATAGCCGAAGAAAAACATAAATTTACAGGATAACATATAAAGAGATATAAATATCTCAACATATTAGGTAGAGAATCAAATCAGCAAACCGATCAAATTTATTTTGCACGATTTCGACTCCATTTTACCTGGATATTCCATATTTAGTGGAGATGGGTCGGAAGATGATTAGATCATCAAATCTCTTTACTTAATGTTTATAATTCAATGGAAATCATGGAAATTATGAATTTGCCTTGATTAATTATGATGACTAATAATTTTGAAATTAATTAATTAATCATCATATGCCATTGAATGTGTGTTTCATGAAAACCCTAGTTTATCATACAATAGTTGTAGGACAATTTTTACATGCAAAACATTGTTATTTGAATAGGATTGGGGATTTGTTTAGCAAATCTTCTTATAATATTAATCAAAATGATTTTGATAAATATTATATGGTATAACTTCGATTGTAATGCTGAATATCATCTCAAATATAAAATGATCAAATCACATTATCCTTACCTGAGGCAGATATGGTGTCTAGTCAGGGTTCGTTGGGGTAGCAGGTTGCTCCGTAAGCAGTCTGCCCCACATCCTGTGCGTACTGGCTATGACAGCAGTTAATGATAGGTTAATGCTTGAAAAGATCATGATGTATTTTTTCTAATTATTAAAATTTGAATAATACGTATTTTTGAGATTATACCATCCTTCAAGTAACAATCTAGATTGTTTGTTAGTTGATTGAATTGGATTAATGATTGATTTAATATAATTAAATTAATTAGATCCAATTATACATTCTATTGTAAATAGAGTTGTATTTTCCTTATAATAATTAATTATGTGAATACGATTAATAATAATTAATTAAAATTTGAACATGACATGGAGGATCACATAAGTGACATCCATGGTCTCCCGTCAAGGTGAAGGGTTCCATCGCCATGAATTGTATGTAGGAGACGCCTGTCCGAAGTAACTGCTCCTGTATATAAGCACACATGGATCATGCTCTTTGCTTCTCGGAAGAGTAAGGTTATAAGTATAGTGACCCCAATATCAGTTTCTCATATTATTGGGGCGATATTGGATTGCGCATAGCGAGTTCTAATCCTATTGATGGTTGGTTCAATTAATGACGGGCCAACATCGCCTTAAAGGTGGTGGACCCAGGTGTTAAAGATCGAATTGGGAAATGCAAGATGGACTTGCAAGGCGGAATGAGTTCCCTCTTCTTTTTATCCGAGTTACAAGTTCTCATATTATTGGGATGTAACAAAGGTAAGAAGGAGATCATAACTCTTGCTTGACATATAATGGTAAGTATATTTCTTACTTTGAAAGCGAATAAGGGAATGAACTTTTAAAGTTGACAAGGCATGACAACTTTGATATTAAAATCCTAAATCAAAGTAAAATATGTATTTATGCAAATTATCTTATTTCAGATAATCTACAATAAATCCACTCAATATTATACTCAATAATAATAAGTAAATTATCATGAATTGGATTCATGATCAAGATTTTGTACTTGCAATTGGACGTACAATGTATGTGGTTGCAATGTACAAGTTTCCTCATAATAATGAGGATTGATAATTAAATAGACAATAGTACAACAACTTTGGGTTTGTATGTCTTTGTAGTATTGATCTCTCATCAAATGTGCTTTGAAAGTATCATGGTGATGATGATCGTAATTATAAAAAATCCTTATAAAATCCAAGAAGATGTTTTGGCATACATATGTGCTCTCGACATTTAATCATGAATGACATGGTTCACTGCATTATGCAGAATGGTGGCTCGATAAGAGATGATGTACTCAAAATATTTGAATACCTACATGAACCAAAGTCTTTAAGAGTTAGGATGTATGTAGATATGATGAGTGTCATCATTCTACTATATGTACTCTAGTCTTTCATAAAGTTTCATAATATTCATATTGTATGAATTGAATGAAGCATGTATAAATGTCTAAATACTTTTATATTGAAATCTTTTGAATTTAACATAAGAGATCCTTTATCTTAAGCAATGGTTATTTATAGATGAAGGAAGCACAATGAAAGCATGGGTCTGATCAAATGAGAAGGGAAGTCAAAGAGTTAATTGTACTTCTATAATTTCCACACATATGGCATCCAAAGAGTTGGATGAATGCCAATACTGCAATAAGCCGATGTACTGATAGTATGACTCTAGACTATCTAAGATCATTAGAGAAGGACTCGGATAGTGCATCGGCATATTATACTTCTACAAATCATTGAAATTGGCTTGCTTATTAGATAAGATAAAAGTCTATCTCACTCTTCTAATAACACTTGCAATTGATTGCATATGTTTTAGAAGACTAGAATTTTTGATCATATGGTTTAATATCCATCCACATGGATGTTGATGCAATTGTTGCAACAATCTCCATTGATAAATAGATTATTTTTTTTCAGTTTGAGTGCTTAGTCTTAGAGAATGTCTCTATGACTTAGATATTAGAATACATTCACTGTTTATTTCTAAATATTGGAAATAAACATGCATTTTGGAATAGACCTTTCATAAAGAGTTATGATGGATATATTTCATATAGTAATATAATATCTAGAGGAATCTACTAAATTAGAATATTAATGAATGGTTCAATGACATTTTTAATACTGGAAATTAAATCTTAAAAGATCAATAGGAGGATGAAGATCATTTGATAATGATCTGGCATCAAGCCCTGGACATATGTCCATTGATAAGATCAATAGACTAGTAAGAGATGAAATATTAGTGATATGTGATATCTATTAATGATTTTTGTGATATGAGATTTCTTCCCTTCACCTTAGAAACCTTTGAAATGTTCAAAGCTTTATTTTTGGCTTAGAATCAAAGTTGAAAGGAAGATGGAATGAATTTGATCTAACCAATGTAGCAAGTACCTATTAGATGAATTCAAAGAATACCTTACGGAGAAAGGAATGCCATTCCTATCTCATTCCTCCTATTACACTAACTCAATAGAGTTGCAGGGAGATACAATTAGATCGTACGTGACATGATTTAATCAATGGCGACTCTTAGCATAATTGCCTCTTAGTTTCCAGGTATATATCTAGTAGATATTACAATATATGTTAGAAAATAAACATGCGGAAGCGAAACATGGAAAAAGAATAAAGTTTGAAGAGCAACGGGATTTTACGTGGAATCCTAGTACCTAAAGAGCGGGATGAAACCACGGGAGAACACCCCAAAGGACTGATCTATGCATTGTACTTTCTCAATGCATACAAGAGGTCTGGGGCTCCTTATATATCCTTCACAGAGCCTCCAAGTCACACCACTAGTAGATGTGGGACAAAATACATGGATGGGGCAAATGGATCCTGGAGGTATGCATTACCCATCTACAACTCAACCTGCGCACAACCAAATACTCCAACACTCCCCCTCAAGCTGGAGCATGCAATGCTCAGCTTGGATAGACAGAAAGAAACTCAACTCACAATAAATGACACTACAGACAATATCAACTCAATGCGCACAACTATCAGCTGCTATCGAGGATGTTGCTTCTCATGTTGTGCATGTGAGGAGGACGAACGGGCTAGAGTGTGAGTCAAACTGAGGACTCGGAATCTGACCATCGAGTCTGAAACTGCGCCTGGAGTCTCCTCGTCGGAGAACTGGGTGTCTCCCATCTGGCTCAGAGAATGGTATTCTACTCTGGAGTTCCTATGATACCACATGAAAACCCTTGCCCTCATGGCATAGGGAATGGTCCTCTGCTCTGGAGTCCCTATGGCTCACATGAAAACTCTGGCCAAAACAACAAGAATGATGTGGACCATGACAAAAGATGGCATACATGTGCTCGTCTGACAGAAAACCGCATACATGTGCATGTCTGAACTGAAGACTCGGAACCAATCGTCGATTCTGAACAACAGATCATCTGTAGAGTCTGGAAACTGACTGGTATGGAGAATCTGACATCTGCACTAACTTGTGACTCTACACAATACCCCTCTTTCTCCCATACTTGTCGGAAAACAATCATCAACCAAACTGGGAGAAGACAATAAAATGGAGTTACAAAACATTAATTAGTCGTATCATAAATTTTCTTTGGCTTTTCTTGCAAAATTTTCTCTCTTTTTTGGCTATTTCCAAATTTATTTATTATTATTTTTATAGTCGTCACACATTTTTTTAAAAAGGATTTCGTATAAGTAGTGCCAAGACAGAATATATGGAGTGCACCTTTGATGGAAGCAATGGTGAATGAATCGAGATGAAGATTGGTGACGATAACATTCAGAAAAGAGATTCCTTTTGATATCTGGGATCTATTCTGCAGCATGATGGGGAAATTGATAGAGATGTTACTAATAGAATAAATGCCGACTGGCTAAAGTGGAGAGGAGCCTCTGTTGTTCTCTGTGATAAGAAAATTCCTTTAAAAATTAAAGGAAAGTTTTACAAAGCAACCGTGAGACCTGCTATGCTTTATGGATCCGAATGTTGGCCTGTGAACCATAAACATGTGCAAAGAATGAATGTAGCAGAAATGAAAATGTTAAGGTGGATGTGTGGACACACATGTAACGATCGGATTCGGAATGATGTAATCAGAAAGAAAGTTGGTGTAGCTTCGATCGAGGATAAGATGCGAGAAAATCGCTTAAGATGGTTTGGACATTTGCAAAGAAGATCAACTGATGCACCAGTTAGGAGATGTGAGGGTTGGGATGTTGAGCCGGCTAAGAGAGGGCGAGGGCGGCCCAAGAAGTGTTGGAAAGAGACCATACGAAGGGATCTTAGTTTTGTGGATATAAGCCCGGGATTGACTCAAGATAGATCTGAATGGAGGCGAAGAATCCATGTAGCCGACCCTACTTAATTGTGGGAAAAGGCTTTGTTGTTGTTGTTGTAAGCCATTTTCCCCCTTCTCAAATCATTTTTTTTAATTTTTTAAGCCGTGTCCCCTTTGATATTTTTACAAAGCAGCCGTGAGACCTGCTATGCTTTATGTTTCTGAATGTTGGCCTGTGAACCATAGACATGTGCAGAGAATGGCTGTAGCAGAAATGAAAATGCTAAGATGGATGTGTGGACATACACGTAAAGATCGGATTCGGAATGATGCAATTAGAAAGAAAGTTGGTGTAGCTCCGATCGAGGATAAGATGCGAGAAAACCGCTTAAGATGGTTTGGTCATTTGCAAAGAAGGTCAACTGATGCACCGGTTAGGAGATGCGAGTGTTGGGATGTTGAGCCGGCTAAGAGAGGGCGAGGACGGCCCAAGAAGTGTTGGAAAGAGACTATACGAAGGGATCTTAGCTTTTTGGATATAAGTCCGAGATTGACCCAAGATAGATCTGAATGGAGGCGAAGAATCCATGTAGCCGACCCTACTTAATTGTGGGAAAAGGCTTTGTTGTTGTTGTTGTTGTGTCCCCTTTGATATTTACACCTATAATCCTGAGTAGTTTCGTAATTACACCAGGAACCCTCGATAATTCATAATTACATGAGTAACCCTGAATAATCCTTAACTCTTACATGGCATAACCTTGTATTATATTCCGTTTGGTATGACCATTATATTTGACGATTTCTGTGAGAAAAAGACGAAATTGCCCCTAATGCTCATTTTATTTACAAATCATGCCCAGGCTGGCCCTGAGTCCGACCCCTGCCTCCCTCCAGCCCCGAACTCCCCCCCACCTCCCACCCCCCCGCGCATCCGACCCGAGCTCCCCTGACCCCCTCCCACCACTCCCTCCCGAGCTCGCCCCCCGGCCACCGACCCTCCGCCTACCTCCATCCCAGGTCGGCCCCGAGCCCTCGCGACCCTCGCCAACCCTCTCTCGACGAGTTCCCCCGACCCTCCATCCCAGGTCGGCTTCGAAGCCCCCCGCCCCCTCCCCCCGTGCATCTGACCTGAGCTCCCCTGACCCCCTCCCACCGCTCCCTCTCGAGCCCGCCCCCCGGCCACCGACCCTCCGCTAAACTCCATCCCAAGTCGTCCCCGAGCACTCGCGACCCCCGCCCACCCTCTCCCGACGAGCTCCCCCAACCCTCCATCCCTGGTCGGCCTCGAAGCCCCCCCGGCCACCGACCCGAGCTCCCTCCATCCCAGGTCGGCCCCGAGCCCCCCCGCCCACCGACCTGAGATCCCTCCATCCCAGGTCGGCCCCGAGCCCCCCCGCCCACTGACCCGAGCTCCCTCCATCCCAGGTCGGCCCTGAGCCCCCCCACCCTCTGACCCGAGCTCCCTCTATCCCAGGTCGGCATCGAGAACTGGAGAAGGAAGTTTGGGGGAGGGAGGGTCGACATGAAGAAGAGGGGTATATTCACTTTCTTTTTTGCTTTTAGTTATAGCCGTTGGACGTAGGATTGGTTAGATTACCTTTAGATGTGGTTGAATTAACTGACTAAAATAACGGAGGGTTATGGATGTAGGACGGAGCACTTATTCAGGGTGACTCATGTAATTATGAATTATCGAGGGTTCCTGGGGTAATTACGAAACTACTCAGGGTTATAGGTGTAAGTATCTCTTTTTAAATGGCTTTTCTCTGTATTTTTTTGTAAAGTTCTTTTACTCTTTTGCGTACGGCTTTTTAATTGTACGCACCTTTTTTGATTTTTTTGTGTAACATCTCGGCCTACTTGGGCCCAATCTTCTCCCCCTGCCCCTTTTTCTAATACGCGGCCAATTGGGCCTTAAAGAATAGCTTAGACCTCTCTCTCTTTCTCTTTTTTCTATTACATACAGCCTCATTGGGGCCCTTGAACTTAGCCCCCCACTCAATTTTTTTAAACAACCTCGGGGCCCTGTTGGGCTACCCCCACACGCACAAAACTAGGGTTCCCACTGGGGAACCCCTTTCCACGTTCGTCGTTTGCCGCCGCAAGCACATGGAGAAGGGGCCGCCGCCTCGATCGGACCCTGCAGTCGATGCCAGGAGAGCGCACAACGATCTGGAGAGGAGGCGGAGCGTGCGGTATGCGGCACATGAGCGAGCGCCGCCTGCCCCGAAGGGCTTGGAGAGTTGGAGCCTAACGCGTCTGGGGTCGTACGAGGAGAGGGAGGCGATGCCGCTCGAGCTCTGTAGGAGGATGCGAAGCAATCGGGAGTTGCCGCCTAGCTCGCCTGCGGATAGAGGCATCGCCGCATGGAGAATCGCGGTCCGCGCGTGGAGGCCGCCTTCGCCTCTGGATCTGCCTGCGTGAGGGTTCTAGGCTCCGATCAGGGGAAGATGTGGCCATGGGGCTCGCCACATGTACGCGAGAAGGCGAGAGGGGTTGCGCTGCCTGGGATGTTTGGCTGGAACGCATGACGCGGCTAGTCGTGGGGCGCCACTTGGATCTGTTAGAGGAGAAACAAAGAATCGCCTGGCATGAAGTCTTGAGGATGATCATCGAGATGGCGGCTACGGTGCGGAACTGTGATCTTGAACGGGTTGGAAGTTGTTGGCGAGGTGCGTACGACATTAGAAACTGGGAAGAGGGTTCTTATCTTCGATCCTGGAGATGTCCCAGTGCCGTAACATTGGAGAATCAAGAACATGTTTAAGGTTTTAAAAAACCTTATATCTCGAACATGAATCATAAATCTTCAGATCATTGAATCTTCATAATCAACTCCAACGAGAATCAAATCTCAAATAAAATAACGAACGAAGATAAAATCTTCGAGAATCGAACTCGCTCTGATATCATATTAGAAAATAAACATGCGGAAGCGAAACATGGAAAAAGAATAAAGGTTGAAGAACAACAGGATTTTACGTGAAACCCTACTCCCTAAGGAGCGGGATGAAACCACGGGAGAGCACCTCAAAGGGCTGATCTATGCAGTGCACTTTCTCAATGGATACATGAGGCCTGAGGCTCCTTATATAGCCTCCACAGATCCTCCAAGTCCCACCACTAGTAGATGTGGGATTAAATACATGGATGGGGTAAATCGATCTTGGAGGTATTCATTTACCGATCTACAACTCAACCTGCGCACAACCAAATACTCCAACAATATATATCCTTAATAAGATTTCATGCAAATCTAAATCCGAAAACCCTCATAAGCTATGGTTTGGAACCTAGCCTTGTGTTGGACACTTGAGAATTTAGGGATGCTTGATCCATAACTTTGTCATGGATGCAAATAAGCTGGAATCTAACACCAGAGAGTGCTACTTCATTAGGAAAATAAAGGATGGTATTGGATACCTACTTTGTGACCTTGAGATTCTTAAAAGATTTCATCTCTAAGGATGTGATTCTTAGGTGATAACTTTCTTGAGAATCAAGATGAAAGTGAAGAAAAGGAACTCATTGAATCTTGAGAAGATAATGAGGCTCCTGAAATAAAAAACTAAAGGGACAATTAAAGATAAAACACTCATAACTCTTCAAATTAGTTTGAGGATGGATTCCATGTGTCAGATAAGTATCTGATAATGATCTGACTTTATATGATGAAGCTTTTGAGGACCATGACATGGAAAGATGGATGTTAGCAATAAAGTCTAAAGTAGACTTCATATACAAGTTTTGTATATGGACCCCGAGGATCCACCTATAAGGGTAAAAAAACCTTTTAGGTGTAAATGGATCTTCAAGAGAAAGAGAGTACCTGATGAGAAGGTAAAGACCTTCAAAGTACGGCTCGTATCCACAAGGTACACGCGAAGAGAAGACATCGCTTGCGATGAGACTTGCTCTCCAGCGACCATTCTTAAACCCATTAGAATATTGCTAACTATAGCTCCACAACTTGACTATGACATCTTTTTTTTTGAAGCCAAAAAAGGGGGAGACACTCAAAGGTGTTCACCCCAAGAGTTTATTATTAAAAAGGAGATTCATATAAGCTATAACTGCACAATTTGACTATGACATCTATAAGCTCGAAGTCAAGATTGCATTCCTCTATGAATACCTCTCCAAGGACATTCATATGAAGTAGCCCCAGGGCTTCATAGTTGAGGAAGGTAAGGTGTGAAAGCTTAAGAATTCCATCCATGGACTCAAATAATCTTCTTGTAGTTGGAACACTGGATTTGATGAAATTATAAATGTTATGATTTCAGATACAATCTTGATGAACCATGTGAAGCTTAGTGGGAGTATCATTGTGTTCATCGTGCTAAATGTAGATTATATCCTAATCATTTGGAATGATATAAGGATGATAATACATGTTTTATAATCTGGTTGTTCCATACCTTGAGATACGATATCAAGGATACCTCTTAGATTTTAGTTCTGAAGTTATTCAGAAACAAAGAGAAGAGGGCATTAGTACCGCCACATTAGTGGTACACCTTGGAGATATTCCAATTTTTGGGAAAACCCCAAGGAAGGCTTCCTTCTCTTAAGATATGATACTGACCTATATGAAGGAATAGCACCTCAAAGAGTTGAGGAAGTAAATGCTAAAACTGCTTGCCCTTATGCATCAGTTATGAGAATCCTGGTATATGCTAAATGTGTACAAAAGCCGGATGTCTTCCATGCAGTGGGAGTAGTAAACTGTTACTAGTCCTACTCTGGAGATAAAACACTTGATTGCAGAAATATCTTCAAAGATGACTTTTGAGATAGTGATATCAAAGTCTTATCTTCAAGAACTTAAGACTTTATAGATAGTGATCTAAAAGGTCTTAATTGCAGATGTTTTAGGAGATAGAGATTTCCGGGAATAAGGGCATTCTGATAAGGATATAGTAGAAATTACATTATAATAGTTATTGAAATATAGTGTCATGGACATTATAACTAACACAATTGAGTATTGGTTGCATGCAACATTCGCGTTGGATGCGAGCACTATTACTAAGGAGATATGCAAATACTGTAAATGGACTTGGTGTATTCTCTTGGGAATAGAGTGATTGGTCAGCTTACCAAGTTATTTTTCTAAATAGCTTATGATCAACACATGAGTGTGGGTTTATATGATTGGCCCATTAATGGCTCTTTGGGCAATGGAAGGCCACATCTATATAGATATCATTTCGATATTGTATCTATACGATATTTCGACGATATATCGGTGATGTATCGTCGAAATATCACCGATATTGACACTTTTGTGAAGAAAATGCCTGAAAAGGAGGATAGATCGTCGTATCGATACCGATATAGGTCTCATCTCGATATCGATATATCGTGATATTTCCTTCCATGCTTTGGGTTAGTGAGAGAATGTTGGACATACAAACTCACGACGAGCCATTATGCAATAAATGTTATTGCAAATATCATTCCCTGATCTGAAATAAAGAATACTTAATTGTATAGTAGGTTCATTAGTACAATCAAGGTTATGTACCGTGGCCATCTTAATGATCGTACAACTGTTGATTCAAATGTTGAATCATAGAGGCTGGTGCTTGGATGATATCTAAAGAGTTATATTAAGGACTCATCGAGCACTGTTAAATGATTGTTAAAAGAGGATCTCCAGCCTGAGAGGAAGATGCCAATTCTTCTCTCTAGAGGCTGATATCTATCCAACCTCTTGATGTATGTCCTCTGCACAGGAATAGAGATTCGGAGGTGTTAGATAAATACGGTGCAAGAGTTGACTTAACGAGATCGAGATAACCAAGTCCTATGTCGTATACTGTCACGATATCGGCATGCATCCTCTGACTGGAGACATATGTGTTACTATATATTTGAGTATATATATTTGGTAGATCGATAGGTTGATGACCTCATCAAGGTCTATACACTGACGAGCTGGTATGCATACAAGGGCATATGAGTAATACGATCTATCAAAGGGATCATGCTGGTTCATTACTGAACCGGAAGACATGAGCTCACTCATGAGATATTGGGAATCAAATTCCGTGCACGGTCTTCTCGCTTTGGAAGCTTGATTGAATTTGTAGGTTTGATATATGCTTTTGGAAATTATATGATCGATATCTGGACATGATATATGCTTTTGGAAAGTATATAATCGATACCAACTCCCAATGATCAAATGAGAAACTTAATGATAAAACCTGAAGGAGATAGTCTAAATAAGATCTAAAACTTCGGATTTATTCTAGGTCTTCCAATATGTAGGATGTATAGGTGTTAGGAATACCTGAGGGTGATGTGATCATAAAAGTTTGTATAACCATGACGCTTCCATTCCGAGGGAGTGACGAAACATGTCTGGATTTTAATGACTCCTCTCGGTAGAGAAGTAATCTAATCTTGGTCCAAATGTTGGATAATGATCTGAATGTGATTCAGATACAATGAGAAGATTAGATTTATGGCTTTGATTTAATCAAACATCTATGGGAGGTCTGATAACTCAAAATTTTGCCTGCGGTAAATAATGGTCGATGTAGAAAGCGCCGAATAAAATCCAGGTTAATCAAACAAATTTCTATTCCGATAAAAAATGATCGGATTTGTTCACTATTTATTTATCCAGGTAAGTGCGCCTGAGTCGAACGCAAGGAGGCAGAAAGCTGCTCTTGTGATTTTCCAGTGAAGAATATAATTTTTGTGATCTTTTTATCTTTCGTTTATTTTCTTCTTCAAGGAGAAATCTCTTTTTGTATTTTTAGTTTTTAGTTTTTTTTATTTTCAAATTTTTATTTAATTTTCAAAGTAGTTCTTTTTCAAAAGATTTATCTACAATATAGTAGGTGGAATATTATGGGATATAGGTGATACTATATTGTAGATAAAAATGCTCGAGCAACGAGCTCGAATGAGGACACAAAAACAAATCAAAACGGGTCGAAGGTCGAGAAAGAAAACCAAAACAAAAACTCGATGAAGATTATCGAAATTTGATATAAAATAAAATGTAAAAAATGCAACGATGTAATAATAGTGTCTAAGGGTCTACAAGGTCCAAAGTATCCAAAAAGTCTAATGTATACAAAAGAAATAAAAGATCTAAAAGCTTCTTCCAAATAGGTCCCTGGTCAGAGACCTATTTGTAAGAAAAGAATTGGAAATTTGCAATTAGGTCCCGCACGGGGACCTATATGCAATTTCAAAAAGGTATGGAGGCGAGGATGTATTCTGGAGATTGTAGGGGTTTCTTAGCAACAATTCCACCGATTCAGAAGTGAATGGATGGAATTAGAAGACTCCGCGTGATCTAGAGTGTCGGATTCTGACATGTGGCGTCTAATTGCTTTCCGAGTTCCTAGGTTGTTCTTCCCCAATTCGCAGGCGACTGCGACGGTTCTTTGATCTGCTCGGGCTATAGGTGATCAATGGTGGGGCCAGAGAGGGTATTCCTTACCCTCTCTAGTGCTCCCACTGTGAGAGGAATGTCGAGGACGAAGGAACAGAGCTCCAGTGGAGGGTCAGGAAGATAAATGGAGTTCTCGGGTTAGAACCCTAGGACTGGATGACAATGAAGATGCAAATCAACCGAGCAAATCAAGATGTCCTGTGATGCTGCTCACTCCAGATAGTTAGGTATTGCTGCTCCTGAGAATTATATGACCTGCAAGAGACGTGCTACGGCTCGAATTTGCAATGAATTCAACCAAAAAGTCAGAGAAATTGTAGATGTAACTGAAGTTCCAGGAAAGATATTTTGCGGATGAAATTAGATGAAACACGGATCGATTTATTTTGCGGATGAAATTAGATGAAACACGGATCGATTTGAAAGTTGATCTGGAATGATAATCTAAGAACATGATTATTGGAAGATAATGACGTGATTTAATCAACTAATAAAGGCACACTGATTGGGGAATTAGAAAAAGGGTATGGAAGGGTACTTGGGATATGAAGGATGTATGATCCTTTTGGTGATGGCTCAACGGCTCGGTTCACCAGAGCTGAACGTCGCGACAGCGGTGCTGCAAGGCAAAGCTAGCCTTGGAACCCCTCCTCTGTTGATCGACCTTCCACGCGGAGCACCAACCTTAGCGGAGCTACGAGGCGAGGAAATGGGGTTGAGGGTCAGTTGTTCCGGAAGTGGAAGAAGTTAGGTTGAAGTGGTGATATTTAGGTCCATAAATAGATGAATCGAAAGTAGTTAGGAGTAGATCCAATGGTAGGCGAGTAAGAGGGCAGTTAGGATGTGAGGCCCGTTCCTTCTCGGATCTGGGAAACCCGTTTACACATCATCCGTAATATCATATTCTCTAGAAATCGCATTAGGGAACTGGAAATTAGGGAATTTTTTTTATACGGATGACATTCATGTTAACTAACAGGCCACAGAACTATAACATGTCACACTTATATTGCATAAATTTCCATAACAGTTATATGTAACAACAGAAATTGCATTATATACATGTATCCCAATTTTATCAGAAGAGAAATAAAAGCATAAATATCTTGAACAAACTATAACATACATACCTGCTATGTTTTGCTTCAAAAACTGACATTCAACTCCCCCAATACAACGGTGCAGGTATTTTGCGTGCAATCCATGGAATAGGGAGAAAAGAACATCAACAAATGTTGAGTAAATCTTAATTAATTAAAAATAACAGGAAATTTTGTGGTTCCAAAAGAAAGCAAGTAATTTGGCCTTGACAATTAAAATTTAAAGCTACTTGCAATGAAACAGGCTTTCAAGTTGTTTGGTATGTAAAACCTCAGTCTACTCATCCTACACTAATTACCCACATTAATCATTTATATACCAATATCATGTGGTCCATATTTAAGTCATTGCCTTTCTATTAATTATAATACAAGTTTGACTGGTCTTGAGAATATGAATGATGAGACTCTGATATAATCATTATCTCTATAATGCTTATAAAGATGTTTAAGAATCTTGTGGATTGATCATAGTAAGAGTATATGATGGATATGGGGTTTTGATTCTTTTCTTGATGTTTTTCTCAAGCCTAGTAGATAGTCTGATAAGGATGATTTTCATGATATGGTCTTTTCTCTTTGCCATGAATTATTGGCAGAAAAGTAACTAGTTCAACGGAAACCAACTCAACTGTAATTCAACTTTAGCCTACTCAATTGTGACTCAATCTAATTTCAATGTATCTTTTTCAGATTCAACTGTAATTGATTTAGAGGTAGCCATAGAGGATTCAGATGTATACATGGATGATTCAGATGTAGCATCGCCAAGTCTGTTGGCGAAAAATAAATAAAACTCAAGCGGTGAAGTAGCCTATAAAAGAGGCTCTTCCGTCTCGCCCTCTAATTGGAAGGGCGGTCCAATAGAGGGATAGGTCTACTCCAAAACTACGCCACTGAGACGGGTGAGAGAGACTCTCTAGAAAAGTCGCTCTAAAAGAAAAACCGGCTCGACCGGTACGGGCTAACGAGCTCAAAAACACTAAAACCAAGGGTCCTCCAGCCTAGGTACCCTAAAGAACAAGGGTCAGCGGAACTGGTCTTTAAAAGAAAACCTGTGGATCCCAGAGAGGCGTAAAAACTGCGAGCGCTCGCGAAAAAAACCGAGAAAAAGACTGGGATCCTAGACCCGCGCACGAAGCGGCCGCTGCCCTAACTGGGCTTCCTAATCTTCCGCCCAGCTGAGGGTCACCGCCCCCTCGCACAGTCAGGCGTAAAGGTTACCATGAATGGCACTTTTAATTACTAGTCATCATTGAATCATCATCACTAACTTAATTTCTCATCCTCTCTTGAACTCTGATGTAGTCAACTTTACAGATCTAGGTATCTTGTTGATAATTATATTGAATAGTGATTCATACTTTAGTGATTTTGAATGATTGATCACAAAGATCTTCAGTCATTGATCATAGATAATCTCATCAATTGGCGGCTTGCTTATTAATCTAGATTTATGAAAATATCTCAATGAACTCTTTTTTCAAACCACGAGATCATAAGTTGTTTATTGGAACTGAATTTAAAATTTAATTTAATGTAGAAATTTTACTTTTGTTATTTAACTCGTAATTTAGTGGCAAGACTCTTAATCTAATTTTTATAAGTCTCTTGTATGAAAATACCCTAATATAATGAACAAAAGATGAAAAGATGGTCGATGCAATCCTTCCTGGCACTGCAAAATTTCACCCTGAATCTTCTCTTCCACTAGATCTCAAGTCATTCTAATAATGCTAAAATATTGAGATTATTATTTACTTATCCACCGTAGCCATCTTTCGATTCTTTATCACTATTACTAAGAGATTGAGAAACCCTCTCAATTGTATGTATCAAACTCCCAGCCAAGAGTTATACCCCTTTAGCTACTTTGTATCTTCCTACCCTTGCTAAAAAAAATATGTCGGGTTAATTACGCGATCTTGATATCATTAAGCTGGATCATAGTTAAATTCTTTATCTTTCATCATTTTCAATAGGTTGAAATAGACCTTCTGTGATTGTTCTCGAGATTAAGAATCCAAATAAGTTGATAACAATATATTTAACAGATTTCAGAATACTTAATATTGAAAATAATCTCCTGATTATGTCATAAAATGGAATATGCTCCATTGAAAATAATCTCCTGATTATGTCATAAAATGGAATATGCTCCAGCGGTATAGATATTGTGCATCAAAAACCATGAAAAAAATGTGGCAGATTCTTAAGTTGACTATACTCTGAAGAGAAGAATTTTGCTTGCATTATGCAGATTTGTCTAATGTTTAAAATGAAGCAGAATACCCAACCTTTAGTTGAATACTGCTATGCTAGGAATTCTAGTTTTAAAAGGCTAAATTCTTACACACATGTCTGTATATGTGCAACACATGGACTGTTCAGATATCCATTGATTGTTGATCTTTTTCTTCCGGATCTGGAATCTCCATATGAGGTCGTGTTGTCACAAAGGATTACCACATCAAAGATTTCTTCTAGTTAGGAGGTACATATTAAGTTGAGTATATTATCTATATTATTTCATACACCTAAGAAAGGTGAGACCACCTCTACCATGGTTGCTTCTTCTAGGAGGGACAGATTAGGTCCACTCATGCCGACAACCGTGATTGTTTTACATCGAGATGAGCCACATATTATTTTACTTTTCTAGATGTAGTGGCCATAGAGAAGATTGTTGCTGGTTAAAGCATAATAAACTTGTAGCTCATCAAACAATCTTTTGAGATGTTGATGATATCATGATTCTATGTATACCATCTCAAGAGATAAGTATGATGACCTTCTTTATAGGCTTCATTAGTGTTGTATATCCTTACATTAAACTCTAGTTCCAATGACCCTTGTGCAGAACATGATATCACTGCCTTTACCGACCCTCATGTATATCTCACAATGGTTTAAATGTGCTTGGGAATCATTTGTACTTCTATTATTAGTATTGAGATGTTATTTATGTATTCACATCATATTAACCAGAAATATATAATTAGAATTTAGATGAAAGTGCAATCTATCTTCTGCCACATGCAATACACAAGTATTATAGAGTCAAATTTCCATGGCTTTAGATTACCACAAGACCCTTGTTCCCAACATGTTATAATATATGGTAACCCAGTTATAGCATATCTAGAATATACAACTCTCAAGCAACCTATTACTATCAAAATGTGTAAAGACCATGCATGGAAAGCAGCAAGAGAGGGGAAAAGATTGTACCTTTGATCCTTTAAGTTTGGAAGGATTTTGTGGCTTTATCTAGCATACAACAATAGATAAAATACCTGATGGATAGCAACAAAAAAAAACTGAATTAGAAACTTCAACATTGACTTTAATGAGAACAAAGAGGAGAGAGATATGTACCTTTGAATATCTCCACTTTGGAGATCCAAACTTGCTTGCAACATCCTTTTCTTGACAGGAGCTTCAGTTCATTCAGATCCGGATGTTACATAAGACTATAGAATTAAGGGGTTAGGTCGAATATTATGTGTTAGGTGCGACGAGAATAATATGGAGAAAAGAGGTCGATGGAACATACGCCAACAACCTGATCTTGGGGAAGAAGGCCCATGTGCTGACATGTGTCAACACCTAGTAGGCTGGAAGGAGAAATAATTTGGAAATTAAATAACAAACTTTAAATGACGTTATTTAAATTAGGTATAAAAAATAGAAAATTTAAATAATTAAATATATTAATTTATGATATACTTTATTTTATAAATAATAAATATTTAGTGAATTATAAATAAAATATTAATAAGTAATTATATAGTATATTTGATAAATAGGATTTTGATTTTTAATGTAATATTTTAATAAATAACATGCCATTTTTATATTTTATTATTTTTAGGCTAATAAATAAAGTATGTATGAATTTTTTCCAGATTTTAATGAATTGATTTATATATAATTATTAATAATTAAAGTTCATGTCACAATTATATTCATCTATAATTTAGGACTTTGAATTATTTAAAATATTAAATTAAAAATTATAAAATAATTTATGGATAAAATACAAGATCAAAAAATAATTAAAAATAATAAAACACTAAAACTGTAAATAGTATGTTATGAATAAAATAAATAGCACAGAAAACCCATTGTCATTAGGTTCCAAAATCGACCTTTTGCAAACAGACTCCAATTTTAGTGAAATCACCTTCATTAATTAGAGAATATTATTTTATGAACTTTAAAAGTGAGTAGAGTGAGATTGGAGTTCGTCTGAAGAAGTTATGATGTTCGAAAGTTGAGAAATTGATAATTTAAAAGATAGATTTCTTGGCATATATAGAAGATATATTTTTAACTTATTTTTATATTTTTAGGGATTTTTACCCGGCAGACCCTGTAATCTTTTGCAATTACCGCTACGACCTTCGAAACATCGTAATTCCTCCCTGAACCCCGTAAACTTGCTCCGTCTTACCCCACGAACCCTGCCGTTAAATTGACACATCTTATCCTAACTTGAGTGGGTTATAACTGAGTTAATCAAACCATATAAAATCTAACGGTTGGAATTCTTCCTGTCTTCCTCCTTCCTTCTCCTATCTTCTTCTTCATCTTCACTTCACTTCCCCAATCCACGACAAAACCTTACAACACAATAATCTCGAGGAGATTTTAACCGGAGGCAGAAGAATCAAAGCCACGGGAAAGGGAAAGGCTCACAGGAAGCAACACGGAAGCGGAAGCAGCACCCTTGGCCGTGGGAGTAGCCAATACAGACCCAGCTGTAGGAGCAGACAAGTGCAGGAGGGGAGATCGAATCCGACGGGGGGCGGGGCTTTCGAGCCAGGGGAGTTCGGGCGGCCAGGGGGAGGGCAGCTTCCGAGCAGGGGGTGCAAGCCACAGGCACGCGGAGGGGAGTGGGGGCAGTTGCGAGCGACATGCGCGGGTTGCGAGAGGTGGTGCCGGGTCAGCGCGCGGCGCGCGGGGGGGGGGGGGGGGGATTGAGACCAACCGCGGGGAGTTGCGGGTGTTGGTCCAGGAGGCGGGAGAGCCAGTGCGGGAGGCTACATGGGGGCAGGGTCGGTGCGGAGCAGGGGGTGGGGTGGGGTCCCGGCCGGCTGGCGCGTTCAGGGAGGCAGGAGGGGGTCTTTGCGGGGTTGCCAGGCGGGGGCGGCTCCGCACGGTAGGAGGGTGGGTGGGGGGGGGCTTTGCGGGTTTGGTCCGGGAGGCGAGAGGTTTCCGGGGCTGGTCCGGTACGAGAGGCGGTGCGGGGGGCGGGGTCGGTGTGGCACAAGGCGGGGGGTGGGGTCCGACCGGCCGGCTGGCGGTTCTTCATACTTCATCCGATTGCCGGCTGCCACTGACGAGAAAGGAAGCTCACGATGAAGGTGATGGGTGCTGGGTGGTGGGAAAAAGGAAGAATGTGAGGAGTGGCATTTGATGTAAATTCGATGAATAAAATAGGTATAATATAAAGGAATTCAACGGAATCGGGTTAATTTTAACGGGTAAATGAACGGGGGTTAACCACAGGGTTTGTAGGGTAAGGGTTATCAAGTTTACGGGGTTCAGGGAGGAATTGCGATGTTTCGAAGGTCGTAGCGGTAATTGCAAAAGATTACAGGGTCTGCCAGGTAAAAATCCCTATTTTTTATACATTTTAGAAATAAATAGAAGAAGAGTTTAGTGAAAAATATGTACAAATGAGTTAATTAAAAATCATTGAAGTTTGAGTATTTGTTGGATAAATAATGAATAATATGTAGAGTGAGTAAGTTATTCTTTTTATGGTATTCTTCCTTATCTCCCCCTACTTATTTTTTTATCGACCAATCCATGCTGATTTTGTCTTGGGGGTTAGGTTATATAAATATATCCTTCAGCTATATTTATATTTTATTTAGTCATACTATACATATATACATATTTACCGTCTGCCCTCTTTTTATTTTCTTTCTTTTCTTTCTTGTATTTATTTACATGTTTTTAATACATAAAGTGCTTTTTATTCATGAATGACATTTTGTTAAGAAATGAAAATTAATGGATATTTGTATGTATTTGTTAAGGTTTTAAGACAAAATGCAGAAAGAATGTTAATGAATCATGGATTCATCAACCGGTCCCCGAGATCTTGATTTGAGATATGATCTCAATATTGAAGTCACTGTATGTGAAACGTGCAATCGCCCTGTCCTTATCTCCAAGTATCCACAGAGAATTCGCAGTATTCTTGAAAGAGTTCAAGAACAATTCCATTAATGTAATGCATATCCAAACATTGAAAATGGATAATTAAATGTGATTTAATTATCATGAATAAAATGAATTGGATTCATATTATTTGGCGATATATGGAGAGTTATCTAAGATAATTAAATGTGATTTAATTATTAAAGATGCGAATAATTTGAATGTGATTCATATTATTTGGGTATATGAGAATAGAGATCTAAGATAATTAAATCAATTATATGATTTAATTATCAAAGATATGCATAATGTGGATAATACTATCCAGATTAATTATATATATTATAAATGTGATTTATAATATATAAGAGAAAGCTATTTGTAAATAACATTTACAATTTAAATATTGATGTGAATTGGATTCACATTGATCATTTAATTGAAAATGTAATTTACATATTATTTGAGTTGTGAATGCAATTCACAATTTTCCAATGGCATGATTGATATTTCATCAAAATAATTTGGAATTATTTTTGTAAAATAATTTACAATAAATGTTGTTATAAATTTTTGGAGAAAATCGTGGGATGTGTAATCTCATGTATTAGGAGAAGGAATCCACCTTGTTAGGAGAGGGTGGACGGCCATCAAGTCCTAATAGGATTACTGGCCGTCCACCCCTTTATGGAAGTAGGATTGCCTCCTTCCTATTTCTCCAAGGATGATTGATTTAATTGAATTAGATTTTATATTGATTATTTAATATATATTTAATTAAGTTAAATTAATTATTGTATTTTTTACAACAAAATCATTACCATTGAAAAAACACAAATCAATCTCAACCATTGATTTCGTGTTGTTCATGGATTGTGATCCATAGACTCTCAAATATTATAAAAGAAGATGCACCTCTAGCTCTTCATTTTGGATAATAGAAATTGTAGAGATATATATTTATGTTATCGTGTTTATTTCCTGTTTCTTGGACTATTTCTTATCTCTCTTTACTTATGTATACTTTATGTAATTTACCCATAGACTGCTTTCCTATATAAGAGAGTTTAGGTTTATTAGAATAAACATATTGATTGTTTTTTCCAACATATATCAGAGCGGCGGTCCTAGACCGAAGTTCTCGTACCCAAAAAAACCCTAACCCTAACCCTCCACCGCCCAGCCTCTCATACTTCTAGCAGCCTCCGCTGCCCCCAACGGCTTGCGGCGTCGCCACCCCATCAACCTACGACATCGCCGCCCAGTGGCCCTGTCACCCTTGGCCTCTGCGACCCTCGTGGCGGTGTAGTTCCCGTCACCCCAAGCGGTTCCTGTAGTCGCCGCTTCCTTCAAGCGGGTTGGTTGCGATCTAAGTCTACACATGCAACCGACTTTCTCTATTTACTTTGTCAAGTCTACGATCCTCGTCTTCTACGATCGACAAGATATCAGAGAGCAAGATTGATATCCCACCACGGGCGTCTTCAGAGGTCCAACGCTCATAGTCAAGATGTATGGATCGAATTACGAGTTGTGGGCCATGCAATTCATGAGCCTAATGAAGTCGATGGGTAAGAAGACATTCTTACCGAGGATGAGCTGACAAAGAAGACATGATCGTATGCTCATGGGAGGCTGATGATGCATATGCACAAGTTTGGTTATCTGGTACCTTGATACCATATATTGCGAACGATGTCCCGCACCGGCCTACAACCAAAGCCATGTGGGATATTCTTGCTGCCACGTATTCACAGGCCAAGAATGAGGCGAAGATGTTACAACTACAACATGACATCTTTACTATTAAGCAGATTGAACGTCTATTACATGCACACTATACTGCCTTGCGCGAAATGTTTACGAAGTTTCATAGCTTCGTGCCTCTCACGGCTACTCTAGAGCAAACGAAGACATTCCGAAATGCTACGATGGTTGGAGTATTTATGGCCTCTCTTGACTCATAGTACGAGGCTGCTTCCTCCCAGATACTTGCTGATGCTACCATTCCTCCCATGGAAGAGGCCTTTCGGAGGTTGAGCAGGATCAATGTTCCATCTCCAGCACCAAATTCTTCTACCATTGCAGGCTCTCGTGGAAGAGGCGGTTCATCCCAGTTTCATGGACATGCATCACATGGTAGAGGTGGACGTGGTCGTGGACCACAACGTACCTATTATCACAGATCTGGTCATATGAAAGATACATGCTACTCCAAGCATGGTTTTCTGGCATCAACACGTGTAGCAGAACATGCCCAACATCAACAATCTGCTCCACTCACATCGAATCAACGATATGATGATCTTGTGTCTCAATTGAGAGACATTGTGCCCCCATCTAGTACCTAACACCTGCTTCAGAGAACAGTTCGGACCTTGTCGCTACTACAGGAGCAAGCACCTCAGGTAGTGTTCATGCATCTGCTTTTTATCATGGTTCTGATATCTTGGAATGGATTATTGATTCTGGAGCCACACATCATTTGTGTGGAGATAGAGGTTAGATCACAGCCTACAGGCAGGTTTCTCCAGGATGGATAATTGTCATAGCTGATGGGACTCATTTCCTATCACGGGACAAGGGGAGATCACCTTGACACTTCCTATGCGATTGCAGAACGTGCTACATGCTCCTGATTTCTCAATGAATTTATTGTCTATCAGTCAGATTAGTAAGGATTTAAACTGTCGAGCAATTTCTAACCCATCATCTCTTGTTTTTTAGGACATTCTTACAGGTAGGGTGATTGGCACTGGCTGTGAGCAGAGCGGACTCTATTGATTGGTTCACACACCGTATGCTGGTCTATCATCCCATTTCACTAGACCAATTTCTCCCTACTTATGGCATCTACGTTTTGGTCATCTCCCACTTCAGAAGATGCATTAAGTCCTTCCTTAGATTTCACCTCGTTTGTCATTCAACTGTGAAGTATGTCAATTTGGAAAGCATCATCAGTCCGTCTTTCCTAGTCGTCAGAGTCAGAGCAGTAGCTCTCCTTTTGAGTTTTTCCATGTTGATATTTGGGGGTCCAAATTATGTTCCCGATCATCAGGGACATATTTTATTTAGTACTTGTAGATGATTTTAGTCGTATGTCCTGGGTCTTTTTGTTGAAGAATAAATCTGAAGCTGGTATTGTCATCATAAATTTTATTAAAGAAGTGCAGAATGTGTTCTCAACCTCGATGAAGATTGTACGGACTGCCAATGCACTTGAATTCTGTACAAATGTGCTCTCTCAATTCTTTTCTTTACATGGTATTCTTCATAAAACATCGTGTGTCTATACGTCCAAACAGAACGGTGTTGCTGAAAGAAAGCACCGTCACCTTCGTGATGTCACCCGTATACTCCTAATACAGAGCTGTCCTCCTCATTCATTCTGGGGTGATGCGATTCTCACGGCCTGTTATCTCATTAACCACATGCCATTGTCGGTGCTGGGGAAGAAAGTCCCTTTTTCACTTGTTTTTCCTGACAATGAGTTGTTCTCTCTTAGCCCTCGTGTTTTAGGATCTATTGCGTTTGTCCATCGGTTGTCCCAGGGATTGACAAGCTCTCTTCAAGGGATGTCAAATGTATCTTTGTTGGGTACTCCAGAACTCAAAAGGGGTTATCGTTTCTATGATTCGCTACACAGGTTTATGTCAGCGCAGATGTCACATTTTTCGAGTCTGTCATGTATTTTTCGCCTACAGGTGACAGGTTGACTCCTTCAGATTCGGATGATCAAGTCTACATTCCACCTTCGCCTATGCGTCAACCACCTCACACACCATCTCCATTACCGCATCCATCACCACCATCAGCCCCACCACCACCACCCATTAATCTAGTTCTCTACTACCTCATCATTAGAATCGACGGTCTGCCCCTGCACATGCTCCTGGTCCATCATCCAGTATGCCCTAGATTTGTTCTGATAGCATTACTTCTAATGATGGGATTAATAATTGTTGAGATATTTCTACATTCCTATGTATCTTTCAGTCATTTTATTTCTTTATGTCTATCTTATGTAATTTATCCATAGGTCTCTCTTCTATATAAGAGATCCTATGGTTACAGGAATAAACATCTCGCATATTTTTCTCCAACATGGTATCAGAGCGGCGGTCCTAGACCGGAGCTCTAGTATCCGAAATCCTAACCCTACTTGCCGCCCCCTCACTCTCTCCTTCGCGCGTCACCCTCCCAGTGTCTGGGCGTCGCCCCCTCGTAGCTGTGCTCCATCCCTCACGCGTGCTCCAACCCTCGTGCTGCGCTCCAGCCCATGCGCGCGCGACGCCCCCTCGCACGTCGCAGCGACACCTCCGTGTGCAGCGCTGCCTCCTCGCCCCCCGTGTTGCTCCGCTGCCTGCACAAAGACCGAACCGTGGGCGCAGTCCGCCTCGCGTAGCGCCCACACACCGTCTCTTTGTGCGCGGACTCTGTCTGTGTATTGCGTCTGCGTGCTCCGACGTCGGGGTCTCCACTTGGTTAATGTATTTGAGTGCATAAGTCTGCATGTGCATTCAAATCCATATATGTTTGTGTAGACATTGATTCTTTGATCTACAAAACCCTAGTCTTATACATTCAGTAATATTTCTGAAAACAAAGGTGATTTACCTGCCACATGCGCATTCAGAGGTCCAACACCTATTGTCAAAATGGACGGGACAAATTATGAGCTCTGGGCTATGCAGTTTATGGGCCTGATGAAGTCAAATGGTAAGAAACATATTCTTATCGAGGAAGAGCCGGTGGAGAAGACTGGGATAAATGCCTCGTGGGAGGCGGACGATGCTTATGCCAAAGTTTGGCTCTTTGGTACTGTTGGGAAAAATAAGAGACTTGTTTATTCCATACGCCCTAAGCTCTCTTATATAGGAGAGTAGCCTATGTGTAAAATACATCAAGAGTCCAAAAGAAAAGAGAAAATACAAAACGGTATGAAATATAATAACATATATCCCTAACTCCCCCTCAAGGTGGAGCTTAGATGTCAATCATGCTCAGCTTGGACGAACACTTCTGGAACAGTCCTCGAAGTAACGCCTTGGTAAATATGTCTGCAGTTTGGTCCCCTGAGCTAACATGAGATGTAGAAATAAACCCCTTCTGAATCATATCTCATATGAAGTGACAATCAACCTCAATGTGCTCGGTTAGTTCATGAATGCTGGATTATTTGCATTAAATAGGGCAACATGATTGACACATTCCAGAGTCATAGGAAGAGGGACTTCTATATATAGATATGTAAGAACAGCTTTCACCCACATCATTTCTGTACTGATCTAGGCCATAGCCCTATATTCAGACTCAGCACTGGATCTTGCTACAACCGTTTGCTTCTTGCTTCTCCAAGAGACCAGAGAGTCTCCGACATACACGACAAATCCAGTGGTGGACTTCCTATTCTTGGGGCATCCTGCATAATCTGCATCTGCACATGCTGAAATAGTAATCTCCTTGTCTTTCTTGAACAACAAACCTACACTTGGAGATGACTTAAGATACGTGACGTGGTTGCTCCTTGAACTGGCTCACCCGACTAACAACAAAAGAGATATCGGGTCTGGTAATAGTAACATAGAGAAGCTTGCCCACCAGTTCTCTGTATCTTCTCCTATACACCTCATCAGTGTCGTCATCATATACTTTCATACTGGGATCCATGGGTGTAGTGGCAGGTCGGCAACCAAGCATTCCTGTTTCACTCAACAGGTCAGTGACATATTTCCTCTGGGTCATTACCAGCCCATGAGGATTTCTGGCGAATTCCGGTCCCAAAAAATATCTAAGAACTCCAAGGTCCTTGGTGACAAATTCACAATGTAGCATTTCTTTCGCCCTCTGAATTCCTTGTCCATCATCACCTCTAATCAAGATATCATCTACATACACCATAATTGCAATAACACATCTGGATGTCTTCTGTACGAACAGGGAATGATCTGCATTGGAACGTCTGTACCCTGTTTTTCAAACAGGTCTGAGAGCTTCTGGAACCAAGCTCTGGGGCTCTGCTTAAGGCCATAGATAGCCTTATGAAGTCTACACACCTTTTACACTCTCCCTCAACAGCAAAACCAGGTGGCTGTTGCATGTAAACTTCCTCCTGCAAGTCATTATATAAAAATGCATTCTTGACATCTAATTGGAATAGTAGCCAATCCACGAGTAACCGCAACAGAGAGGAGGATCCGTAGGGTGGAATGGCGAGCAACCGGCGAGAATGTATAAAGATAATCCACCCCATATATCTGTGTAAAGCCACGAGCGACCAGACATGCCTTGTATCTGTCAATGCTGCCATCTGCATTCTTCTTAACCGTAAATACCCACTTGCAGCTCACTGTAGACACATCAGTAGGTGCAGTAACAAGGCTCCATGTACCTCTTGACTGAAGAGCAACCATTTCTTCTTCATGGCTAAACGCCATCTACTATCCTTCAACGCATCTTGGTAATTCCGTGGAATATCCACCGCCGATAGTGCAATGACAAAGCTCTTGAATTCTCCAGATAAGCGATCAAAAGAAACAATGGATGCTATAGGATATGACGCGCAACTGCGCTTCTATTTCTGAAGTGCAATAGGAAGATCCAAATCACCTGCATCCTCATTTGGCCTCTGTAACACATCCTGCTCAGGTAAATCGTCAGATCCATCCATATTGATTATATTCTCAGAACATACCTCAAGCGAGCTAGATGATGAGCGGTGACCATGAGCAGAAGCAGACCGACGGGTATAGTGGAATGGAAATGGGGAAATATGAACGGTAACAGGAGGTGTAGTGGATGGTAGTGGTGGAGGTGGTGATGGTAGTGGTGGAGGTGGTGGCATGTTTTAGCTTCGTCAGTGCCAGAGGATACCGACTGATCACCTGTAGAAGAGAAATACATAACAGACTCGAAAAAGGTAACATCAGCACTAACAAAATATCTCCTGCGCAATGGATCATAACTCCTGTACCCTTTTGTGTTATGGAGTACCCAACAAAAATTACACTTGACAAACCTAGGAGAGAGCTTTGTCAATACCTGGAGACAACTGGTGGACAAAGGCCACCGAGCCAAACACA